>CAWUFW010011998.1:0-573277 GCA_963921515.1 Calotriton arnoldi | reverse complement strand
TCGATATAAAAATTTCAATATTATGTCTACTTACCATCAACAGTACAAAACACACACATATCTCAGCCATGCTGACAGTCTAGGTACACACATACACATAGGTATAAATCCACATTGCCAGATGTAACCAATGTGATAGATCACCAGTTTTGTGGTGTAAGATGGCCACATTTCCTGCATATTAATCCATCAATGTTAAACTCACAAAGTCAAACACAATTGTACATCATTAATTCAATACAAAGAGGGGGTCTACTGAGAGAAAGAAACCCAACCAGGCAGTTACTACTCCCTGACTGAATGAAGCACACAAAAAGTACATCTGGTATACAAATGGGAAAAGGGGGAAAGTTACAGTTGTCCTTTGGAGATGCTTTCGTTTGGACAGGAATCCTCACTCACCCGAAGGTGACATGCTTTATCACTGGGTTCCCTCCTCACACCTGCACTGAATGGTGCCTAGTGTGGGCTACGACTCTTCAATGGAGAGGAGCTGAGGTGTTTTAGTTAGATGAATGGTATGTTTGAATGAGGGAAAGAGTGCTATCACATGTGTACAAAAAGGAGGATGTGAGTAAAACTATCTCCTGGTGGGCTGAATATCAGTTTTATTTTGGTGCCCCCAGAGGATAGGATTAAAAAAGAGAGAAGTGACAGAGTTTGGAAAAAATACTCCATATGCAAGGTCAACATGTTTCTGCACAGGGATGACCCTGCATGGGGTTCAGGGGTATTCATCAGGACCAAAATGTTATCACTCTGATTTTACAGGCCGCATATGATTGACAAACCCATCGGTTATCATGCTGTGATTGATAGACTACATTTACATGCACAGCACTTGTCTTGAACATTTGTTTTACTTCAAAACTTTTAAAAAATTTCTTATCAAGAGCCTGATGTATGACCCTTTTTAGCAGTCACCAACGGGAATTCGACCCGTTTGCGACTGCTAAAAAGGTTTGTGGTATGTACAAACCCCATTTTAGAAGTAGGTAACCTATTACTGACTCACAAAATAGGGTTTGAGAGTCGCTATTAGGAAGGGGCATCCCTTCCTAATAGCGAGTCGCACTGGTATGTACTATTGTCTTGAGACTGCAAAACAATCACTGTTACCACCTACTTCAAGTCCCTTGGATGACCCCTTCCCCTTTGTGAGTGTATGCAAAAATATTTTTAAGAGCAGGCAGTGGTCTCGCGGACCTCTGCCTGCCCTTAAAAAATGAAATGAAAGCTTTTCTTTCTTTTTCTTTTAAATGCATCCCGTTTTCCTTAAAGGAAAATGGCTGCATTTGAAAAAAAAGTTGCTTTATTTATAAAGCAAACACAGACATGGTGGCCTGCTGTCCCCAGCAGGCCTCCATCCCTGTGATATGTGAGATTCCTACGGGGTTGCAAATTGTGATCTACCTCATTAATACTAATGAGGTAGGTCTTTAGCGACCCCATTAGGAATCGTAAATAGTGTCTGAGACACTGTTGTACGTTCCGTTTTGCGAGTCGCAAAACGTCTCAATTTGCAACTCACAAAATGGAATGGTCGTTCATCTGGCCCCATATGTTTTATGGAACCAAGAACTTTATTTCATATATACAAGTTGAAAGAGAGCGTTATCATTTGTGCATACCGCGAATAGTGCATTGTTATTGGATATTGGCCCTGATGAAGTGACTTGTGTCATGAAACACATGTTAGCCTATGGTCTTCATTTCATTTTGAAAATAATAAATCTTTTTTGAAGCCTTCCATTATTTACTTGTGGAAACTTATTTAAAATCAAGAAGACCTCAAAACCCAGTCTCTTTTTTGTACCTAAATGCGGGAATTGAGGGTTTTAGCCCGTAATTACCTTTGAGGTCAGTGTGTCAAACCTTTGAAGAGCCTTTGTAGCCCTCTACTTTCATAGAATAAAATACAACCAGGATAAGGTGTCACAGTGTACTCAGGGTACCAAGCTCAACATTCACTTGCCACATCAATGATGACAGAATCAAGGCATAGAAGTAAAGAATCCCCTACAAGTTAGAATCATACACATACATGTGAAAACCTAATGTATCCAGGTCTGTAGTAGAAAGCTACTTGTAGCAACATCAGTGTGTCGTACATAAATATGGCCCACAACGCAAGACCCATGTGTCAATCCAAGTGCACCATGACAACTTGTCCATGGGTGGGCGGTAAACTCAGCTCTGCCGCTGGAGTTCGC
This sequence comes from Calotriton arnoldi, assembly GCA_963921515.1. NCBI lineage: Eukaryota > Metazoa > Chordata > Amphibia > Caudata > Salamandridae > Calotriton > Calotriton arnoldi. Next base: position 571,064 of record CAWUFW010011998.1, on the reverse strand, counting down.
AGAGTTATTGCCACTCCGCGCTCTGCCTGGAGCATGGAGTTTGGCAAAAACTCCGGCGGAGCAGAGTTTACTGGCAAGCTCACCTCTCACCCCTATTAATAAGGGGATGTGGTGCAAACAACTGACCATTTCTGCTGCCCTCGTGACTCATCTCAGTATATGTGCACTGTACAGTAGCCGAGTAATCAAAGAGAAAACAATATGGGAGAAAACGACTTGATGACCCCTGTTCATGGGACTTTCTTGAAGCGCATGCCTCATCTACAAACATTAAACTTACAATACGAAGGCATGTCTGTGCTCCTGTTTTCTCTGCTGCATGTTCATATTGTAGGTGCACTATTCTTGCCATAAACAGCTTCTCAACCCCAAGCTCATGCTGCCTCCACTCCTGCCTTCTACAAGTCGCTTCCACATCTGCAGCCTGGAGCCCGGCTGCATGGGACTTCCCAGTCCGGCCTGGTTTGTATTACAGGTATCCTCCTCCCACCAGGAGACAAGTGTCAGTGGCAGTCTCCACTGCCCCGCTGTGCGTGAGGCTCCCTGTGGGCAGTTTGAGGTACTCACACTGCAAAGACTGACTGACTTCCTCTTACAGTTCTCAGGGTGAGCCGTCGAGTCTGCATTCCGAAAGGAACTGGATCAGTTTGCACCACACAGAGCACCTCGGACCTTCATGCACAAAATGAGAGGCTGGTCTTTGCCTAAATAGCACCTTGAGCAAAATCAAATTTTGCGCCCCTCCTTATCTACCCTCCCTTAGTTCACCTCCACCGCCACCTGTACACTTCTGGCCTTTTTTAACTGCAGTATCTAATGACCATCACAAAAACACAACTTAATAGTACTGCTTCTGTGCTATGGTTTCTGTCTGAATGACAAAAGCTTACTCTGCTGTCTAACACATTGTGTGCCGCACACATTATGTTTCCTAGCTCCAGGACACCCTCCTTAGGGTAACTGTGTGCTTTATAAATATTATTCATTCATGAATATAATAGTCATTGCTGCTGCTCTAACAGGGAACATTAATTTTATCTGTAGATCCCTAACTGAGGATGTCTGCAGTGAGCCTGGAGGAGAGAAATGTCGCTGGCCATTGATGTGACTACTACTGACTTTCTCCTTCTCCTTGCTGCTAATCATTTTAGCAGGGTGGTTTGAGGCGAGCATGGGAAGGGAGTGGTAATTGGGAGGCAGGGTGCTTTTGTGTTTACATGTCAGGTCCGGGCTGATTAACTCAGCAGTGACTGGATGTTTAACATAAATTTACCTCTCACCCTTTACCTGAACCGCCTATTCATAGGATAAAGTGGAATTGAAAGAGGGCAGTGTAGAGGACAGGGGAGGAGGACAAAGGGAAATGTAGGGACGTTGGCCAAGAGAATGAAAATTTATAGAGAAAATGAACAGGCATGAGTGGCTTGAAAAAAAAACTGCTACCTAGGCCAGCTCATTAGACGCACGCCCTAAATCTAGGCGGCCCGGGCCCAGCTCACATCACCAAACATCTCCCACAAAATCCTAACTATAATAACCAACTTCCAATTCAACTTTCACTCTTAAAAGTAACCTGATGTGAATAGCGCGCTTTGCGGACTCGCCAGGATGTGAAGCACCAGTGTGCTTTGGGCCTCAAATCAAGTTAAGAAGCATGGTCCCCACACTCAGGCTGAGTTGGAAAAAACATGCTTTAAATGGAGCTCTGCGAGTCCCTCAAAACGCTAGGCCTGGTGTCACTACTAATAATTACACCCCCTGAATCCACTCAAGCTTGAGGCAGTAAGTTCAGCCAGAGGCAATGAGTGTGGCCCCCCCCCAGACAGCCCACCCCAATCTAGTTAAGATCTGAAGCACAAGGGAGGACAGTGAAACAAAAAGGTGATATTTAACCGTCACACCCTCCCCGGCCCTAACCCTACAGGCTGCAGATTAAGAACAGAGATACCTTTGCTTCCACTGACATTTTGTTTGCGTTTCTTGTATGACTGACTACCAGAAATTCACATTCAAAAGCAGACTGTTCGTCACAGCATGAGCAGGGTGGATTACGCTGTCCATTTATGGAGACGCAGGAGAATAAAGGTATTCCCAAGCACCTCTATTCATATTATATTTTTATTCGCTATGTGGGCTTGGGTTTGAGCGCCCGCTCGGATTATAAGTGTACTTTATGTATGTTTCTCATACTTATCGAAGGGATAGACTTGAGTCATTTTTCATTTCCATGATCAGTTTCTTTCTTGCGTTCACTTTACAGAGCGGGAGCTATTTTGTCTGTCCTTGGCACCCATAGGTCTGCTGCTGTGCAGACTTCTCACACCTGGCAGTGAGGTACCAACACACCCACAGAAATGGCTGTAAACCTCAGCAAGAATGGTGCGGCCCTGCGGGTGGCGTACGGGGATGTACTGAATGAGAAGAGCGAGATTGACTGGTCAGTGGTCTTTCTTCCCTACTGTGCACCCCATGTGTTCCTGCCGACGCTCTGCCCATTCACTTTACTAATACTCCGCCCGCTCACCGAACTCCGTGGAATCAAACAGAGTTTTTAGGTAACTCCATGGAATTTCACGAAGTAAAACTCTGTCAGCACCGCCCAGGCCTAAACTTATCTGACAAAAAGCATTAGCTGAAGACTGACAACAAATTGTATAACTATCCATGTTACATGTTGGAAATGCACCACATGTAAGCAATAAATTCCCATCCTAAAGTAAGTGAACAATTCAAAGGTTGTGTCAATTTCATGTGAGCAAGCAACAACATCAGAGGTTTCACAAGGACATATGTATGTCAATCAATCAATCAATCAGGGGTTTGTTAAAGCGCGACTACTCACCCGTAAGGGTCTCAAGGCGCTAGGGGTGGGGTGCAGGTTCCATCCATCAAGGAGGGGGTCTGTCGAAGAGCCAGGTTTTGAGGTTTCTTGCGAAGATGGGGAGCGATGTTGTCTGTCTGAGGTGGAGCGGAAGGGCGTTCCATGCTTTGGCCGCGAGGTAGGAGAAGGAGCGGCCTCCCGATCTGGTCTTTCTGGTGCGGGGGACGACGGCGTAGGAGAGCTGGGCTGAACGTAGGGTCCTTTGGGGTGCGTGGAATTTGAGTCAGCTGTTCAGGTATGCTGGTCCGGTGCCGTGGAGGGCCTTGTGTGCGTGGGTGAGCATCTTGAAGGTGATTCTCGCCTCGACAGGGAGCCAGTGGAGTGTGCGCAGGTGCTGGGAGATGTGGCAGTGTTTTGGCAGGTTGAGGACCAGTCTTGCGGCGGCGTTCTGGATGTTCTGTAGCTTGCGGGTGAGGTTTTTGTTTATTCCGGCGTAGAGTGCGTTGCCGTAGTCGAGTCTGCTGGTGACCAGGGCATGAGTGACGGTCTTTCGGTGTTCGAGGGGGATCCATTTGAAGGTCTTACGAAGGAGGCGAAGGGTGTGGAAGCAGGAAGACGAGACAGAGTTGATCTGGCGGTCCATTATGTGTGAGTGTCAAACGTGTTGGCACTGTACCAGCCTACCTAGGGATGAACATGTGGCAGAAAATCAGGTCACTCATTTGTCACTTTGCACATGTAGTGAGTGCACATAACAGAGAGCTCAAGAACATTTCATAATACCAATCACAGTAATCTACTGCCTAAACGTGAAAGTCAAAGATAAGTAGAAGGTTGCCTACAAGGGATTTTGTTTCTAAGCTTAGTTCAAAAAAAATGTTTTAAAGAAATTATTAGCTGTTCAACCCTAGTTAGTGGTGAACTAAAGGTTAATCAAACATTGGGATGAAGGAGAAGTAATTTTTACGGGCAGACATTTGTCTTAAAACCCTGAATTAGGTGACACGGGGCTGGCTTTTCTTCAAAAAAATATATTTAATATATACACAAATGAGAACAAGGGAAATATATATGAAATCAGCCAAACATAGTTCTAGAGGTATCATAAATTAGCCTACAAAGAAACTATGCGTACATCTATTCTATAAATTAGCACAGGAAAACGATCTGACAAAACAGAAAAAAGGTTCCTTGAAATCAACAAATGTGTGAAGAAATAGACGTTGTAGTCAAAACGTGAAAGTCAGCATGTTGAAATATCCAGAGGATCAGCGCATGGTCAACATTTCACTTCGCCTTTGCCACTCCCACCCTTCACCACTACCCTCACCACCCTCCCCCCCATCGTAGCTGGAACAAGGCCACCGAAAAACATCTCGTTGACTTCCTCAGCACAACCGAACTGCCAACACCAACAGACACCAACACCGTAGCACGCAACCTTTACCAATGGATCTCGAACTGCGCCAACACTCTGGCTCTACTCAAGAAGACACCAGGCAAGCAACACTCCAAGAAAGCCAGCTGGTTCACTCCCACCCTCCACGAGTCCAGACGCACCTGCAGACAACTCTAGAAGAGATGGAGGAACAACAAAACCCCAGAAACCCAGGCAACCTTCAAAACCGCCGTCAACGCACACCACCTTCTCCTCAAAACCACAAAGAAAATGGCCCTCCAAGACAGAATCAATGCCAAAGCACACAACAGCAGAGAGCTCTTCGCCATCATCAAGGAGTTCACCAGGCCCAACAGCGAGACCGCAGACATCCCACCCTCCCAAGACCTCTGCAACAAACTCGCCACCTTCTTCCAACACAAGATCAGGCAGTTCTATGACAGCTTCATCACCCAAGACCCTGCCACTACGCCTGCCACCACCGCACGCAACCACGCCGCACCCCAACAGATCGTGCTCAACTGGACTCTGATCACCACAGACAACACACACTCAAGACCATGAAGAGCATCCACTCCAGAACCCAATTGGATCCTTGCCCTATTCACATCAACCATAGAGCAGCCACCTCCATTGCCCCAGAGCTTCACCGCACCATCAACTGCTCCATCGTAACCACCACCTTCCCTGATGACTGGAAACATGCCAAGATCGATCCCCTGCTGAAGAAGCCGTCCGCCGACCCGACAGACCTCAAGAACTTCAAACCTATCTCCCTCCTCCGCTTTCCAGCTAAGGTCATCGAAAAGGCCATCAACGCCCAACTCTCCGAGTTCATCAAAAAGAACCACGCCCTGGACACTATCCAATCCCACTTACGAAGCAACCACAGCACCAAGACTGCACTCCTCGTCACCACCGGTGACATCCTCTCCCTCCTCGACCAGGGCGAAACTGCAGCCCTCATCCTACTGGACGTCTAGGCCGGCTTCTACACCATCTCCTACCGCACCCTAATCACGAGACACCACAACGCCGGCATCCACGACAAGGCACTGGAATGGATCCACTCCTTCCTTACTGGCTGAACACAGCAAGTCAGGCTACCTCTGTTTCTCTCAGAACCTACAGAGATTAGCTGCGGAGTGCCCCAGGGCTCCTCCCTGAGCCTCTCCCTCTTCAACGTCTACATGGCCCCTCTCGCGGCCATCGTCAGAAACCACACACTCAACATCATCTCCTACGCCGACAACATCCAGCTGATCCTCTCCCTCACCAACGAACCCACAGCCACCAGATTCAACTTTCACAGGGGAATGAAGGCCGTTGCCACCAGGATTAAAGACAGCTGCCTCAAGCTCAACTCAGACTAGACCAAAGTACTTATCCTGGGACCCGCCCCCTCAGCCTTGGATGACTCCTGGTGCCCTGCCACACTGGGAACCTCTTCCACCATACAGACAACGCAAGCAACCTCGGCATCATACTGGACTTCTCGCTCACAATGAACCGCCAAATCAACACCGTATCCTCATCCTGCTTCCACACGCTTCGAAAGACCTTCAGATGGATCCCTACAGAATCGAGAAAGACGGTCACCCATGCACTCATCACTAGCAGACTTGACGATGGCAATGCACTCTACACCGGCGTCAACCAGAAACAGCTCAGGAAACTACACAATGCCCAAAACACCGCAGCCAGACTGGTCCTCCATATTCGGCACCGCAGCCACATAACACAACACCAAAAACTCCACTGTCTCCCAATCAACAAGATAATCACCTTCAAGCTCCTCACACATGCCTACAAAACTCTCCATGACTCAGGATCAGCATATCTGAACCACCGCCTTGCATTCCATGTACCTGCCAGACAACTTTGCTCTGCCCAACTTGGCCTGGCCACCATCCCACGGATTCACAAGACTAGAAGCGGAGGAAGATCCTTCTCCTACCTCGACGCCAAGACCTGGAACACCCTGCCTCTCTACCTCAGGCAATCCCAGTCGCTGACCCAATTCAGGAAGGACCTCAAGACCTGGCTCTTCGGCTGAACCTCCACGTCCAGACAGATCAGCAGCCCCCCCCCCTACCCTCAGTGCCTTGAGATCCTCACGGGTGAGTAGCCGTGCTATGCAAACTACTGACTAATTTATGGTCAAAATTTGCAATGACACAGAGAACTGGAAGAGACATGTGTAGACCAATTGTCAACTGTATAAATAACATATATTGTCAAATACCTCAAGAAATGTGTGTGAGTTGGTCAGTACACATAGCACACATGGACAGAAATGTATCTGTAACAATGTGCATATTCATTAACAGTTGTGGTTTTCAGTGGCGGCTGGTGACATTTGAAAGTGGCGGGGCGTAAAACAATTGTAGTACTGTACTGCAGCGAGCGCAGCGAGCAAGCCCGAAGCACCTAAAGAGTGGGCAAATGGTGCATTTTCAAGCAAATTTGAGAAAGAGGTGACAACCAAGAGACAATGCCCATGATGGTGTGGGGCTCAGATGTATGATGCAACCATTTCTCTGCCATGTGACTCTCTCTCACCATCTCATTTCCTTTCTCGCCCACTTTCCTTTCTACTCCTATTTGCCACCTTTGCCTTCTTTACCTTCCTTCCTAGCTCCTTTTTGGGTGACCACTCTCTACTCTGTCTCTCAAACTCGTGTCCCGCTGTGCTTAGAGGCGCTTCCTTTCTACGCAGGGAGCTATCTGCTTTCCACTCGCACGCTTGCTTCCTCTGTTCTTTTCAAAGCTTTATTGTCCTGTCTCATTCCTGAGTATCCGTAATGAGCAACTTTAACACACTATCACTTTTGATTACACCTACATCATATCCCAGAGACATCGGAAACTACTGACCAATCGATATGCAACCTACTACATCAGTAGAATCCTGGAAAAAGATGTAACATTTGAAATCAATGTGTACGATTAAGCAAAAGCTAAGAGGACTGACCCCGCAGCCCGCCTCAAAAAAGAAATAAAATGACATTGCTCACTCAGATTTGCGACTAAAATGTTTCATGCGAGAGTTACAATATCAAAATCAAATTCACAAAATGCTGCAGATGAAAACCTCGATTTTTAAAACCGAGTTAATGTGGCAATGGTAAGTAGAGACACAAGGCGGAAGTCTTAAGTAGACAGGACTTACTTGGAAATCACACGGAGAGGACCTTGCACAGCCCTGTGCAGAAAATAGGTTTTTTGACGGTGGGTCAAACAATTGTAAATTAAAAATGGCTCGTCACACACATAGAAACTGAACTTACAAAGAACATCATAAACTTTAAATGTAAAAGGCAGTGGGTGAGCGCATTGTAATACATTTCATATAACATTTCAAATGCAGTCTTTCAGGTGAGGTCTCTCTGCGCTGTTGATTTGTGTTCTGTTGAGAGGCCCTATTTTGGGGGGCGGAGTACTTGTTTTAACACAGCGCTCTTATTAGATTTAGTCGTCCTATCGAGGTTTTCCTACTGTGGAGATTTTACAATAGAGATTTTAGCTCTGTTTGTAAGGGTGGAAAACCCCACGAGTTCCCTTTACATGTTGAACGAAGTGTCGCGCACAATGTCAAACTAACGCATCACAGGAATGGTCTTCGAAATGCAGGCAGAAATGTTAATAAACAAACACCGGGAGTGAAAAAACGGGGTGCGTGGGCATCAGTGTTTGCCCATATCAACAGGATCGACCTACAGAGCCAGATAGTAAGGTCATCGGGTTTCTTCAAAAAATCGATTCTCCCAAAGCGGCCTCTGACTGAGACCCGTGAAGTTTAGAGTCCCTCTCTGGAAAGAAAAGGGCCCCTGCATTCCTCGCTGCTTTACTGGGTTTAGGTGTTGTGTGCGCGTCCTTCAGTTACGGCCCGGGGTTATTTATCTATACTGTTGTGCATACTGACTGTTTGATCGGCCCCAGGGCCGACCAAACAGTCAGTACGCACAACACTGGGCAAGCCACTCCCCCCCTGCCCTCGAGCAGGACCGCCCACCCCCAACAAGGCACTTATGCTTTCTCGCCGTGCGAAAGGCAGAAACATAAAATGGTAGTTTTTACCATTTATGTTTCTGCCTTCTCGCACTGCGAGAAAGCAGTGAGGCGACGCCCCCCACGCCCCAATGGGGGAGCTGCCACTGGTGGTTTTCTAGTTTCAGCTGACCAAGGATATGGCCTGAAGTCATGGATCATGAACCCAATTGTACATCCCCAGATGGAGCCAGGAATACAGTACAGACCAGGAATGTGGTAGAATGGACATTTGGTGTACTGAAGTCCAGGTTCCAATGCCTGGACATCTCAGGGGGAAGATTGGTATACTTGCCCCCTATGGTTTGCAAAATTATACTCGTATGTGCCAATCTCCACAACATATGTGTGAGAATGAATGTCCTGTGGGACTTAGAGCCTGAACAGACTGAGCCAATGGAGGAGGAGGATGACAAAGGAGCCATCAGCCACACAATGGATGCTCGGCGGCAACTTGACCACATTGTGGCAAATTTCTTTTCGTAAATTATCGGACCTGAAGGATAAATTGTCTGCAATTGTCTGAAATGTGCTGCCATGCTGCCTACCGTGGTTGGGTGATAAGTACTGCACATACATTCATTGGGCCCTAAATGACTCCATGGCCAATCTGCTGCACCTGCCTGTCATGAAGTTACAGGCACAGGCAAGTCAACGCAGTCTCATCCTCCTGCTTCAACACATTCCGCATGCTTCGCAAGATCTACAGGTGGATCCCGACAGACACAAGAAGAACAGTCACCCAGGCCCTCGTCAGTAGCAGTCTTGACTATGGGAACGCCCTCTACGCAGGAGCCCCGGCCAAGCTCATCAATGGACTGCAACGCATACAAAACGCCTCCGCACGCATGATCCTCGATGTACCACGCCACAGCCACATCACCCCCCACCTGAGGAACCTGCACTGGCTCCCCGTCGACAGAAGAATCTCCTTCAAACTCCTCATCCACGCACATAAGGCACTCCACAAGACTGGCCCAGCCTACCTCAACAGACGACTCCTCTTCTACGTCCCCAACCGCCAACTCCGCTCCGCCGACCTCTCCCTCGCCACCGTCCCTCGCATTCGAAGAACTACCACCGGCGGCAGATCCTTCTCCCACCTCGCCGCCAAGACCTGGAACACCCTTCCACTAAGCCTACGACAGACTCAAGACCTGCTGACCTTCAGGAGGCTACTCAAGACCTGGTTGTTCGACCAGTAGCAGCACCCACCCCCCCCTTTCTTCTCCCCAGCGCCTTGAGACCCTCGCGGGTAAGTAGCGCGCTTTACAAATTCTGTGATTGATTGATTGATCCAACAACACAGATTCCCTACCTGAACACTGCCCTGCCAAGTGGTGCCACCCCAGTCCTGCCCCAGTGGAAATGTTTCCAAGGTGTGTAATCCAGCATCACACTGGCCTCTATAGATGATACAACACATTAGGCCAGTTTTGCAAGTCAAAACCTGCGCATTATCCCTGTCACGCAGTGCATTGCAACACTTGCATCGGTCGGAAGGCTGTCTGCATCTTTAATTCTAGCCGGGGCCGCTCTTGCGTGCAACCTAGGCTTATGCCGTAAAACAGGTGCAGGGGGGTCAGACCAGACCTGTTGATCTCCATTTATGCCAGGGCCAATGGGGGAAAGAGAATCTTACCAGAGGAGCGAGCGCCTGCAGAGGAAGCGGCCGAGGGATGGAAAGTACATGGGATGAATGGCCTGGGAGGGCTGGAGCCAGAAGTGTGAGCCGAGGGCTTAGAGCTGGCGACCAGAGCCAAGGATGTGCCTGTGCAGAGCCTGGGATATCATGTCAGAGAGCTGCATGCTAGAGTCTCGGAAGGAGGTAGGAACTGGAAGGAGGCAAACGGATCACTGCAGTATCTCCCCGGACTACCCCGGCTCTCCCATGCCTCTTAGCCACCGCTAGTGTTTTTTCTCCAGGTGCGCCGTATTAACTCTACCATCCCTCAAAGGAGAGATTTCCCGCACCCCCTCTTGTGTGCCAAAGAGGAGTGGTTCGTAATAATTTCTGGCACATTGGGAATGATCTGTGAAAGTGAAGGTAAAGCAAATCCTGTTTTAATCTCTTGCTGCCAGCACACATTTCAAAAAGAACATTTGATGGACAGAATGCAGAACAATGTCATACATTCACCCCAGTCCAGAGATCTGGGCCTAAATCCATCGTTTTTTTGCTCACCATGCCATTCCAGTTTGGACCCAGCCATAAGCAAATCAGTCTTGACCCTGCGCCCAATGGGAACAGTCCAGCCCGAACTGCCAGGCCAGGTCCTCCGTGGACTGGAAACAAGCATCCTAGGACCGGTTTCGGGCTTTCAGCCCTCATCAGCCAGGATAGCTTGACTCCAGTGGCATGGAGAGCACGGGACCCACGTCTGGGCATACCCGTCCCACTCGGGGTGACAAATGCAAAAAGAACATTTGATTGACAGAATGCAGAACAATGTCATACATTCACCCCAGTACAGCGATCTGGGCCTTAATCCATCGTTTTTGCTCACCATGCCATTCCAGTTTGGACCCAGCCATAAGCAAATCAGTCTTGACCCTGCGCCCAATGGGAACAGTCCAGCCCGAACTGCCAGGCCAGGTCCTCCCTGGACTGGAAACAAGCATCCTAGGACCGGTTTCGGGCTTTCAGCCCTCATCAGCCAGGATAGCTTGACTCCAGTGGCATGGAGAGCACGGGACCCACGTCTGGGCATACCCGTCCCACTCGGGGTGACAAATGCAAAAAGAACATTTGATGGACAGAATGCAGAACAATGTCATACATTCACCCCAGTACAGAGATCTGGGCCTAAATCCATCGTTTTTTGCTCACCATGCCATTCCAGTTTGGACCCAGCCATAAGCAAATCAGTCTTAACCCTGCGCCCAATGGGAACAGTCCAGCCCGAACTGCCAGGCCAGGTCCTCCCTGGACTGGAAACAAGCATCCTAGGACCGGTTTCGGGCTTTCAGCCCTCATCAGCCAGGATAGCTTGACTCCAGTGGCATGGAGAGCACGGGACCCACGTCTGGGCATACCCGTCCCACTCGGGGTGACAAATGCAAAAAGAACATTTGATGGACAGAATGCAGAACAATGTCATACATTCACCCCAGTACAGAGATCTGGGCCTAAATCCATCGTTTTTTTGCTCACCATGCCATTCCAGTTTGGACCCAGCCATAAGCAAATCAGTCTTGACCCTGCGCCCAATGGGAACAGTCCAGCCCGAACTGCCAGGCCAGGTCCTCCCTGGACTGGAAACAAGCATCCTAGGACCGGTTTCGGGCTTTCAGCCCTCATCAGCCAGGATAGCTTGACTCCAGTGGCAGGGAGAGCACGGGACCCACGTCTGGGCATACCCGTCCCCACTCGGGGTGACAAATGCAAAAGAACATTTGATGGACAGAATGCAGAACAATGTCATACATTCACCCCAGTACAGAGATCTGGGCCTAAATCCATCGTTTTTGCTCACCATGCCATTCCAGTTTGGACCCAGCCATAAGCAAATCAGTCTTGACCCTGCGCCCAATGGGAACAGTCCAGCCCGAACTGCCAGGCCAGGTCCTCCCTGGACTGGAAACAAGCATCCTAGGACCGGTTTCGGGCTTTCAGCCCTCATCAGCCAGGATAGCTTGACTCCAGTGGCATGGAGAGCACGGGACCCACGTCTGGGCATACCCGTCCCACTCGGGGTGACAAATGCAAAAAGAACATTTGATGGACAGAATGCAAAACAATGTCATACATTCACCCCAGTACAGAGATCTGGGCCTAAATCCATCGTTTTTTTGCTCACCATGCCATTCCAGTTTGGACCCAGCCATAAGCAAATCAGTCTTGACCCTGCGCCCAATGGGAACAGTCCAGCCCGAACTGCCAGGCCAGGTCCTCCCTGGACTGGAAACAAGCATCCTAGGACCGGTTTTGGGCTTTCAGCCCTCATCAGCCAGGATAGCTTGACTCCAGTGGCATGGAGAGCACGGGACCCACGTCTGGGCATACCCGTCCCACTCGGGGTGACAAATGCAAAAAGAACATTTGATGGACAGAATGCAGAACAATGTCATACATTCACCCCAGTACAGAGATCAGGGCCTAAATCCATCGTTTTTTTGCTCACCATGCCATTCCAGTTTGGACCCAGCCATAAGCAAATCAGTCTTGACCCTGCGCCCAATGGGAACAGTCCAGCCCGAACTGCCAGGCCAGGTCCTCCCTGGACTGGAAACAAGCATCCTAGGACCTGTTTCGGGCTTTCAGCCCTCATCAGCCAGGATAGCTTGACTCCAGTGGCATGGAGAGCACGGGACCCACGTCTGGGCATACCCGTCCCACTCGGGGTGACAAATGCAAAAGAACATTTGATGGACAGAATGCAGAACAATGTCATACATTCACCCCAGTACAGAGATCTGGGCCTAAATCCATCGTTTTTTGCTCACCATGCCATTCCAGTTTGGACCCAGCCATAAGCAAATCAGTCTTGACCCTGCGCCCAATGGGAACAGTCCAGCCCGAACTGCCAGGCCAGGTCCTCCCTGGACTGGAAACAAGCATCCTAGGACCGGTTTTGGGCTTTCAGCCCTCATCAGCCAGGATAGCTTGACTCCAGTGGCATGGAGAGCACGGGACCCACGTCTGGGCATTCCGTCCATCATCTTGTGTGTTTTGCATTTTGCCCTAAGTGGGAAGGGTATGCCCAGACGTGGGTCCCGTGCTCACTACGCCACTGGAGTCAAGCTATCCTGGCTGATGAAGGCTGATAGCCTGAAACCGGTCCTAGGATGCTTGATTCCGGTCCAGGGAAGACATGGCTTGGCAGTTCGGTCTGGACTGTTCCCATGAGGCACAGGGTCAAGACTGATTTGCATATGGCTATGTCTGAACTGTGGTGGCGTGGTGAAGCAAAATAACGATGGATTAAACCCAGATCTGTGACTGGGGGTGAATGTTTGCCAATGTGCAGCATTCCGTCCATCATCTTGTGTGTTTTGCATTTCAGCCTAAGTGGGAAGGGTATGCCCAGACGTGGGTCCCGGTGCTCACTACGCCACTGGAGTCAAGCTATCCTGGCTGATGAAGGCTGATAGCCTGAAACCGGTCCTAGGATGCTTGATTCCGGTCCAGGGAAGACATGGCTTGGCAGTTCGGTCTGGACTGTTCCCATGAGGCACAGGGTCAAGACTGATTTGCATATGGCTATGTCTGAACTGGGGTGGCGTGGTGAAGCAAAATAACAATGGATTAAACCCAGATCTGTGACTGGGGGTCAATGTTTGCCAATGTGCAGCATTCCGTCCATCATCTTGTGTGTTTTGCCAGCACACATTTCAGCCTGCAGGGTTTTGTGCGAGATTTAACATACTTTTACTACAGAGTCGTAGTCACTGCAGCGGACACAAAATAACAGGTTACTTTTGAAATTTTAAGATATTGCCAGGAGTGGGATGCTGACTTCTCAGTGACAGGCTGAGCAGAAGTGCAAAAACTTCACTGCATAAACTTCACTGCATTTCACACACAGCAAGCCGCGCAGCTAACTTTGGGAATGCAACCCTACTGTGGTGAGTGCCTTTTGCTCTTCTGGTGTATGTAGACATGCAAAAAAATGTATTCCATATAAACGAAGTAAACCATGTACATAGCAACGTCGGTTCCCCATCGAATACGGGGAAATCGTGCATTATTGTGACTTCCGTGTCATTGAAGGCATATTGCATGAAGGAGCTTGACTCCTTCGTCCTCCAGCCTACACACACTCTCTTGCTCCCACCTCCCCAGGAAGGCAGCGGGCTTGCATTGCAATTTCACATTCATTCAGACGTGTCACCCAGATTAAAATCAAAGGACTAAGCAGCGAGGGGCAGCATTCACTTGCATTTGCTGAGCTTTTGCCATAATGCAATTTTGTTACTCCCCGGCCCTCTCATTTCCAACGTACAGTAGGTGGGAGGTACAAGGCGCTGCAACAAGCAAACAGTGTGGGCAGCAAAGTTTTTTTTTTCCCAGTTACCGTTTGCAGAAAATAACAGGAAATGTTGACAGACGTTAGACACGAAATACTGCCTCTTCTCACTATGCCCTGCTAGGCTGTCATTAAGGGCCACCATTTTTTGCACAGTTATCATTCATAACTCATTTTAATTCATTGTGTCCTTGTATGATGTAACTGGTGCTCATGTAAAGCTCTCCAGTACCTCCGTGTTGGGTTCGCGCTATATAAAGCTGCAAAACTATAAAGCATAATATACAACTGCCCTCTTTATAATAGTCCATTTTTATATAGGCTACCATGTTGAGGCCAGGGTTGTGTGGAAATCTGTCTGTTGTGATGATTAGCATTGTGAAGAATCCATTGTGTATTTATTTAAACATTTGTTAATTCCACATGGGCAAAAGAGCAATTTGAATTTCATAGACGGTGGAGAATCTCTGAGATGTCTGTTTGTGGCAGTTTGTGGTGGAAGTGATTTGCCTACAGAACACCACGAGCTACCCCCAGCCACTGCTAGCTACCACGTCATTTCTTCTGGGTTTTTTTTAATGGGCCTTGTGCGCAGACTCACGCCTATATATCTTTTGGAAAAACCATTTGATATCAATGTTCCTTCACTCGCATCTCAGTGCAGAGCCTCGCTATATTGACAAATTATGTGTGGGAGGATGTGAGGTCTTGCAGCTTTATATTTTTTGTGTGATTAACACCGAGGTATAACAATAAATGGCTGGATTAACAAAGGTAAGCTGTCGGACACCGGAATTCTCCTGAGGAAGCCCCCTCTCCCGAATATATATTTGTATTTCACGACGCATAACGCTGCTGGTAGGGGCAGGCAGCCCAGGTCTGAGCCCTGCCTTCTCTGCTCACTTTGCTCAGAAGGCAGGGCCGGCTCATCTTGCTGTTGGAAAGAGCTTCCTGGACTCCTGGCCGATGGCAGCTCTGGCAGCAAGACTCTGCAGAGACAGGGTAGTGGGTTGACGTGATTGGGGCGTGGCCTGTGGGTGTGGGAATTGGTTGTGAAAACAACTCGACCATATTGGGAGGGGGATATAGAGGATATGGAGACCAGGAGAAGGTCACAGAAAAGAATACAATGAATCAAGAATGGAAGAAAACAAATATTGAGAAACATAAAGCAGGTGAAGAAGGGCGTGCAGACGCGAAGAGGAATCAGTGCGACCATATTATAAAGTCTATTAAGAAGATTGGAGAGTGCAGGCAAACCTGTAGGACAGTAAGGAAAAACTGTATTGTTTAAGCGGTTTGAACTTGAAGTTAATATGAATAGAATTAACACAAAATCAAATAAAATTAACACACATTCAAATAAAAGCAGTTAGAAAGTGCAGACAGCCATGATGTATGACAATATGGAACAATCTTATTGTTAAGCAATTTGACATGAATAGAATTTTTAGAATAACGTTGGAACCAAATGATGAGAAACATAGGGGCCGATTCCGATTAGGGCCGGAAATCTCTCCGACCGAGTCGGATTCGGAGAGATTTCCGACCGAACCGGACTCTAGCAGTCCGACCGAACGAGTACGATGCGGACGCATGCTATCGGACTCGATACGGTCGGACTCCCATTGAAGACAATGGGAGCCGGTCGTACGACGCGTACACGGGCTCCCATTGACTCAATGGGTGCGTCGCGAACAAGGGCGCCCCCTACAGCGAGTACGCGTCGGTGCGACTCGCGCCGTACATGCATGTGTAGGGGGGACCCATGGGTCCCCCCTGTGTGCGACTCGCGCGGCTACGCGTACAGGGGGGTCCGACACGGAGCCCCGAAGTCCGGCTCTGACTGCTCTTTCGAGCCGGACGGCGCGAGTCGGTCGAACTGTTCGAGGCGCGCATCGTACTTGCCCGGTCGGGGAACGTCTCCATTGCGTGGTGCGAGTCGAGTCGGTCGGAGCGGTTCGGAGCCGGGAACGAGTCGGTCGGGGTTTTCACGTACGCTCGCATCGTACTTGCTCGCGCGGACGGGTGTTCGAATCGGTCGGGAACAGGGCGTCCGAATCGGATCCGGTAAAGCCGAATCCGATTCGGTGCCCTACCGGCCGAGATCGGAATCGGCCCCAAAGTATGCAAAATTGTAGTGGCAAACACCAGGCAGGGCATAAATGTATCAAGAATAATTTAAATCCACAGGTGCATTAAGAGCGAAGGAACAGATTATCTTGAGTCCCGTTGGAACAAAATGTTGAGAAACATAGGGGTATATTCTCAAGAACGTGTGATAACCACCGTAAGTCTAGCTTAACGCAACTCTGCACATCGCAGTCCATCGCGGGAAAACAACGCCGTGTTAACGTGCTATTCCCAACACGGCGGTACCATGCGATAGTCACACGATAACGCGGCAAATGAACGCGTTCAAACCAACGCGATGCTGGAAAAACGCGAAACCCCAACGCGAAAATAGTAGCGATGACGCCAAACGCGATACAAAAATCTGCGATAACCAGCGATAGGCCAGCAAATCCCACGCATCATGCGGGAAAATGCACCATAAAAGCAGAGCAAAAAAAAGGTGAGATGACAATGTACGAGCACAACCCCACATCCGTGACGTAGAACAAATGACCATTGTCCTGCATCAAACAGGCATCTCCTCAGTCACAACGTACATTGACATGCAGTCTGCATGTAAACTACGCCAATGCCTAAACATGCATGGAACACACATTGAATCCACATCCCGCTTCACATTGCAGAGGGACAAGCAACCCCTCCTGCACACAGACGTGTCATGACCATGACCAATCCACCATGAAAGCGTGGACGAAGGTAGGGGCAGTGACTCCCGCCTACGTATATGTTGCCCATGTCGTGAAACCCGAGTCTCAGGGGGCATCCCTGCATCATGGTGGCACATATCTGACCCCAAGAGGAGCCCTGTCGTCACCTGTAGGACACAAATGGCAGCCAAAATGGAATTATCATGGACACACGTGAAACGCCTAGGAGTGGGATTCCCCACAAACTGCGACACACAGAACTGGCAGTCTGAATACGTGACACCCTAAACAGCCACCCTGCACAGAGGTGACAAACCCACCATCCATGAACAAATGATAAAACTTGCAGCAACACATGTCGCACACACACTTATCTGAGTGATGTCCCTGAACAGATGAGTGACATGCACCCAGGGAATGTGTACTCAGAATGCATCTATTTGCACATGCTGTGCCTGTGGTCAATTAGTACTGTCCCATGATTGCCAAGGACAGTCACAATGTGATGTGCTCATGTGAAGAAATTGTCAATGATGGTGTTCCTACGGGCTATCCCTGCTGCGGCTGCAGTCGGGTGTGGTCCACCTGCCTCATCCTCATCGTGCGGTGCATCTGGCACTGGTATCCATGGGGCTCTGCTGCGTACACATATGTTGTGCAACACACAACATGCAATGATCATCTTGCACACGATGTCTGGGCTGTACAGGAGCCTCCCACCCGTGACGTCCAGTCACCTGAAACGTGACTTCAAAACGCCAAATGTGCGTTCCACGATGCCCCTGGTGCGTCTGCGGGCCGCATTGTACTGCCTCTGGGCCTGTGCATTCGGGGCTCGGAGGGGTGTCATCATCCAAGCGCAGAGTGCATATCCTTAGTCACCTGTGACAGTGCAGCGAGACATGAGTAAGAAGTTGGTTCTGCATGATGTGTTGGCAGGCTCACTGGTTCATTGGTGCGTGATATGTGTGACTCTGATTACTGCATGACATGTACTGCTTGTTGCAAATGAGCGGCATCAATGTGTATCACGTAGCCTCACAGCTGCTCCACCCTCCCCACGAGACCATTCACTAGTGTGCGCAGCGCGGTTGCATCACTTGCACTCCTACGGCACACCATTGTCATGCCTGTCTGCGCATGTCCACAAGCCTGACGACGACACTGTGATCTCATGCGCAGAAGGTGGACGGACACGTGTGTGTAGGACCATGGTAAGGGCACAGCGGACACAGATGTAGAGACCATGCCTGGCTGAACCCGCCATGCGGTCGAGGGTAGACCTTTGGCTGATGCTGCGGAAATAGCGACACACACAACAGTTGGCATGTCTGATCCCTAACCCCAAGCGTGCTTGCGCACCCTCATTTACCTTTCGGTCGAGCCCGTACTCCGGTGGCATGCTACGTAACAACATTGTACATTGCGTGACGGGTGGCGCCGACACTACACCTGAGACACACGCATTAGTCACCCCCTTGACAAGGCCCAAACTTAACCACACCCAGAGCCACGTGTTGAATGACCACACCCCTACGCTGTACTGCCGTACGCCGGACCACCCCCTCACGCTCACAGGGTGGTCCGGCACAGCTACATGTCCCAGGTCCACCCCACTGCCTGAGGTGACAGGGTTGCGCACACTGTACACAGCACAATGTAATGTTGTATGGCCCGGGGCCCACATGCATGCAGAATGACCACACGTACACACTGAGATGATATGTGGAACTGGCTACGGGCACGTGCGCCCGGCACCTTATATTGCCAGGGTCACACGTCCAGTGACGAGTGTGCCGTATGGGTGTTGGGTAGTGTAAGTCACCCCTCAGGGGTTGGCTGGTGCTGGCAACAACAACAACAGTGATCAGACCATTAGAAGTCCAAAGTACAAACAGCAAGGGTCCATGACTTTAGCTGCACAGAGTCGGTGGCCCAGGGTGCTCTGCGTCCGGCACAGGCACACCGCCACGGGACGGTGACTTGCGATGCACTGAGGCATGGCCACGAGAGCTGAGCGGGTCAACGTTGATGTCCAAGGGGGATGGCGCAGAGTGTCACGGGGGACAGTGAAGGGTGTACATCCAGGCCATGATGCAGAGGGCAGAAGCAATCAGGAACAGGCAATATGGTGGAGTTGAATGCTACAGTCTCATTACTCCCACAATGTCAGTGTCAGCTACATGATGACGAAGACGACCCCCAGGCCATGGACTCAGACGCCACCAGAGTCCAAGCAGAGAGTGTCCATGACTCCCGTGGCACAGAGTCAGTGGCTCTAGAGCTGGAAGGGGATACAGTATGCGATGCGCACTGTACATTGATATGTACTCTGCAATGGACAAATCAAGCCTCTGTTCCAATTGGGTGTCCTACTCGAACGCAGTGTGCCGGAGGCAGCGGTCAGCCCCCGGCAACCGCTGTGCAGCCAGCTCCTCCTGGATCCCTGACACACTGTGTTGAAATGGCATGTGGAGATGATTCATGGTTGACGGAGGTGGAGGCACAAGAGCTGAGCGGGTGTGCACCCTGCGACGATGCTGTGTCCTGCACGTCACGGACAGCATTGGTTTGATGTGATGCCTGCTGGACCGCTGTGTTGGCCGAAGGCAGAACTCTTCAAGGGCCCACAGACACGTTTAGTCGGAATGCCATGCACAGAGTTGTTGGCACCACATCGATGGGAGCATGGGATTTATACGATGCCATGAATATGTACTCTGCCATTGTGTAATCAAGACTCCGTGCCAAATGTGTGACCTACTTGACCGCTGCGTATGCCGGTGGGGGACGTCAACGAGGAAGGAGTACTGCGGGCCTTGCCCGCGGAGGCCGTGATGGTCTGAGGAGGCTGCCAAGGTCGCAGGCCTCTGGCTCTGAGCTAGCACCGGCACGTGGTGGGCCCTCTTGGAGACACGCCGGTGTCGGCAGGTGAGCACTGAGGCCTGGATGCGCAGGGGCGGACGGGACTGGTTCGGGGACCAGCGGCCCGGGCTGCGGCAGGCGCACAGGATCGCAGGCTCCGCCGCACACGGCGTCGGCCTCGTGGCGGGGTGGAGGCGCCGCCCTGGTAGACACGTTGGCCATTCCGGAAGAGGACCACACCCAGGTCTACGTGCTTTTTATTCACACCCCTACGCTGGCCTGGCGTACGCCGGGCAAGCCCACTCCGCACACGCATACAGGGGGGAAATAACAAGCTACATTTCCGAGATCTTCCCCACACACTGGGGTGACATGGTTGCTTCCACTGTCCACAACACTGACACCACCAGCAGTATATGTCGACATGGATATGTCTGTGGTCCGCATACTGCAGTCTGTATAGCACTTCCACCACACACTTAGCATTGTGTGCATTCGCATTCATGGATCACTTGCCTCCTTCGCACATGCCTGGGTCCCACCTCTCCCCACATACTGCCATTGTGTGGCTGAGGTGCCATGCCGTTGATGGCTCATGTACATGGCCAGCCCAGGTTGCCGCAGTACGTTGTGCTGTCGTGTATGGTGTGTGGGCATGTTGCATTTGAGTATGTGACGTGAGCATTGCCAGAGTCGTGAGTTGCATGATTGTGGAGTTGAGGTGTGTGGTGTGTTCATTTGGTACTTACCAACGAGCACTGCATTCCCATAGGTGCCATCCTGGAAGCGCCGGTTGATGATGGACTGTCGGAAGATGTAGGAATCATGCACACTGCCTGGGTAGTTGGCGACGACGTTGGTGAAGAGTCCCCGGTGGTCCACTATTGCCTGCACATTGATGGAATGCATGTGCTTTCTGTTGCGGTAATTGTGTGCAGTGTCGGCAGGGGGCACAAGTAGGACATGTGTGCAGTCAATTGCACCCAAGACGTGCGGGAAGCCAGCTATGGCGTAGAAGCCTTGCTTGGTCTCCAGCTGTTCCTGCGCAGTGTGGGGGAAGTATAGGTACTGGGGTACCAAGCTGGTGATGGCATCCAGGACAGGTTTGAGGAACTTGGATAGGGCTGGCTGTGAGACTCCTCCGACTCTGGCGGTTGTTGGTTGGAATGTCCCAGAGGCCAACAGGTGCGGCACAGCCAGCAGCTTTGTCTGAGGTGGGATGTTGGTTGTCCGCTGTGTTTGTACCGTCAGCCTGTGGGCAATGATGTTCAGGATGCGGAGGATGGTTGACCTTTTGAGTCTGTAGTGGGCAATGACATTCTCTGGTGTTAGGTCTGTGTGGCTGGTGCGTTTCCGGAAGGTTCGCGGTCTTTGTCTGTGCTGCCTCTGTGGTGGTCCGGGGGTGGTGGGGCGGCGGGGGGTGGCGGTCCTGGAGGTGGTGGGGGTGGGTGTTGTGGCCCTCTCGGGGCTCCGAGCTGCATGAGGAGTAGCTCCATGGCATCTGTTGTTCTTCAGAGGTGGCTGTGGGCTGGGCTCCCTTTTCTTGTGCAGGTTGTCGTCCGACTTTGCACCAGGTCGGAGCAGGTGTTTGTTTCCTGCTGGTAACGCGCCATATCGCCTGTTTTGTGTTCTTATCGCCGAAGTGGCTGGCCGTTAAGATTGTTGCGTTGTGGTATTGTCGCGGGTTTTTGCTCGGGAACGCCTACTCTGCATCTCATTAGCGTTAGTTGCCGGGGTCATCTGTGGCAATGTTTTTTGCGACTGCTATCGCAGGTAAACTGGTGTTATGGGCTGTTAGCACCAGCTTGTGAATGGGGCGATAAATTTATCGCGACTTTGGCTGCGTTAAAGTGCCGTTAACTCGGCGATAGCTCCTTGAGAATATGCCCCACAGTATGCAAAGTTGTGGTGGTAAATCCCAGGTAAGGCATAAATGTATCCAGAACAATTAAATACAAAAGTGCATTAAGAGCGAAGGAACAGATTATCACTAATACATGTGATGAGGAATGGAGGAGAACAAAAAGGGGATAAAAAGTAGCATAGTATTTCCGGGTCCGGCAAGTTGCATATCCTTGCTCATAATAGAAAGTATGTCGAGAGTGTCTATAGATGTATGAACATTCTGGATAGTTCGTTGGGGACTATATGAGAGTAGTCCAGTCCTCCATCCAGTTTAGACCTGTGTACAGACTTAGAGTGAAAAAATCCGTTTGAGTTCCTCTTTGTTTAGGAGTTGTTTGGTGTCTGCTCCTCTGGGAAGTGGTTTCAACACACTGATTGCTTGCCAGCGGATATCGTCCTCTGTGTGTCCTTCTGAAGAGAAGTAATCCACGAGCGGTGCATTTGGTACCTTGGAACAGAGTTGGCTGCGTTGTTAACTGATGCAAATCCTTATCTTTTGTGTCGTTTGACCAATGTAAATCCTGTTGCAGGGGCACAAAATTGCATAATTTACATTGGAAGTGTTACAGTTAGAGAAATGTTCAAGAGAGATTCTAATGGTATCAAATACAAACTATTTGCTTTCAATAGTGAACTGGCATGCAACACAGTTCTCACATTTTGAGTGGCCAGTTAGAGAGGGGAGGCCCCAGAAGTCATTGAGTGTGTGTGTTTGTTTTTTTGGTGATGAAAAACTGGCTCTGACCAAATGATCTTTGATATTCCTATTGTTACTAAATGCAAAAAGGGGGCGTTCAATGTTAACCTTGCCAGCATTCAGTGTAGCAAAAACAACACAAGAGTGGAGCCAAAGGGAAATAACAAAGGCCAAGAGAGTCACTCAAGAGTGTAAAAAGAACCCTCACTCACCAACCTAGTTGGTGACATGCTTCATCATTGGGTTCCCACCAGAGAGGCCGAATGCCTCTCTGGTGTGCTACAACGCCTGGTTACAGCGGAGCGGGTTGATTGTGATAGTGACACTGCAAGGAAGTGAACCAAAGTGAATAGTTAAAATTGATTTTACCAAACCACAAGGATTATTTATTAGTGGCAAGGTAAGTCCAGGCTAAAAAAACGTGAAGTGGACGGTAAACTGGGTAAATTGCCCAGTCACATCACTGGTGTAAAAAAGACATGGTCTACATGTTTCAGCCTCATAGATGCGACTTAGCGAGGCTTTCTTTAGGACCAGAAAGCCACGGCAGTATGTACACTCTAAGGTACACCCTAACCTGTGGCGGAAAAGTATAACCGCATAACTTACGGTTTTCCGGAACACTTCAGAATTGCTGAAAGCGTTAATTCTCTGTAAAGTAAAAAACATATGCATAATAACAATATACAGAGTACATATAAAGACAAACATACACCCAGTCGTGATATTTGGGCTACTCTCTGTGCCATGATTCAAGATTAATAATTGCGTAATCAATTGCCAATCTCCTATGTTTTCATGCATTAGGAACATATTGCATCTCAACTAATTATGTGGGAGAGAGAACATAGAAATCATCTAAATATGATGATTGCACACAGGAAAAATTAATTAACCGGTGCAGTAGCGTTTTATCGCAATAAATTTTATATACGGTTTGAACCTGACTTAAAAACGCAAAGAGCGTGATAGAAGAATTAAGACCCTCAGGAGAACATAAAAGCCAATAGCAAAAAGAAAATTATTCTTACAGATAATGTGGTAAAATATCACGTCATGGACCCAGGCGGGGAGCGAGGACTTGTAGTCACACTCTGTAACATAAAGAGTCGCATAAATGCTCGCACGTATACAAAAAAATATTTTGTCACATGCTTTGTTCATGGACAAAAATGAGTACTCACTACTCCAAAGTCCAACGCTCGCAGAAACACCTAAGTTCACCCGGCAGCAGGATCCCGATGGTAAGGTATTCCTGCAAACGCCGATATTTAAATGTAGTGTTTCCGCATCACGTGAGCCCAGATCTGTGACGCCTGCACAATGACGTAGCCACGCTCACTGCAAGCACACAGACACGTTCAAGAAAAATACTAGAGCGTTGCTTCAAATGAACGGCCCACCATTGATAATCAAAAACTTTATCAGTGTACCACAAAGTGACTGATTCGAACACTTTATAGTTACCGAAGTGAAAATTAGGTAAATGCCTGAAACGGAAATTCATAATAACAAACGGATGGTTGCGTCAGTAGAATTATAATAATTCCCGTATAAGGAAAGAAATACCTCAAATATTGGTTTATAGTACACTAGCATAATTTCAGATTGATTATTAGTAGAGCCGATAAATCAGTGAAAAAGGCATATCTCATGAAATTAAAGTGAACCAGATGTAAACAGAGTTATACTGGCATTCTAGTTTTAAGCGCTCTTAGCACATTTCAGAGCTAATTGATAGTAAAACGAGCAATTCAGTAGAAGGACATAGCTTATAATTTGACCAGAAACGCTAAAAATGAAAAACCAGATATCCTCAAGAACCTGATATAGGGCAGAGAATGTCTATTAAAGTACCTGCAACAGGAGATTTATTTTTTGGGTTATAGAAATCAAATCTGACCAGCATTGCTTCCTAGAAACTCAAAGAAGAAAAAATCAAATCTCTAAATTTTGAAAAACCTGCCAACTTAATGCAGTTATCGATTCAGTGATCCCCCAGGGAATATTATCATTAAGGCCATGCCTATGTGTATCAAGGCGGTACACCCACCGTTGTTCCTTTTCAAACAAAGCCTTCTGGATGTTATTGCTATGTTTGATTTGTTCCACAACAGTCCAATGCAAATCATTGGTTGTGTGGTTCATTTGGAGGAAATGTTCCATCATTTTTGTAATACTTTTCTTGCACCGAATTGTGCTTCGATGTTCGCAAATGCGTTGTTTGATCCTCCTAGTCGTCATGCCGACGTAGCGAAGGCAACATGGGCATGTGATAAGGAAGATCACGTTACTAGAATTGCAATTCGTATGCGCCCTCTGTGTCCATACTTTATTTGGTTCCAGCTCCAGTGTTTTGGTAGCCATGGTCAAATGGCAAACACTACAGTCAGTGCAAGGAAAATAGCCCACAATTGGCGGTAGACCCCAAGCTTGTAAGACAGATGGGGGGTTACTACCGCTTGATCTTTTAGGTCGAGTGTGCACCAGTGTGTCCCTCAAGTTTCTTGCCCGCCGGAAAGAAAAAAGGGGTTTGCACCAATCCTTATTGATATTTGATAGGATTCTCTAGTTTTTGTTAATAGATCTTGTTAGGGCATTAGACTCTGCACTATAGGTAGTAACACAGGTCATGGGGACTTCATTCTGATGGTTAGTATTGTCCTCCAATAGAGCATCCCTAGGTTGGTTTCTTGCTCTCTTGGTATCTCTGGGTAGCCACGATTCCGTAGTTTAGTTGTTAAACCAGTAGACTGTAGTTTGAAGTCATCAACCCTACTGCAGTTTCTCCGGATACGGAGATACTGACCGTACGGAAGATTTTCACGCAGCGGTCGTGGATGAAAACTGGTGAAATCAAGAAGGTTGTTCCTGGCTGTTGGTTTATAGTAGGTCTTAGTGGTGAGGGGGTCCATACTGCATCGATGACTGTATTAAGTTGGCAGGTTTGTCTAAATTTAGAGATTTGATTTTTTCTTCTTTGAGTTTCTAGGAAGCAATGCTGGTTAGATTTGATTTCTATAACCCAAAAAATAAATCTCCTGTTGGAGGTACTTTAATAGACATTCTCTGCCCTATATCAGGTTCCTGAGGATATCTGTTTTTTCATTTTTAGCGTTTCTGGTCAAATTATAAGCTATGTCCTTCTACTGAATTGCTCGTTTTACTAACAATTAGCTCTGAAATGTGCTATGAGCGCTTAAAACTAGAATGCCAGTATAACTCCGTTTACATCTGGTTCACTTTAATTTCATGAGCTATGCCTTTTTCACCGATTTATCGGCTCTACTAATAATCAATCTGAAATTATGCTAGTGTACTATAAACCAATATTTGAGGTATTTCTTTCCTGATACGGGAATTATTATAATTCTACTGACGCAACCATCCGTTTGTTATTATGAATTTCCGTTTCAGGCATTTACCTAATTTTCACTTCGGTAACTATAAAGTGTTCGTATCAGTCACTTTGTGGTACACTGATAAAGTTTTTGATTATCAATGGTGGGCCGTTCATTTGAAGCAACGTTCTAGTTGTTTTCTTGAACGTGTCTGTGTGCTTGCAGTGAGCGTGGCTAAGTAATTGTGCAGGCGTCACAGATCTGGGCTCACGTGATGCGGAAACACTACATTTAAATATCGGCGTTTGCAGGAATACCTTACCATCGGGATCCTGCTGCCGGGTGAACTTAGGTGTTTCTGCGAGCGTTGGACTTTGGAGTAGTGAGTACTCATTTTTGTCCATGAACAAAGCATGTGACAAAATATTTTTTTTTTATACGTGCGAGCATTATGTGACTCTTTATGTTACAGAGTGTGACTACAAGTCCTCGCTCCCCGCCTGGGTCCATGAAGTGATATTTTACCACGTTACCTGTAAGAATCATTTCTTTTTGCTATTGGCTTTTATGTTCTCCTGAGGGTCTTAATTCTTCTATCACGCTCTTTGTGTTTTTAAGTCAGGTTCAAACCGTATATAAAATTTATTGCGATAAAACGCTACTGCACCGGTTAATTAATTTTTCCTGTGTGCAATCATCATATTTAGATGATTTCTATGTTCGCTCTCCCACATAATTAGTTGAGATGCAATATGATCCTAATGCATGAAAACATAGGAGATTGGCAATTGATTACGCAATTATTAATCTTGAATCATGGTACAGAGAGTAGCCCAAATATCACGACTGGGTGTATGTTTGTCTTTATATGTACTCTGTATATTGTTATTATGCATATGTTTTTTACTTTACAGAGAATTAACGCTTTCAGCAATTCTGAAGTGTTCCTGAAAACCGTAAGTTTTGCGGTTATACTTTTCCGCCACAGGTTAGGGTGTACCTTAGAGTTTACATACCGCCGTGGCTTTCTGGTCCTGAAGAAAGCCTCGCTAAGTCGCATCTATGAGGCTGAAACATGTAGACCATGTCTTTTTTACACCAGAGATGTGACTGGGCAATTTACCCAGTTTACCGTCCACTTCACGTTTTTTTAGCCTTAACTTACCTTGCCACTAATAAATAATCCTTGTGGTTTGGTAAAATCAATTTTAACTATTCACTTTGGTTCACTTCCTTGCACTGTCACTATCACAATCAACCCGCTATAACCAGGTGTTGTAGCACACCAGAGAGGCATTCGGCCTCTCTGGTGGTAACCCAATGATGAAGCATGTCACCAACTAGGTTGGTGAGTGAGGGTTCTTTTTACACTCTTGAGTGACTCTCTTGGCCTTTGTTATTTCCCTTTGGCTCCACTCTTGTGTTGTTTTTGCTATATTTCTAGGGGGTTTAAGAGTGGCTCCGTTATTCTACCCTCCCTCCCTTTTTTGGTTAGGCAGCGCACAGCTGCGGGAGTTTATTTACACTGTTTGAACCTTTGACTTCTTGATCCTTCACCAGGGTCTTTTATTAGGACTTTCTTATGGAGAACCTTGGGCTTTCTTTTTCCAATGAAGAGGTGGATGCCATTCCGGCGGTCCCCTCACTTTTTGCAGATCCCACTATTGCACAGACTATCTCACAAACATCTGAATGGGATAAACTTACCGACCAAAAACGTAATAGGATTAGAACCATCCTGCATGGCACAATTTTGACGGAGTATTTACGTAATAATACTGCACCTAAGGGCCTGCTAGTTACCAACGCCCCCAGAATTTTTCTGGAAGATGCTGTTTTTCGTAAAGAATGGGCGCAGATCGCCTGGCATTGTACCCGCGACTGGTTGGTGCTGATAATAAAAACTTCTTTACGATTTTCGGAGGCCTTACTGGTAGAAATACAGTTGACTGATAACCACTTTAGGACCACATTGACTGGCTATAAAAAGAAATTGGAAGAACTTAACAAAGAAATCAGTGAATATAAAGACAACTTGACTCAAACTAAGATTCAGAAATTTCAAAAAGATCTTAAGCGGTTTGCTTTTATTAAAGTCTATCCCTACTCTGACCCGGAGTATACTCCCCCCTCTAGGAATACCACTTATTCGGATTCTTCGGATGATGCTTCCACGACGAGTGGTTCTAGTGGTGGCAGTTCCAAATCAAGACAGAGGGGTAGGGGGAGGTTTAAGCAGCAATATCAGCCTCAACCTTGGCCTCCTTTGTCCATGTCGGGTGGCCAATTTCAACAACCACCCCATCCTATGATGGGTTGGAACCCAGGCTTTATGCCTTTCCCCTATCAACAAAATAACTACAGGCCCCCTTTTTTAGAGAGGGGCAGGAGGGGAAGAGGAGGAAGAAGAGATCCCAACCGAGTCCACTGGGAGCAGGAGGATCCGGTGGGCAACAACACTCGCAGCAAGGCGAGGGATCAAGCAGCAGGGACGAGCAACCAGAGACTTTGATCACAAACCTGTCGAAATTAAGTCTCACCCCAATGGAAAGTAAAGTTCTTGAGAAAGGCCTGGGTTTCGTGCCTACGGCACGGTTAGACAAATTTTGTTTACATTGCGAATTGTCGAATTTTTTCAGGAAATTGCGCTTGAAGGCATACTTTGAGAAGACCACATTATCAAATGATTCAAGCTCTGCAGGTGATACGGGCTTAAGGATCAAGTCCACCTTTACCCCCCAACACACACTGTCCCGCCTGAGATTCTAACTTTCGAACAAGCGGTATTTAATGATATCGAGAAGTTTGAAGACAATGGTGCCTTTAAAAATCTGAGCGCTGTTGAGTTTCAAGCACTTCAATCCCTCCAGATGAATACTTCTGTTATAAAGCCGGCGGACAAAGGAGGGGGTTTGGTCATACTGGACAAAGAAGACTATGATAAATAATGTAGGCGTCTCTTGGATGATCGTAAAAATTATACGCCCCTGACAAGTGATCCCTCATCATCTATTAGAACAATGATTGTCAACCTGGTGAACCATGCTGAATTAAGTGGACATATCTCTAAATCAGAGGCCGATTTTTTGACTATTGGTGATGGTGTTGTTCCTTACTTCTACACCTTACCAAAAACTCACAAGAATAAGTTACCTCCACCAGGACGTCCAATAGTCTCCGGTATCGGTTCACTTTTGGAACCGTTATCACGGTTTTGCGATTTTTATCTAAAACCCTTGGTTCAACAGATGTCGACCTACCTGAAGGACACCAAGAGTTTATTGGCCCTGCTTAATAATCTGGAGATAGAGGATGAATCAACAATTTTGGTTTCATTAGACATCGAGAGTCTATATACCAGTATTCTGCAGGATGATACTATCAAAGTACTTGGCAAAGCGCTGGAAGAGGCTGTATGGGAACACAATACCCCAAAGCAGTTTATTATTGAATGTGCAACATTAGCGCTGAAGAAAAATTTCTTCGAATATGAGGGTGAGCTGTTTCTTCAAGCAACTGGGACTTCCATGGGAAGTACTTTTGCCCCAAGTGTGGCCGGACTTTATGTTTTTGATTTTGAAAAAAAGTTTATCCTGTCTGAGAGCAACCCCTTTTCATCAGGGATTATTTTTTGGAAAAGGTATATAGATGACATACTGGTCATCTGGCAGGGACCTGTACAGACTTTGACCACCTTTTTGGAATGGATCAATACCTGTGATCCTAATTTGAAATTCACATCCACAATTGACATAAAGGAAAGGGTCTTTTTAGATGTGACCATTACGAAAACAGATGGTGGGCTCACCACTAAGACCTACTATAAACCAACAGCCAGGAACAACCTTCTTGATTTCACCAGTTTTCATCCACGACCGCTGCGTGAAAATCTTCCGTTCGGTCAGTATCTCCGTATCCGGAGAAACTGCAGTAGGGTTGATGACTTCAAACTACAGTCTACTGGTTTAACAACTAAACTACGGAATCGTGGCTACCCAGACAAAATTCTGAAAAAGAGTTACAAGAGAGCAAGAAACCAACCTAGGGATCCTCTATTGGAGGACAATACTAACCATCAGAATGAAGTCCCCATGACCTGTGTTACTACCTATAGTGCAGCATCTAATGCCCTAACAAGATCTATTAACAAAAACTGGAGAATCCTATCAAATATCAATAAGGATTGGTGCAAACCCCTTTTTTCTTTCCGGCGGGCAAGAAACTTGAGGGACACACTGGTGCACACTCGACCTAAAAGATCAAGCGGTAGTAACCCCCCATCTGTCTTACAAGCTTGGGGTCTACCGCCAATTGTGGGCCATTTTCCTTGCACTGACTGTAGTGTTTGCCATTTGACCATGGCTACCAAAACACTGGAGCTGGAACCAAATAAAGTATGGACACAGAGGGCGCATACGAATTGCAATTCTAGTAACGTGATCTACCTTATCACATGCCCATGTGGCCTTCGCTACGTCGGCATGACGACTAGGAGGATCAAAGAACGCATTTGCGAACATCGAAGCACAATTCGGTGCAAGAAAAGTATTACAAAAATGACGGAACATTTACTCCAAATGAACCACACAACCAATGATTTGCATTGGACTGTTGTGGAACAAATCAAACATAGCAATAACATCCAGAAGGCTTTGTTTGAAAAGGAACAACGGTGGGTGTACCGCCTTGATACACATAGCCATGGCCTTAATGATAATATTCCCTGGGGGTCCATACTGAATCGATGACTGTATCTAGTTGGCAGGTTTGTCTAAATTTAGAGATTTGATTTTTTCTTCTTTGAGTTTCTAGGAAGCAATGCTGGTTAGATTTGATTTCTATAACCCAAAAAATAAATCTCCTGTTGGAGGTACTTTAATAGACATTCTCTGCCCTATATCAGGTTCTTGAGGATATCTGGTTTTTCATTTTTAGCGTTTCTGGTCAAATTATAAGCTATGTCCTTCTACTGAATTGCTCGTTTTACTATCAATTAGCTCTGAAATGTGCTAAGAGCGCTTAAAACTAGAATGCCATTATAACTCCGTTTACATCTGGTTCACTTTAATTTCATGAGCTATGCCTTTTTCACTGATTTATCGGCTCTACTAATAATCAATCTGAAATTATGCTAGTGTACTATAAACCAATATTTGAGGTATTTCTTTCCTGATACGGGAATTATTATAATTCTACTGACGCAACCATCCGTTTGTTATTATGAATTTCCGTTTCAGGCATTTACCTAATTTTCACTTCGGTAACTATAAAGTGTTCGTATCAGTCACTTTGTGGTACACTGATAAAGTTTTTGATTATCAATGGTGGGCCGTTCATTTGAAGCAACGTTCTAGTTGTTTTCTTGAACGTGTCTGTGTGCTTGCAGTGAGTGTGGCTACGTCATTGTGCAGGCGTCACAGATCTGGGCTCACGTGATGCGGAAACACTACATTTAAATATCGGCGTTTGCAGGAATACCTTACCATCAGGATCCTGCTGCCGGGTGAACTTAGGTGTTTCTGCGAGCGTTGGACTTTGGAGTAGTGAGTACTCATTTTTGTCCATGAACAAAGAATGTGACAAAATATTTTTTTGTATACGTGCGAGCATTTATGTGACTCTTTATGTTACAGAGTGTGACTACAAGTCCTCGCTCCCCGTCTGGGTCCATGACGTGATATTTTACCACGTTATCTGTAAGAATAATTTTCTTTTTGCTATTGGCTTTTATGTTCTCCTGAGGGTCTTAATTCTTCTATCACGCTCTTTGCGTTTTTAAGTCAGGTTCAAACCGTATATAAAATGTATTGCGATAAAACGCTACTGCATCGGTTAATTAATTTTTCCTGTGTGCAATCATCATATTTAGATGATTTCTATGTTCACTCTCCCACATAATTAGTTGAGATGCAATATGATCCTAATGCATAAAAACATAGGAGATTGGCAATTGATTACGCAATTATTAATCTTGAATCATGGCTCAGAGAGTAGCCCAAATATCACGACTGGGTGTATGTTTGTCTTTTTATGTACTCTGTATATTGTTATTATGCATATGTGTTTTACTTTACAGAGAATTAACGCTTTCAGCAATTCTGAAGTGTTCCTGAAAACCGTAAGTTATGCGGTTATACTTTTCCGCCACAGGTTAGGGTGTACCTTAGAGTGTACATACCGCCGTGGCTTTCTGGTCCTGAAGAAAGCCTCGCTAAGTCGCATCTATGAGGCTGAAACATGTAGACCATGTCTTTTTTACACCAGTGATGTGACTGGGCAATTTACCCAGTTTACCGTCCACTTCACGTTTTTTTAGCCTTGACTTACCTTGCCACTAATAAATAATCCTTGTAGTTTGGTAAAATCAATTTTAACTATTCACTTTGGTTCACTTCCTTGCAGTGTCACTATCACAATCAACCCGCTCCGCTGTAACCAGGCGTTGTAGCACACCAGAGAGGCATTCGGCCTCTCTGGTGGGAACCCAATGATGAAGCATGTCACCAACTAGGTTGGTGAGTGAGGGTTCTTTTTACACTCTTGAGTGACTCTCTTGGCCTTTTGTTATTTCCCTTTGGCTCCACTCTTGTGTTGTTTTTGCTATATTTCTAGGGGGTTTAAGAGTGGCTCCGTTATTCTACCCTCCCTCCCTTTTTTGGTTATGAAAAAGAGCATTCAGTGTAGGCCAGTGTTTTAGGATGCATTTTTTCACTTTGTTGGATATTGGTGAAAAAGTTGTTACACACACTAGGCTATTATGAGTGTCTTTCTGAGCTTTAGGTGTGAGAAGGATGTCTCGTGGGCAATACCATGCTCTTTTGATTGATTTACGTACTAGTTTGTGTGGGTATCCTCTAGACGTTAGTTTGTCAGCCAGGACATGGGCTTCTTGTAAATAGTTCTCTTTAAATGAGCAGTTTCGCCTGATCCGGAGGAACTGTGAAAATGGGAATGAATCCCGTAAGACGCGTGGGTGGTGGTGACTATAGAGTAACAAAGTGTTTCTTTCTGTGGGTTTCCTGTACAGTGAAGTAAATAGTTCACCCTCTGTAGGTCTGATCATTAGGAAATGATGGCTTCTCAACAATGTAACAATGACACTATGAAGGACAGCCTTTGTTGTTATGCAGGAGTCCAACTTGCTCTCCATTGATGCCATGCTGTTAATGATGGTCCCCAGCTTCTTGGGGCAACCTCACTGGTGTCAATTGTTGAGGCCTGTTGTTCTTGCCTCTACCTCTCGACACCAGCAATTTCAGCTAGGGACTCATCTATCCCATGGATCCAAGGGTAGGTGCCTTTAATTGCCTCTGATGTATCCTAATTAGAACTGAGGCAGCTAATGACTCCCTCTAGGCTGCCCACTATGGTCTCCATCCCTGCCCACACCACATCAACAATCCACTGCTGAACTCCTACCACTTGCCATTGGAAGACAACTTGGGGGTTCTAGGAGTTAGCAGCTAGGCTTGGACTGGCATGTGGGGCACATGCACTGTGTGTGGCAGTTCCTCTGGAGACCCTGTGATGCTGTCATCTCTTACCATGACTGGAGGCGGAGATTCTATGGAGCCCAGGAGTTGTTGGAAGGTCTCCTCGTCCATGGGGGGCAGGATGTCATCACCAACAGGTTGGTCATCCAGGACAGACTGCTGGAGAGGAGGTGTTGCTTGTCCCTCTGCAATGAAAATAAAATATGTAAATGATGAACTATGATAGATGTTGACACGTTATTTGGGTTAGAAGCAGACTTTATTTTCATTCACTTTATGTTACACATAGATGTGTAGAACATGTGTTACTACAAGTAAATGAGAGCAAGTTACACAGGTGTTGGCTTTCACATGGCAATACCTTTACATTATTCACACAACCACTGTGTGACAAGAGCTAGATGCCCTGCCTGAAAGGGTGAGTGCAGGCAAGGGCTCCATTTATCATGTTGCTTAGCCTATTGTATTTTTAAGGACTAGATTGATGTACGGTTCACTTATTGACACCACTAATGAGAAATATTGCACCATGTCACCAGGGTGACTCCATTCTCTCTAGGCATCACTTAGCCCCCAGCTCCAGTCAAAGTAATGTTATTTTGTCATCTATTAGATTTGGTCTTACACTCTGCTTTTCACACATTACACCACACCAATCTGCCTTTCTCTAATATCATGTATGAAATTTGTGCATTCATGTGGCAGAAGGGTCATATTTGACACACATCCACACAACTCTACACAGCAAGCAACCTTGCTACACTGCAGGAATAGTTAAGGGCATGTACCTACCACAGTTTACTTATTTGTGTGGAATCCTATAGTTTTCTAGTACACACAGTCACATCCATAGTCCTAAACAATAGTCAATGTACACCATCTCTGAAGGGGATAGGCACCATCACATTCGGAAATATGCGCCCACTGAAGCTCGCTCCATTTCCTAGTTACTCAAGTTGTGCATTTGCAGAGTAGCACAAAACTCTTCACTCAGCCCAACTTATAGCTGCACATGACTCATCTGCCAATCATCATTCAGAACCATGGAATAAACTTACTCTCACACACTGATGCCACCCAGATCATAAATTGACTCTCAGGAAACACCAATGCCACCGGTAAACATCATTTACCCCGCATGCGAAACAACGCATGCCATTACAACGCGGTCATTACAATGACCGTGTTGTTACATCGCATGTCATTACAACGCAAGCCGTTACAACGACTTGCTGTAGGGGGCAGAAGGTGTTGGATTTTAAATCCAACACCTTCCCTACTGTTGCACAGACTGGAGTTGGAATAGTAAATTATACTATTCAAACATCCAGCGCCCCCCTACAGCAAGTTGTTGTAATGACTTGGGTTGTAATGGTATGCGATGTAACAACGCGGCCGTTGTGATGGCATGCGTTCTAAACGCATGCGTTAAAACGTGGTCTATTCATGCCACATACATTTGTCACTTTATGCAATTGACAAACATGCCTACCTGTATGTGAGAACTCATGCGGACCCTCACAAAATAGTAGTGAGGATATTATATAACATGTACCTACCCTGTTTGCCTCCATGACTATGCCCAATCACCTCACCCTCCAACCATCACCTAAACCTGCCATCATTCTAGACACCTAGCTACCCTGCTTTGACATATGTAGCGTTGTCATACTTTTTCTTCTCATGGCTCCCTCCTGGCACCTGCTACACCATCACCCAAGCCCACATCACATGTAGCATGTGGTACACCAATGCCCTCCTCTACGGCCCCAGTCCCAAGAATAACGCAAATAAAACACAAGGGGGCAGGGTAGGAATACCCTGACCCCCTAGGACTGGTGCTGCATATTTGCTGAGGATCTGCAGCAATTCTTTTTTAATAAAATGCTCAGTCTCCTGTGGTTTTGTTTTGGAGTCCCCCGGGTGGGCCAGGTCCCAGTGGGGGGGGGGAATTACTGATACTAATATGGGGGATGGGGCGCACATGGCTCCCCTCCCTGTGGCCGATTTCAGATCCGGGAACCCTATTCCCCAGTGCCTGGTCTTATCAAAAAGTAGGATGAGCAAGCGGCCATCATCCCAGGCCAATTTTGGTCCCGGGGACTCCATTCCCTGGGGCCCGGACGTAGTTAGAAAAGAGGAGGGGGCACGCAGCCCCCCTCCCCGGGCCGATTTCAGCCCCGGGGACCTCAGCACCCAGGCCCCGGCAGTATTAGTAATGGGGAGGGTGGCTGTGAATCCCCCTCCCCACGCCAATTTTAGCACGGGGACCCCATCCCCTAAGGCCTGCTCACACTTAGAAAAGGGAGAGGAGCCACACAGCCCCCTCCTGAAGCCATTACATGGCGCACCCTCACTATGCACTGCTAATTACCCCACATGTTAAATCACTCATGCTATCTTCTATGATATCATTTATAATATTAATGCAGCATCTGTTGTAAAATTATTGAAGAGAAAACTGCATGGCGGGGCGCGATATATAGTTACCTTAGGGCACCGGTTATAGTGTCTTGAGATAACTAAAACTGCTAAATTTCTATGGCTTTGTGTATGTAAAATCTAAACCTAACAATAACGTCCCTGTAACCTTTGGGTTTTTAGTGAGAAAAATATATATATGTGTGTGTGTGTGTGTGTGTGTGTGCGTGTGTGTGTGTGTGTGTGTGTGTGTGTGTGTGCATGCGCATATGTGTGTGTGTGTGTTTGAAATTGAATTCAAGTTGAATCATGCCACATTTGTTTGGTAACAAAAACTTTACTTTTACATATTTTCACATTTTCTTACAAAGTGCTAGATTTTTTCATACTTTTTTTATAAATAATTTTTGATAAACAAGCATTTTTCACACAATATTTTAATGTTTTGGTACACATTTATATATTTGCGTGCATTATGAATTTTCTAACATATATGTTTTAATTTTTTGACATTGCAATATTTTTTACATATATTTGCATACAGCCTATTTATAAAGCACTATACATTTTCTAAACACAATTTACAGCTCTATTTACAGTAATATATATTTTATTATGTACGTATGTACAATACATGAATACATTTATTCTTTATAGTACATTAAGACATATTTTTAAATTTTTGATTAACTAAATTTTTTCTGGGTTACCTTTGTGGTTTTAGTGCTTGGAAGAATGCTTTTAGGATTAAGTAAGTTAGTATAGGTTAGTGTTTGTTGGTGGCTTATTAGCTAAATGTTAGGTTACAGTTTTAGTTCTGTTAGTCGAATGCAGAAGACCTAATTTTATTGTATATACTTGATTATAATGTTTTTTTGTAATGTATGAAATATGCATGTTTTTGAGTTATTCACATTTAAATTGTGATGTCTACAGGGTTTTTTCTATTGTGTGGATGGGATGCTTGTTTTGGGTATTTTGCTAGTTTTGAATACTTTTTTAAATTAA
This sequence comes from Calotriton arnoldi, assembly GCA_963921515.1. Lineage (NCBI taxonomy): Eukaryota > Metazoa > Chordata > Amphibia > Caudata > Salamandridae > Calotriton > Calotriton arnoldi. The sequence goes on along the minus strand of CAWUFW010011998.1, from coordinate 534,312 downwards.
GTAAATCTGGTTATATATTAGCCAATCTCCATTATTTTTCTGTTTCAACTGGAGCTTTTTTTTATTTTTTGGGTTTGGATGGTGCATTTTTTATTCTTTACATTATAGCATTTTTTGGGGGTGTTCTATATTTTTGAGGATCATAATTTTTTTGAGTTGATGGACTTCAGCTACAGAAATAAAAGTTACATTTTAATTTATTTTTTATGTTCATTAAATGATGTGTTTTAAAATTGTTTTTATGATTACATTGTTTTTTATTGTGTTAAGATTGTATTTATCTATTTTTTGTGCATCATGTGTTGTGATTATTAAAACATATTTGTTTTGTTTATTATTAATTTATTGCTTTGTATTTGTCAAATAATCTTTATTCGGTTTTCTGGCAACCATAAAAGAATACAACCAAGAATTTAAAACATTTAAAATAGAATACAGACAATATATAATAGAGTTCATGACAATAGGAATTCATAATCAGCAATGTAAGAGTAAGAAATTAAACTGACATTTCATCAAATAGCAGCATAGCACTAGTTAACAAATGAAGACAAAGATAAAAATTATCGGACAACGAGCATAAGTCAACATACAAACAACATACATTGATCTTTAAAATAAGACAGTGTCCCTAAAAACCATAATATTCAAAAACAGTCCATTAAAAATCAGATTAGAATTTTAAAAAGTCATTTCCCAACCAAATTCAGTAAACGGACGGCTGTGGAAATCTATCTGGAGACCATTAGACATGTGTATTCGTCGTTTAAAAGCTGGAGGTGGTATAGGGCCGGTGGACACTTCCTGATATTTAAAAATCTTAATAGGGGGATAATAAAATCCAGCCTCGCTTTAGTATAAAGTCTACAAAAAAACAGGAACTGCAACGGGTTATGGATTGATTTAGAGTCACACAGGTATAGATCCTGTTTGGCATCACAGGAGGCTTAACGAGGATAGGAAACCATAAAATGTGCGATGCTAAACCTAAATCTAATAAGATAAAACATTTTCGCATGACAAAAATAAAAGGAGAGATAGGGCTCCACACTTAGGGAGCGTACTAGAGGCAACTATTCCAAAACTCTCTTTTTCCCTAACTCCAGGTGCTCACTAGTCGACTTTAAAAATGATAAAAGGTCCTTATCAGCTGGATTTTTGGAATCTTGGCTATGCGTTCTGGGTTATAAAAACAATCCTCCATCCCCACTGTCTCCAACTGCCTTTTTATGTAACTAAGCCATGGTATCTGCTGCATATTGTCAAGTCTAAAACAATCCAATATAATTGCACGGTTAAGGGCCGGCTCATCTTTTGCCTATACTGAATGCCATAATAAAGTTGGCGCAATTTGTATACATTGGGTTAAGGGAGTCAAGTCAAGTTGATTATGACCGAAGATAATAGGGAGACTACTTGGAACTGTTAATAAACGTCTAAGAATATTATTCTCAACTACCTGAAGATGTGCCGGATTACAAAAGCCCCACACTCCAGCCCCATACAAGACTACAGAACATGAGCGAGCCTTATAGATGTTAATTATTGAATCAATGGGTGTAGATCCTAGTTTCTTAGTGAACCTAAACAATGCCTCACAATTTTGGTTAAAACTACTAACCCTTCTTTCAACTAAATGATGCCAAGTACTTTTCTGGTCGGAGGGGATTCCCAGATATGAAAAAGTTGGAACATAGGACAACCTTTCATTATTAATAAAGCATGTTTTAAAAGGGGGGATTTACCTGCCACCATAGTGTAAGACTTGGCTGTATTGGTCTTTAGACCCAAATGAGACATGAAATCATTGAATCTAGTGATAAGCTTTTGTAGGCCCACACTGGTTCTAGACATTAACACACAATCGTCGGCATAAAGTAATGCCGGAAGACTTCTAGTGCCTATCTTGGGAACATCAACATGCCCTTGATTAATATAGCTTTCCAAATCATTGATATAAAGACAAAATAAAAAAGGGGCAAGCACGCACCCTTGACGAACCCCACGATTCATTTTAATGGGAGCAGTGAGTTCCCCGTCCACCCCATAGCTAACCCTCCCAGTGACATCCTGGTGCATCTGAACTAGAAAATGAACTGAGGATGGATCAATGCCCAGCTCCAGCATTTTTTCCATAGTTTCCCTCTCTCCACCCAGTCAAATCCCGATGTAAGATCCATGAAACCAAGATAGAGGCAACCGTTCTTGGCTATTCTGTACTTGCTTATGACCAGGTGGAGGTTGAGACACTGCAACAGTTCCAAGGCCCCTCCTGAAGCAATATTGTATATCAGAGAACTTCCCACTTTCACTTACCCAAGTCTCCAGTCAATCTAAAATGACCCTGCCCATTAGTTTGCATGTACAATCAATTAATGAAATTGGGCGTTAGCACCTTGGGTCTGACCTGTCCCCATTTTGAAAAATGGGTACTATAATCACAGTGGCCCAAGATTTTGGAGGGCCCTGAGAAGCTATGCAGCTTAAAATATTGGTCAGCAGTGGGAAGCAGAGGACAGGATTGGCCAGAAAAAGGTCGGCAGGGATGCCATCCGGGCAGATGCCTGGTTCTTTATAGTCTGATTTAAGGCTTTTTCAACTTCATCAAGCGTTGGGCGTGCCAGCTCTGAGATTCCTTGACCTATTTTCGTGGCGCTATGATTTAAGATGGAACAGTGCTCGCCATTATTGCTACATAGGCTAGAAAAGTGTTGTACCCAAGCATCAGGCAAAAGTGTGGCATCAATGCTACTATTGTGGGAGCTTTGGAAAAAAGTTGAGTTAACAGTTTTCCCAAAAAGTCTAGGGTCTTTATTGAGACTAGCTTCAAGCAATTGTTCCCATGGCTCTTTTCTTATGGCCATTTTATGTTTCACGATAGCTTGTTTGTATTTATTTCGAAGATGTTTCACCACTAGGTTATCCCTGGGGTTTTTTCAGTGCCTTAATAAGGTTGCTGTGAGATTGTGTGCAGTCACTGTTAAACCATTTATGATGCCTCTGGGGTCTCGGTCTCCTGTCCCCTCGTAAAACATCGCTTTGTATTTATTTAAACAAGTTTCTATTTCTTCAGTCGAATGGATTTTAAGGTTATATATATATTTTAAACTGATTTACAAGATTTTTTCAATAATATTGATAAATAAATACATGTTCAAAATATGTTTGTTGTTTATGGTTATCTATTGTTTTTAGTTTAGATTATTTAGAGTAATGTTCTTGCTATTGAGAATAGGTATGGTAGTTCTTCATTGTTATTTGTTATCAAATAGTAGTTATTGGCTTTGTAAGAGTTTGTTTTGATACTTTAGATTTTAGCTGGGTAATAGATGGTTCTATTCTAATTGTTGATAACTGCTATTTTTAATAAATCTAAATATTGGTAGAGTGAAGGGTGTCTTCGTCCTACTATTCCTTGAAAGGAATGGCGCTACTCTTCCACTGAGTTGTTTATTGCTTGTTGTTCTACGTTGCTATCATATACAATCTACCATGGTATATGATACTTGGGTTGGCATTTGTGACGAGAACAGTGCATTCTGCCAACCCAAGTATCTTCAAAATAGCCCATTACTTTCTCAACTCATTTTCTTGTACCACTACGTACTATATTAGAGGTCTAGCCTCTACCCAGGCACCACGTGACTTAGCAGGAGCCAATCAAAATTACATAAAGCAAAAAATCTTCCCTGTCCCTTTTCCATGCCACTTCCACCAAAATGGTTATAAAGGGGGACCAGAACCCACAATACTTCCTGTTTTTTGTCTGCTCTATGGACATCACGTAAGGAGCCTGTTTGAACTTAGAAGGTAAGATCTTGGAGTTAAGTTCCAGCCATGCCCCTTTTTCACTCTTGGTACGTATGACACTATGCAGGGCACTGTGTCAAGAGTGGAGTGACGTAAAGCCCCTAAGGTCCAACTCCATTTTGTTTAGGCCCAGGCTCCATCTTTGATAATGGAGGTCGCCATCTTCTCAATCTTAGACAGTTGAAGTGCCATCTTTCCTGATCTATGCAGAATCATTTTCATGTCTGCCATTTGACACAGATGTCGTCTGAACTTATCCTTCTAAGAACTGTGAAAGTGTCAAGTCCTTCAACTAATGACAGAGATGTAACACTTGATGCAACATTTGTCTGTATCAAATGTCTACTTCTTACCACGTCAAGGTTAAATAAGAACAAATGCAGACATTTAACTGAAAAAGTGTAGTCTTAATTGACATCCTTTTACCATATATGTTCATCAGTACACGTCTGAGACGCACACCTTGTTGCACACTATCTATGTCAGATATTTCTTAATTTATGTCTGAAAATCCAATTCTATGATAAGATTTGGCATATAAGGAGTGCCACTTGACCACTTGTTAGGAGGGATCCTTCACCCAGATTATCGCATGAGATTCTGCCAGAGACCGTCCCACCTACTGCCAGTACACTTCACAATTCGCAGATGCTACATCTTGCCTGAAGCTTGAAGCTGATAAAGCCGAGTCCCGGAGGAAGACCGCTACATCAGCTTTTGTTTGCTGTGTCAACAAGATATACAGTGCCTCTCCTCTCCCTAACTTTGAACTTCAAGTTGCTCTTCGTTCCATGCTCTCTTAGTGTAGCGCATAGAAGTAGATGTTAGGGTGTTAGGTTCTAGACGACATTTTAACCATGTTAGGAATGTTCATTTTATTATTGTAGCTTATAACGTGCCTTCTTACTATTTTTTAATATTCTGTTTGGTTGTTTTAGATGTACAGAGAAACAGGCTGTTCCTGTAGTAATAAATGCTTTTTACTTAAATGTGTTCATTCTTCTTAGTGCAGTGGGTGTGTGATATTGTAAACAGCAAAATAGGTTTATTGCCTTACCACAGTACGCCCCTAGTGTCAATATTATGGAAGAGGTATGGGTGAAGTTTATTATAAACTTGTATGGCCCCAGTGCTGCCAACCTAAGTGGTCCAAATATGAGTCAACATTACAGGCAATGTATTAAAACACTAGCAATGATAAGGAGTAGCTCAGCACTGGCACTATATCTGGAACCTCAGAGTAAAAAAGAAATAGCTAATTTTTTGCGTCAGATTAGATCGAACGGGCCCCTAGCCCTAATGGACTACCCAATGCTATATTTTGAGCCAACGCTCATATGTGGGCCAAGGTCCTGACCCCTTTGTATAATGAGGTTCTAGCAATCAACATTGCATTGTGCAGTCAATTTATAAAAGCGGCACAGCAGAAAACCCTTCAAACTATCAGTTAATTGCTCTAACTGATGTAGAGGCAAAGGTCTTTGCCTCCCGATTCTTGACCGATCTGGTAGAATGGGCAACATCACAGGAAATAATCCCAATAAACCAATCAGGATTTCATAAGGGTCAATTCACAATCACCAACCTATTAACCCTCACCATACTGGCAGAGCACACTATTTTAAAAAAACAAAACTTACACGTTTGTTTTATTGACTTAAAAGCTGCATTTGATTCTGTTCACAATCCATATTATGGTGAAAACCTGCTGGATGGGGTATTTTCTCAAAAGCTTCTCGATGCTATTATACTCTTGTACACAAACACTTGGGTTCAGGTTAAGTTAGGTGATGGATCTAGCCTGTCTCGGAGAATTAAAACCTGCAATGGTCTTAAACAAGGCTGTGTATTGGCTCCATGCCTTTTTAACCTTTTTATGTCAGATCTGTTACCACTTTCAGTTTCAACAGAGTGCAGTTTTCATTCTGATGCTTGCCCATGGGCTATAAGAAAAGTCCTGGCTTATTTTCAGCATGCATCATGAGGATTTTGTAACCAGATCCCGAGGTATTGCCCTACCTTGATGATATCTGTCTTACTAATGATGATTTGAATCTCCCGTACCAGCACTGGAAGCGGCCACCAAGGCAAGCATTTCTAATCCTCGCTCCCTATGCCCAAGATGGGTACAGTTCGCCTCTTTATTATGTGCAGTGGATGTGAAATTTCAGTATGATCCTCCTCTTCATACACAATGTTTTCTCCAATATGAACAAGACGTTGCTCTGACCCTAGTCAGTTTACCCATTGAGTCTTACTAGAGCATATTCTATATGGACAGCCTGCATTTGGAACAAAATATAAGAACTCTGCAGCCTGCGCAGCAGTACAGGGTGTGGTAAAGGATGGTGAATTTATTCCACAGCACACCTACACTAAAATCATAGGTGACAGTACTGCACAACATTCAGAATTACATGCCCTATTACTTGTATTGCAAAAGGCTGACTCGCCAGTTCCCACACTTATTGTGTCCAAATCATCCTTTTGTGTGCAAGGTTACAATTTCGTCTTGCAGCATTGGTGGTTGAATGGATTAAATGAATTCAAAGGGAAAACCTATAAAAAAATAAACAGCTTTGAGCAAAGGTAGCTGTCTTAACATGATAAGCTTCCATTGGCCCATGTGAGCACACTTTGGGCAATCAGCATGATGGCATTCCCGCCAAAGGGGACTGTGTGGCTGACATAGTGGTAAAGGCTGCAATTCACAGTTAGAGTAGCAGTCCTGACTAGATCTCAAATGAAGATGGACACAGATATTTTAACAGCCATAAAACTAAGCAAGATGGGGAACCTACTACAGGTTTTCCTCTCAAATACTCCTACACCCTTAATTCAGATAACATTCCTGAAGTCACGATACCAGGAGTGGGAGACAGAATAATACCTAAAAGTATGTCTAGATTAGATTTGGTCAAAGAAGCCTGCGAGGGGATTGGCATCTGCTCATGCAGGAATGAATGCAGCCATAGCAATGCTACAACAATGCTACTGGTGGCCTAGTTTATGTAAACAAACTTGGGATTATGTTAGGCAGTGTGACATTTGTCAGCAGATTAAACCCTCCAGTGTTAAAAAACCCTCTCCAACTCCCGTCATGATCTCAAATATTCCCTCTGGGTGATTTATTTGGATCAGATTGGTCCCCTCCACTCAGCCAACTGATATAAGTACATTTTTGTGGCTATTGATTCATGTTCTCAATTCCTATGGGTTTGGTCACAGAGAAATGCAAGTGGTTTAGCAGTAGTAAAAGGTTTGCCATGCCTGGTAGCAATTAGGGCAGTTAATTCAGATAATGGTCCTCTGTTTGCCTCCAAGGCTTACAGGGATTCAATGTCAGCTGTGGGAGTTTGTCTCGAATTCAGCAACCCATTCAAAGCTGAATCGAATGGCATTGTAGAACATGCTAACAGCATGACTAAACTAACCCTGGGCAAAGCACTACGCTACGCTCGCGTAGTTTGCGAAGTTTGCGCTACTTCGCACAACGCGAATTGCACGTAGCACAGTGCAAACATGCGTAGCGTAGTGCAGCGGTCATTTTTTGCTTGCTCGCGGTCCTCAACGTCAAGTTGGCGACCGCGAGCAAGCAAAATGACATCCCGGCGACACTTTTTCCTCGTTCGCGATCAGCAACATCAAGTTGCCGATCGCGAGCGTGGAAAATAAACCTCCCGGCGAGATTCTCAACGCGGGGAGGTCTGGTTTCTCATTGCGAGTGGTCGCGTATGCTCGCGACCGCTCGCGATGAGAAACTACCAGTCCGCGTTGAGAAAGCTGCTGCTCGAGTAAAAATCTACTCGAGCGGCAGTAAAAGACAGCTCGCACTGTGCAAGATGCGTTTTCAATGATTGCACAGTGCGGACAAGCATCCGGCACTGTGCAATCATTGCGAACAGTGCACTACGCAGTTCGCGTAGTGCTACGCGTAGCTCGCGTAGTGCGAACTGCACTTTGTGTAGCTTCGCGTAGCGCTACTTCGCGAACTACGCCCAGGCTTAGACTAAACAAGCTTTGACTACTAGGGTGCTAAGGTCAGCTCTTAGTTGGTACCATAACCTGTATGGAGTGGAGAAATCATTACAAAACTTGCCTATACGAGTATTGGGAGGACGCACGCCATACAAGGTTCTTTTCAGAGTTCCTCTGTATGTGCCTGGCCTAGATAATTCTGGGAAGTTGGCGGATGAAGACGTTTGAATGTTTTGCAGAGTATCCAACAAGCCAGAGACAAGCTGTCTAACACAAACCTCTCTGATGTCGCCAATTGTGAAGAGAAGGTTATCACTGTTGCTGACAGGTGGGTTTCCAAAGTTACGGTCCTAGTTTGGGATATAATCCATGACTAGCACGCTTTTGAACCATCCTACCTACCACCTATCACTGTTCTTGGAGTAAAAGGCAACAGAACTTTTATTCCACCTCCTCTGCCTAGCTGAAGGAGAAACATGTGTCTGAAGGTGTTGCGGGGATTCTGCACCCATACAGAGCTATGCACAGGATAATAAGACCTCAGTGTATAGTGGTGAACCAACCATGCACCTTAGTACCCACAATCCTAATCCGACTAGCTTTAGCGTCTCATTCGTACTACAGCGAAGCTACCAATGATTAGACATCCCAGAACACGGACTCTCTCAGGAATCGCGGGAGCAAGAACACTCTTTCATAACTCACTCATACTTGTCCACAACGTGCGTAATAAGAGACACAGTATAGTTTAAAATGTTTATTTCAACTATCGTGCTCTAAGATAAAGTACACGTGCCAGTACTATCAGCATAATGCATAACGATAAAATAATAAGCATGGTTACAATTCCATAGAATACAAACGGGGACAGCATTTTATAAAGACAGTGGATATAGGGCTAAATAGCCTTACCACCCTCCCCGTGCTAATAACTAGTTTATTATAAAAATAGAAGACCTCTGGGCTTTGTCAGGCGGACCCCCATACCTCAATATCTAGATGCAAGGTTCACATCATCAGACAAGCACAGCTCTTCTCCCTGGAAAGGTTTTTCTCCAAGTGCCACCAACAGGGAGATCACAATATTAAAAGCACACAAATTTCTCCAATGCAGCTGTATTTCGTGTTATGTCTAAGTGCGAGGGGCTGACCAGATCAGCAATAACAAGGGACGTTGTTTTTCGACCTTGTACAAGGTGTGCAGACGAAACCCACAGGGAACAGGAGAAAAGGTGAAAGGCAAAAAGGCAGACAGTTCTAATATAGCCGGGCACAAGCAGAGTCTGGAAAAACAAAGTCACAGAGTAATGTGTGCAAAAAAGGCATCATGGCAGCCAGGCCTAAGCTAACTTAGCAATGTAGACAATGAGGCCACAAACCACACCACACCCTCCCCTGGTCAGTCCATAGGCCAAGACATAGGACGAAAACAGAGTTCAAATAGATGGAGCAGAATGTAAACGTCTATTTATGAAAAGTCCCCACGAAGGACAGTGAATGGAAAAAAGTCCAGGACAAAAAAATTTCTGATAGGGCCAGAAATCAGGGCACGAAAAAAAACAAAAAATCCAGAAATGCAGGTCGCTGAAAGCGAAGGCCCCTAATCCAATAGAGTGTATGAGCAGAAAACTGCCACGCCTTCCAAGAGTACATCATTGGTATCGTCAGAAAAAAGAGATGCCATCCAGTTCAACAAACCAAAACTGCATTCATGCTCCTCATAATAGGGAGCAGTGATCAGCATTGCGGGACAACTTGCGTGATACTCAATATAACTCTGTTGTAGGAGATACTGAGCAGCCGCCCAGATATCCCATTGCTCCAAAACTCCAAGTGCAGCCGCACGCGCCATCAATCCAGTGCCGGAACAGTCCCGTTCATGGGCCACTAAGGGGCCCATCAACTGGCCAAAATCCGGGTCCGACAGAGACGTATTGCAGAGGCAAACATCCAAGGACCAAGAGAAAGGACATCGTATGCAAGACATCACAGGTTGCACGCAAGTGAAATACGCAAAGCGAAAAGAAAGTCTATAGGACACACTGAGTGTCGCCAATGGTAGGATGCCGAAGCTGATGAGCATGCGTTCACGGAGCATCCGGAGTCGACCTTGGTCGAGTAGGCCCCCAGGAAGTGCAGCCATTTCGCAGCAAACAAATTAAAAGCAATATTCCAGCAGCTAAGGCTAGGAGCAATGGGAAGCCGCCAAAGACGCTGGAAAAAATAGAATGAATAAAAGCCGGAATTACACCAAATACAGTTTGAAAGGAGGTAATAAGGCCAGAGATCACAACTTTAAAAAAGTGCACAAGACCTTCGGTATTAGAAGCATTGAAAACACGGTGAATCAGTTCACCGAAATGTTGTGGGAGGTTTGTGTTCAAAAGAGCCTGTATCTCACTGTGGGTACAAGCCACCTGGAGGACGAAGGTCTCCCGTGCGGAAGTGAGCATAACCTCCTGGTTTAATAATAGCGCCTTTATTCTGCTCAATTTATTGAAATCTGCCTTCAACGTGGGTATGGAAGGCCAAATGGAACTATCTATCATGTCCTGCGGGGGTGGAAAAAGCACATTTTTGCAGCACACTACACGGTGGGAAACCGTTACAATATAGGGGATGCCTGCCTGCATTCCACAACAATCTTGATTATTCAGAAGTAAATAGCTACCATTTGCAAGCACAGTGAAAGTAGGTGATATAACAGGAGCCGGAATGCCTTTTAAAACACAAGCAAGATTCGGAGCCAAAACATTACAAGCCCCGTGCAATTTAATGTTTTTACAAATTAGGGAATGACCCACTGCAGAATCGCAAGACTCTCCTGTGAGAAAACCTCCTTTCCGTCCCTAAGGCATCTGTACATGAAAGGCAGGGACCAAAGTTCATGCAAGAAGGCACTGCCTAAAGGCTGAAAATGGCCAACAGGATAATGTTTCATGCATGAACTGAACACAAATAAAGAAAAAGGCAAAGCGATAACCCCGTGAACTAGCCACACCGCAGAGTCCAACTCCGCCACAGAGAACAGTAACAGCTCTATTTTTTCGATATGTAAGAGAGTGTATGTTGCATCTTTCATGGACATGAATTGCTGTTTTTCAGTTAAATTAAATGGCAAGAACAAGGCAGACGTGTTCAAAAAATGCCATGGAACCTTGCCCATTTTCAATGTTTGCAAGGTCCACGCAAACTGCATTACTGAACGCAATTGATTTTGACCATGATATAACACAGACACATCATCCTGTACAATATCAACAACAGATGAAACAATATTCTCTAATGTGTAAATGCGGGAAGACAGGGTATTAATACTATTGTCAACAACAGCAAGCACTTTTTCTAGATTTGCTTGATCGATTTCCCGTAAACGGGAAGCAGCTTCAATTTGCGAAAGCTTCCAGAGTTCATTGTAAGTTTCATAAATGAACCTCTTAGGTCGAGGACCACGAGGCCCTAGAACAAAATCGGACAGATCAATGTTGCCTGATAGGAGGGATAAATGTTGTTTTACAGAATCTAATGAAGAGTGCTGCAACCACTGTTTACACAATTTACCAACAGAATATGTTGTAACAGTACGAGAGTCAGAAAACCTCCGATCTGGCCTATCCTGTTTGTAACCAGGAGCTGATTCATGAAAACGCAGTTGGTAGGCATTTGATGCTATGGGCCAAGCCAACCAGGGTGACTGAACAATCGTAGAGATATTAAACGAATTGTTTTGAAACAAAGCTTGCAAATTGGCAAGTGAAATATTGAAATGCAAGCTCTCGTTGGGAGTGGAAGACAAAACGGGAATGGAGGGTGCATTCAATTGTTTGGAAGTAGCCAAACCCGAACAGGTTGTTTGATAGATCGTACTATTTAAAAATAAAATCTGGGCCGGGATAAGGCAAGCACGGTGTAAGGCTTCCGTACCGCGTACCTGCCATGATTTGGTGTCCCAAATAGATTTTAACTCAATGGTGTCCTGCCAGTGCTCATAACCACCCACGGCTAATGCATTCAAAAAGGAACTCGAATATAGCAATTTGGTGTGGGTCAACATGATCTTCTGAGTGGACGAAGCGTTCAATTTAAAATAATAGGACCCAGGGTTTGATCTATCAAAGTCTGTAAAGTAAGTACATTTACTTTTAAGTGTGTGGGAGCTGCCTGGCAAAGGGGTCGGACAATGTTCCCATTGGGTGTAATTAAAAGTACCCCGAAGTGTACTTGGTTTATGGAGAAAATGGTTGCCCCAATGCTGGTAACAATATAGATCAGCATAATTTGCAGAATTTAAGTACAAATCTTCAGCATTAAAAGCAGCATAATATTTCAAGTCAGAGAATAACGATTCAACGGCATGCACATCCCAATCGTCAGAATGAACATTACTTTTCACCACATCACCCATGGACACACGGAGGACATTCGGTACATTAATAATCTCGGTTGGTCCATGCATTTGGAAATTTACCACATCCCATACGATGCCATCAGCGACTGGGAAAGCTGCAATGTTCACAAATGTGTGGTCACGCTTCATGATGTGAGAGGAGGAATGCGGAGCCAAAGTTCCAGCGGCACAGTTCACCGCAGAGCGTTCTGGTAAATAGTGACCATTGATGAGCAAGAAAAAAAAACTGTCACAAAGCCAATGGACATGAACAGGAAAATCAGGAACAGTACCAACCAGATGTATGTCCATGGCGGGACCAAAAAATTGTCTCTGAACCAGGATACAAAAATACTGAAGTTGGTCGGGATAAGTGATGAGGTGGAAGCCGAATCAAAGGAAAAACGGGCTGGGCTCAGTGGAGTTGTAGGTAAATGAGCCACTGACTCATTTGCGGGGTATGCATACTCGGTCTCCTCGTTGCAGGAGGAAGCCGGGAAGTTGACCAGGCGATCTGGCAAAGCGACCATCTCAATGGCAACATCAGTGTCTGTGTAAGGTGGAGGGCCACAAACAGGAGTCCTTGAAATGGCTGGGCATGATACCGCAGGTGTCATGCTATTCAGGATCGGCCAGATGTTGTAGCTTGATATTGTCCACTGAGATGCATCTGTTGTCTTTGCGACCAGGAAGCGGTGGTAAGATGACAGTACGAGTACCCTTCAAGCCAAGGACAGGAACCGGTGTACGATAAGAGGGGCCAAATTCTTTTTTGTTCTCCACCTTCTCTCGGACCAGATCTCCAACTTTCGGAAGCCAGCCGGCAACCGGAATCTGCAGCGCAGCGTCAGTGGCTGAAGGCAAGTGTTCGTTAGCAAGTTTGTCACGGGTCTCTTGTAAGTCCTGCAACATAGTAGAATGATTATCTACGTCAAAGATTGCGGCATTCGCCGCCATGTCTAGACCATCAAGGTCTGGCACAAACATTTGTATGCCAAAGAGCATTTTGTATGGGATCCGCCCACCCAGAGATCTTCTAGGGAGATTATTAAGTGCACGTTGCACGCTATACAAGTGGGCCAGCCAGTTCCTGCCAGTACCTAAGACTCTAGCTGTCAAGGATTGCTTTAAGTCACGGTTCATTCGCTCCACAATCAAATTGCCCTCAGGTCTATATGGAGACGAAAATTGGACCCACACCCCCAGCGACCTCATTGCGTCCTTGTACGCCTTAGAGGCGAACGCCGGACCTTGGTCGGAATGGAAGGTGCCACAGGCAAAAATTCCCACAAAGACACGCAAATCCCTTATGACATTTCGAGCGTCAGCACTCCGTTGTGGCCAAACCCAGATGAAACGTGTGCACGAGTCTACTGCAACTAAGATGTATTTGTATGCAGTGTCCGAAGAAAAAGGACCGCAGTGATCAAGGTAAACACACCCAAAAGGCTTGTTAGAAATGCAGAGCTGTGTTTGGGGTGGTCGTGTAACCGTTGAAGGCTTAATTTGCTGACAAACGTCACTAGAAAGCATACAAGTACGGGTCTGTTTATATAAACCATGCCACCAGTAACGCTGCTGCAAGATGGAAACAGTCGCAGATACGCCAGCATGGGCCGAAGCCAAGCCTTCGTGTGCGGCCGTTATCAAAGAAGGTCTGTGGTCCGCGTTGGGAATCAGCCGATCACCAACGTCTGGAATTGTTACGTAAGGAACCTGTTCGGGACTTAAGTGATAAGAGTACTTGGAAGGGAAAACCCGTGGGTAATTAGCACCTTCCTTTGTTGCAGCAATAGCTGCCAAAATCTCATTATCTATTTTAGTCATGGATCTTGTAATTGCTGCTACTGAGTACGTGGCTAATGCTGATTTGGCAGCTTCATCTGCCAAACTGTTACCTACCGCGTGTACGCCCACACGCTGGTGGCCAAGAGTGTGAATCACCTGTGTGAGAGGCAGACGTTGTTTAAGATCTGCCACTCGAACCCAAAGCATTTTATGCTTAATTGTGCTGCCTTTAGCATCTCTATAGTCGGTTTGAGACCAAAAGAATAGGTTGTCATTAAAGGATTGAACACAGTAGTAAGAATCGCATACAATAAGTGTTGTCACGTCTGGATTCGCGAACTCAAGTGCGAGCACCAAAGCACGCAGCTCGGCCAATTGAGCAGTACTGTCTCCTAGTGCTGCGTGTGCACCACACTAGGTTTGAACTCACCGTTAACCATAGTACCTGCAACAATAGCACATGCTGCGGAATAAGCATGCTTAGAACCCATAGCTGGTTGGGCCGAACCATCGGTGTAAATGATACAATTGTACTCCTCAAGCGGCAGCAAAGACAGAGGAGGAGGATGAACAAATTCATACTGTAAGAACTCCTGTGTCTGAAGAGAGGAATCAAAGATAAAAGTGACATCCGGGGACGTCAGAGATGTAGCCCATTGTATCCAACGGGGGTGCAAAGCCTTAGAGTTCGGTACACTTGCCTTCGTCACTGCCTCAAGGGCAGGATATGGTGTTACCACCAAAATGCGTTTTCCCTGTGCCAGTGCGCGTTCCTTTTAAATCGCCATTGCACTGCAGTCAAAACTTTCTCCACAGTGGAAAAGCGCAACTCCGCCGAAGTGTAAAGATGCGACTTGTATGCAATCGGTACTGTGTCACCTTCGTTAAAGGTTAAGTGCGTGAAACCCACTGCCCCTGGCACAATTCTAATCACCAGGTTTGTGTGGTTATCACGAGTCAACAAGAACTTAGATTCAAGTAGATCAGACTGCAAAGAGTGCAGTATAGAGGAATGCTCAGGAAGCCAGCATGACTTCGAAAAGTCAGGCTGTATCAAGGCATATAGAGGCTTGATACGCTGGGCATATTCGGGAATGTAAGTACGCCCGAAGTTTAGAAATCCCAGTAATGACTGAAGCTTCTTCAGGGTGGTTGGAGGGCGCAAAAGTGCGCACTTCTCCAAGAAATGAAGAGCTAAGCCCCTACCTTCATTGTTGAGCTCATAGCCCAAAAACAAAACGGTGAATTCAGCGATGTGAGATTTGGCAAAATTAAATTTGTATCCTAAGACCGCGAATTCAAGACTAATGCGGTCCACACGGGAAAGATGCGGCCATAATTCGTCGTCTGTCAGATAGATATCGTCGACGTACCAACACGCATCTGGGTCTATGCTGTCCAACAAAGAGACAGCACGGGCGGCGAAGACACCCGGGCTGTTCTTGTAGCCCATGGGCAAACACCGAAATTTAAATTGTTTTCCACCGGAAGTGAAAGCGCTCCATTGGCTGCACTCCGGGGACAAATTGTGCGTGTAAAATCCATTGGATAGGTCAAGTGTCGTCTTATATTTTTTACGAACAAGACTGTCTACGAGTGCAGAACTGTGGGTATTCTGTACTGCAAAGGTCCGACAATGAGAGTTCAAATGTCGGTAATCCAAAACTAAACGGTACGACCCATCGGGTTTAGAAACCGCAAAAAGGGGATCATTCATCTGTGATGCGCATGTTTCAATTACTCCTTGATATTCTAACTGTGTCAGAATGTCTGAAACAGGACCTTTAGCTTCCCGCCGGAGGGGATATTGGGGTTGGGGCTGTGGCAGGGACCGCAAGGGTATGTCATGGGGGGGAGAATCCTCATCCCAGCCCACGTGGTTACGGTATAGCGCTGGAGCCAGGGCCCCAGCCCATTCAGCTGCGAGAGCCTCCGCTTTGTCCTTGGGGACATGACGAGAAAAGCTCGGAAGGATTACCTCCTCCCCTCTACGAGCAGCAAGTACGAATGGGGGCAGCCAATCCGTCTCTACCAACAAAATATCGTAAGAAGAGGTCAGATTTTCCCAAAAAATCCCTTTAATAACACGCTCAATGTCACCTTCAATTTGAATGACAATATTAAATAGTCTGTCAGGGGGTGCCACTCGGGTGTCAGCTGTCTCGACAGTAATGAATGTGTCAGTTGCTGTCGCCTCCACATGAGGACGCAGTGCCTCCCGCACTATGGTAACTTCCCCGGCGCTGTCTAGCAGCATCACTGCCCACGTCCAATTCAGGAGTCTCGTTCTCACCGTCTGTGGCATATCTCGCTGTTAAAGCTGCAGCCTTTTTCTTCTGAAACTGGGGGCGTGAACGTGGAAATTCTGCTGGATTCCCTTGGCCTGGTTGTCGAGGTTGGTCTCGTCCCTGTGGGGCCTCACGACCCTGCCTCTATCCTGGCGATCTCCTCCACCAGTCTGGGAGGTCGATGGTGCCTGTGAAGAACGAGGAGAACGCGGGTCAGGGACCTGAAATCTATCTGGAGATTTCATTCTTGCTCTGTCGCGCAAATCATAAGTGCGTTCAGAAGATATGGAAACCGGGGATGCGGCACGCGACCCTGGTTTTGATTGTTGCTTACCCTGTTTCTTCAACCTCCAGTTCTTTTTAGTAAAGAACGGTTTCTCTTCTTTCTCAGATTGAGTTTTAGGTTGTGGGTTGGAGTGAGTTTGCGTTTTAGCAAAAGGCTTAACCCCCAGACTATTGCGGCCAATGGTTTTATAAGCCTGTGCAATAATTTTCGGTAATTCGCGTGGCTTGTCCGGCTCCGGGACCAAAGCCAAAGCATTAGCGACTTGAAAGTTGACTGCATCACCCTTGACGTTCGCAAGGATTAGATCAGCCACCACGTCGAACACTCCCACCAGTCTCATCCCCAATTCCACAGCCGCTTCAGGGCCATGTTCATCCTGCACTCGTTTAATCACAGAGGGGAGAACTGTCATGGAAGGAGTGCCGAAACACTTCACATATACTGCTGCGAATACCTTGCCCCAGTTGTTGCATTCTGCCAACTCGGGAATTAAGTCTTTCGGCAAGCTAATCGTCAAAATCCTGTGTTTGTCCACAGGAGAAGTATTTGGAAAAACAGCCTCCAGCTGGTCAATTTTTCTGCAAGCCAATAAGGCAAATCATCCTTATTTTGTGGGCGCTTGCCCATCACCGAATCAACCATGACGGGACTTATGGTTACACCGCCCGGTCCAGCTGGATGCACCGCAGCTCCAGGAGGGGCCCCCTGGACGTTGCCTGTAACATATTGTACCAAAGCTCTGAGCACGCGGATTAAAGACGCATGCAATGCGCGCAGTTCATCAACCGCAAGCGTCAAATAACGCGGATGTGGGGTATACCCGGCCAAGACTGGCCAAGTGGCCCCGTCTATTGATAAGGGGCCTAAACGAACCGGGGTGACCGAATGTGGGAGGGCGCCATTAAACCAAATACGGTGTTGCCATGCCGTAAGTGGTACTTCAAGAGCCTGATAAGGCCAATAAGCATTGGGTAGGGCAGTGGGAGCGTAAACATGAAACAAATTGTCAGCTCCTTCCACCGCCGGAAAAGTGAGCCAAGAGTAAAACACCTCAAAGTGGTGAGCCGGTTCAGCCTGCACCACAAAGATGAGAGCGACACCCGCGTTGGGCACTCCATAAGCCAGTAAATGAGCCCGGAGCGCAGCGCGGCTATGTGCTGGTATATTTACATTCGCCATTAAGATCAGGAATGATCAACAACCTAATGTGAGGCAGCGCAATATAGGGTTAACATAAACACCTTTTAATAACTTCAAGCTTGAAAGAACCTATAAAAACATCAATATAGGAGGTATCACCCTCACACACGTTTCCGGAAGCGTATGCGAAGGTTGTTGTGGACAAGCACAAGCACTACTCAAGCGTCTCGCAGATAAGAAGCCCACCACGTTGGTGGCGCCATGTTGCGGGGATTCTTCACATATACAGAGCTATGCACAGGATAATAGGACCTCGGTGTATAGTGGTGAACCAACCATGCACCTTAGTACCTACAATCCCAATCCGACTAGCTTTAGCGTATCATTCGTTCTCCGTACTACAGCGAAGCTACCAATGATTAGACATTCCAAGAACACGGACTCTCTCAGGAATCGCGGGAGCAAGAACACTCTTTCATAACTCACTTATACTTGTCCACAACGTGCGTAATAAGAGACACAGTATAGTTTAAAATGTTTATTTCAACTATCGTGCTCTAAGATAAAGTACACGTGCCAGTACTATCAGCATAATGCAAAACAATAAAATAATAAGCATGGTTACAATTCCATAGAATACAAACGGGGACAGCATTTTATAAAGATAGTGGATATAGGGCTAAATAGCCTTACCACCCTCCCCGTGCTAATAACCAGTTTATTATAAAAATAGAAGACCTCTGGGCTTTGTCAGGCGGACCCCCATACCTCAATATCTAGATGCAAGGTTCACATCATCAGACAAGCACAGCTCTTCTCTCTGGAAAGGTTTTTCTCTAAGTGCCACCAACAGGGAGATCACAATATTAAAAGCACACGAATTTCTCCAATGCAGCTGTATTTTGTGTTATGTCTAAGTGCGAGGGGCTGACCAGATCAGCAATAACAAGGGACGTTGTTTTTCGACCTTGTACATGGTGTGCAGACGAAACCCACAGGGAACAGGAGAAAAGGTGAAAGGCAAAAAGGCAGACAGTTCTAATATAGCCGGGCACAAGCAGAGTCTGGAAAAACAAAGTCACAGAGTAACGTGTGCAAAAAAGGCATCATGGCAGCCAGGCCTAAGCTAACTTAGCAATGTAGACAATGAGGCCACAAACCACACCACAAAGGATTCAGGGCAGTGCCCCCCAGCCTCTCCCTACTCTGAATACCCAATATCCTGAACAAAGCAGTAACATTTCTGTCTCATGTACCCAGACAGGGATATTAGAGCCTAACACTCCACACAGAACATTTAGTGGAAAACAACACAGCTGGTGCTGCCAATATGACAGTAACTACTGTCCAACGCCATTGCATGGTTTACTATAAAATTCATCCCGATGCTGCGTCATTTGAACTGGTGCCCTTTCGAGAGCCTCGAGAGACCAATGACATTGAAAATGACTTGTTATTTCACATGAGATTTGTCAATCCCTTCTACAGTCACCCACCACCAGAGACTGCTTTATGCTTGTCATTGGTTTCTTGACAAGTATTTAATTCCTCCATGTTCCTGTATCTGGATCATTTAGGGAACTTTTCTTTTCATCTTGTGATTGTCAACGATACTTGTCGTTTTACTGCTACTTAATGGACATTTCTTCCCTGCAAGAACAATTGCCTCGCCAGTGGTTCGTGAACTACAGCCACACCTCTCATCCCATAGAACCTGAAGAGGTCAATACGTGGTGAACATTACAGCTTATCCTGTGCCTGACGGCATAGCATGGAAAAATGTTCCATATCTGATTATGGGACCCGCTGAGACATTGTAATTGCCTTATGTGGTAAACGTTTTAATTAAAGATATTGTAATACCTGCTTCTATTTCAGATGATTGGGACATAGAGACTGTTAAAAGAATGATGTCTGATTTACAGGCATATGCTACTTTGAATAATGAAGATCCTTATTTGAATTCAGCTAATTACAAATACATGTATTGTAATCACCACTGTGCACATTGTTTCATACATAGGACTAGCTATCCTGAAGAAATTACGCTTCTGGAAAGTTATTCTAATTTCTTGAAGAAATTCTCTTACTTTCAGAGTATTAACAGTTCCCATCCTTCAGGCTTCTGCTTCATTCAAAAGCCACAGCAGCATCAAACAAGCATTTGCAATGCAATAGGTCTCGCATTTGCGAGAGTTTGAGCTATTGGTGTAGTAAATGACAATGTCTTTTACCTATGTGTTTTATTTTCGAATGTAGTGTATGTATGTGGTGTGGAGTGGAATTATGGGGGTTGTGTTGGAATTGTTAGTTGTGGAATTGTGTGAGGTGGCATTGTGGGGTGCAGAGTATATTTGTGTAGAGGAATTATGTGGCATGGTGAATAGATAGGGGTGAGAGCTGCACAGAATAGAAAGAAAGGAAGATGGATAGGGATATGTAGTTTGTGCAGGAAGTGGTGAATGAACTAGAGACAGAGGAGCAGAAAGAGTGTAAGAGAAAGGTGGGGAGAGCAGGCAGTATAGTGAGGAGATAGAGAGTGTGAGGGAGGGATGAGGGGGGTAGTGGGACTGCAAAATGAAAGGGGCTAGTGGCAGTGTGAGGGTGAGTAGGTGTGTGTGTATTTTGATGACCGGTGGTTTTTGTATCGGCAATATATATATATGTTGGCGCCAAGTTTCGATAATCCTAACCCTGACATGCTGAAGGAATGGGCGATCAGCAACTTGGATGCATCCATGCGACTAGTCATAATTCTTATCAAATATGCGGAAATTGACCGAGTCAAAACACAAAAAGAAATAGAACGTATTAACCAAGAACTCGAACAATTAGAGCAAAAAGAAGAAATTTCCAAGGGCAAAGAAGAAATAAATGCACGCCTCAAAAAACATGAGGATACGATCAAAGCGAGAAAAATTTTCAAGTTTACCCGTGACAAGCAAGACTATGAGTGCGGCCAAATCTTCACTTTCGCTCGCAAATATGACACGATCAGGAAACAAAGACTCAACAAACCAATTCATAAAGCACAAGACCAACCGACAACTATTGGAGGGGGAGTAGAATCAACCTCAATGTCAGATATGAGCTCATTAGCGGAGTCAGGCACTGACTCAGATGACGGAGGAAGATGGCGAGGAAGAAATGAGGCCTGCGCATCGGACATTGGCCTGGGGGACGAGATGAATTTTTTAGTCTTCGACCGGAGAGAAACCCTGCGGCCGAGACCGCCAAAGAAACAAGGCACCGAAGGAACCGCAGGCGGCGTGAAAGAAGGAAATGCAGAAAAACCGCAATCAAACACCAAGAGGCGAGGAAACTGGAGGCGCAAGTAAATGCGGACACTAAAACCATCATTAACCTCAGCACCATCAATCTCACTGAGGCAGAAAAACAACTTCTCTCGTTGGGCCTCACTTTTTGCCCCGAGAGCAGTTTTGACTACAGTAGTAGACGCATTGATGTGTTCAAATTCATTAGAAAACTAAAATTAATAAAATTCTTCAAATTGAAACATGGCACCAGAACTGATCAGGAGATGGTATCAAGCAATGTGCCAGGGGATGCTACCCTTTCAGTCTCTGATATCGCTGTCATCCGCACTATGACTGAACTCGCAACTCCCGATGCCCCCTTAACACACCACAACTTTGCCTTAACAAAGGAATAACAATACAAACAAGAATACCTAGTCCTTTTAAGCCACATTCCACCTTTACACCAATGATGCCAAAAGATGCCATTGATGTATACAACGATGTGATTATTGATGAACTCAAAGCACTGCACCTCAAGACTGCAAGAAAATCGGCCAGACTTAACAAACAAAACCTGAAATATCACAGACTCATGACCAAACTTCAAAATGAAAATGAAGTGATAATCAATAAGTCTGATAAAGGGGGCAATATCGTGCTTTGGCCAAGGAAGTTATACCTCGAGGAGGCCAACAGACATCTATTGGATCAAGGCTGCTACAAAATATCTAATCACAAAGAAGTGGCAAGCAGCAACAAAGAATTAAGGAAGCTTCTAAATGGCTACAGGATGCAAGGGCTGTTGAGCAAGGAAGAAACCGCTTTTCTCAGCACTGAATCACCTGTCTTGCCTTTCCTGTATTTCCTTCCCAAGGTTCACAAAAACTCTTTCCCGATTCCAGGTCGCCCCATCATCTCGGCAAGAAAGAGTATGTGTGAAAACATATCAAGATATGTGGACTTCTTTCTCCAGGACCTCTCTGGTCAGCCCTCGTACATCAAGGATACTAGTGACTTTCTGTGTAAAATCAAAGACATTCCATGGCACAATGATTATCTTTTAATTTCACTTGATATCACGTCTTTGTATACTAGCATTCATCATAATGATGGGTTGGATGCCTGCAAACACTTTCTAGACAAAAGACCTATACAATGTCATAATCACAATGCCATGCTCCTCAAGTTCATTCACTGGTGTCTCACACATAACTACTTTCTATTCAACAAATCAGTGTACCAACAGCTTAGGGGAGTAGCCATGGGGGCCTGTTTCTCACCCAGCTACGCATGTCTCCATGTGGGGTGGTGGGAGGAACAGGTCCTCAAGGGAGAACATAACAAGGCTTGGCAGGACAACATCATCACCTGGCTGAGGTACATCGATTATGTCTTTTTAATCTGGAAAGGTAACACTGAGAGTGCCAACATGTTTATCACGCAGATCAACAACAACACCTTAAATCTAGAATTCAATGCAAACATCTGCAACACTTCCATTGAATTTCTTGACGTTACTTTGTACATATCCAATGACATCATGCACTCCAAACTTCACAGAAAGCCCACGGCAGGGAATTCTGTCCTGTACGCCTCCAGTTTCCACCCCAGGCATTTAATAGCAAGCATCCCCTACGGAGAAATGCTTAGGCTACGGAGGATCTGCAGTTCCCCCACAGATCTGTTGATATGTCAAAAGGAGGCAGCTAACAGATTTAGAACACAAGGATATTCCACAGCTAATATCAACACAGCCATGAAAAAAGCTAATGCACAATCTCGAGAGGCACTCCTCAAGAGAACCGTGGGACCTAGTGTAGAGAGTGATCCTAATCTCCCCAGCGAAGGGCATCCTTCTAGAGGAAGCACTGTTGAACTAGAAAATAGCAGTATCCCGACTAGTGAGAACACACAGACAGTCAGCACGAGACTCATAACCACCCACAATACTGAAGTGAGGGCTATCAAATCAGTCATCAACATGCATTGGGGAATCATTAGGTCTGACCGAACCCTGGGCCCTCTAGTTGCTTCTTACCCAGACATCACATATAAATGGGCCAGATCTATGCATGATGCTCTCGTCAGAAATAGCCCAGAAATCAAAAGCACAGCTAACTGGTTATCCGACAGGAAAGGGTTCTTCAAGTGTAACAGTTGTAGGGCATGTAGATTTGGGGAAAACATAACACAACTAGATTCCACATTCAGACTGACACCTCTCATCATCAAACACCACCTAACATGCAGAACAGAGTATGCCATTTACATTCTTGAATGTGATTGTGGTCTCCGCTACATCGGGAGTACCAAGCTAGCAGTACACATGCGCATCCTACAACACGTTAGAGCCATTGTGAATAGTGACCCCACATACCCGGTGGCTAGACACTTCAAGGAGACACATCACAATAATCTTGAACACCTTAGGTACTCGGTTATTGACTGCATTCCAACACTCAAAAGGGGAGGTAACAGGGAGAAGCTGTTACGGCAAATGGAAAGCAAATATATTTTACAATTTAACACTAAGGCGCCTGCGGGCCTTAATACCACTGAGGACCTATACCACTTCTTGTAAATCTACCGGGATATGTATTTACTAGGGGTACGGCTATCCAGGCACCTAGGACTAGAGGTCTGTCACATCCTTTGTCCTATAGGTAATATATGTTTGACTGAGCGTGTTTCTTTTTCTTTTTCACCCAGTTTACTCTAATATGATTGATGTACTTGTTTGACGTCTTGCATTTAAGCAGCTATTTTGTAAAGTTGTCGCTTGCAACGGTTTACATACACATTATCTGTAACACGCACGCCTTTGTCGCCATACACTCTAGGTTAGGCTGACTAGATCCACACATAATGGATTTTAAGGTTCTCCTTGACTTGTATGCACATGTTACCTTTAGTCACAACATGGCATATAGATATTTTTAACCACAAGTCCTTTGGGATTGGAAGAGATTTTTAATTCAGGTTGTTTTCACCACTCAATTCACTGTGCACTTTTCACGCACGTCTCCTCCACTTTCCCCTATGCACACCCCCTCCACCACTCTCGCCATGTGCGTTCCTTCACAAATTTTGTTTTGTAGTAGCCGCTTACTTTTGTCCTGTTGGTTGCTTGCTTCTGGGCCCCATGTAGCCAGGATGATGTATTGTAGCACACAACACAGAGGCTTGAGCAGCAGACAGCACTCTCAGACAATCTGACATCTTTGGCGCACGCATTATTTTAGCCCTGATTTTTCACTTTCAAGGCTCTAGGCACGGCCTTTCATTTTTCTAATTAACTGGCAGAGTCATTCCAGGACCCCGAGGCTGAGATTTTATGAGCCTAAACCAGAGTTATAGGCACTTAAGCACGCCAAACGCCAGTACACGATAGAAGGCTGACACCTTCATCGCACCATATTCTGATAAACATGTACAGATTTAAATGTTTGTCTACTCAGGCCGTGCAATAGCCAGAAAGTTGGGAGTTTTTCTTTTGCATGTATTACATTTAGAATGAATTTTGCCGCCACAGGATTTTGTCTTTATTTTTGCATAGTCTGTTTTTTCTGTTGTTTCTATGCCTTTTCATGTCACTAGGAGCTCGTTTTCCTGCTTGCAGTAAAATGGCACGCATGACTTTGGGCGCTAACTGTAGTAAAATGCTTACTCATGACAATGGACATAGCAATCAGACTACCACATCCAAACCACATTCACCTGTATATATACTGCACATGTCCGCCGATAGCGCTATGTGATCAAGGCTGCATGTCTGGCAGCCGAAACGCGTCATGTTGGACCTTTTCCTGATGTGTGAATAAACTACCATCCTGTTTTCACACCAGCTGTTGGAGTCTGTGCCCGTGTGTTGCGCCGGAGTGTCTGTCGTGACATTGGGATTTCTTCGCTATATATATATATATATATATATATATATATTATCTGAGGATTAAAAAGAACAGTGCCATAATTTCCAGTGGTTCGTGTCTCTCTTTTCGCCTGACGGAAGTTTGGAGAGTCTGTGTGGTCTTTTGGATATATATATATATCCACAAAAATTATCGCTTCAACTCGAGCCTCATTAGACGGCGGGCCGTGACGGGTTAGCGAAACCCATAACATCCATAATTCATCGTTCTTGTACACAAACAATGATCCACGGCACCCAAATGCTGTAAGCAGACTTTTATTCGGCAAATGGCACGACTCAGTCGTGCCATTGCCGAATAAAAGTCTGCTTACAGCATTTGGGTGCCGTGGATCATTGTTTGTGGTACAAGAACGATGAATTATGGATATATATATATATATATATATATATATATATATATATATATATTCACTGAAAAAAACACAGGTTTCAGGGACGTTATAGTTTGTTGGACATTTCACTCGTACAAAACCAGAGAAATTCGGCCGTTATAGTTAGTTCAGCTAGCTATAACTCATGCCCCCGCAATGCACTGCTGATGACGTCACACATTACATCATTCATGACAAGGTCAGTGACATCACTGATGACATCACTGATGACATCTCAAATGACATCACTGATGACATCATCCAGTGACTGTGTGTTTCTGTAAAGTTTAAATATGTTTTATATATATGCCAAGGAGTATTGAAGAATGAGTATGTGTATAAGTGTCTGGATGGATGACTTAGTAGGTGCATGACTGACTGTATAAGTGAGTGATTAAATGTGTCTTACTGAATGCATGGGTTAGTGACTGATACAGACATTCACACAGTTTAGTTTGTCAGTTGGTGTGTAAGCGGTTGCATGGGTTGGTGAGTAGCTAAATGAGGATCTGTATGGGTTATTGATTGGTTGTCTGAGTATCTGTATGGGTGCCTGAGTGTCTGTGTTGGTGGGTGGGGGGGTGTGACTCTGTGCATAGATGTGTGAGTGGATGATTCACTGTGTGTATGGGTTCAAGAGTGCATCTGTGAAGGGCTGTATGGGTGGGTGAGTGTGTGTATGGGTGTGATGGTGAGTGAATGGATGCCTCAGTGGTACATGTGTGAGTAACTGCATATGTGAAAGGCAGTATATGTGAGTGTTGGAGTGTATAAATGACTATATGTGAGAGTGAGTGATTGTGAGAGTGGCTGTATGGATCAGTGTGTGCTTGTATTAGTTATTGTATAAGAGTGTAGGTATGTGTTAGTATATGTTTGAATAAGTGAGGTGGTGTGTGTATAACTGTATAGGTGAGTAAATGGGAGTGTGATTGATTCTTTGCATGACTGACTAGGTGTGTGAGTAACTCTATGGATGAGTGGCGGTGTGTGAGTGTCTGTATAGATATGTGAGTGCATAAGATAATGCCGTATTGATGGTTGACTGCATGTATGAGTGACTGTATGGGTGAATGAGTGGATGTGTCTGTAGACCTAGGAATTAGTGAGTGGGTATGTACTAACTGGTGTTGGTGTGTCTATGGTTTCAAAAATGGTAGTCTGTATTTTAGAGTGGGTGTATCAAAGGTTATTTTAGGGTATGAGGAGGTGCATCAGATTATCATGTGGATGATGCCATCAGTGATGTCATTTGAGATGTCATCAGTGATGTCATCAGTAATGTCACTGACCATGTCATGAATGATGTAATATGTGACGTCATCAGCAGTGCATTGCGGGGGCGCGAGTTATAGTTAGCTGAACTAACTATAACAGCCGAATTTCTCTGGTTTTGTACGAGTGAAATGTCCAACTAACTATAACGTCCCTGAAACCTGTGGTTTTTTCAGTGAATTTCTAAGGTTTTTTAAATGCTAATTTCTAACTATAACGTCCCTGAAACCTATGGTTTTTTCAGTGAATTTCAAAGGATTTTAAATGCTAATTTCTAACTATGCCTACAAAGGTAGGACATGTGAAGAAAGAGGAAGAAAAGCGCAGAAAGAAACAAGACAAATGCAGAAAGAGGCAACAGAAGTCCAGAAAGACGAAGAAAAGTGCAGGAAGAAGCAAGAGATGTGCAGAAAGAACCAACAGAGGAGCAGAAAGTCCTCCTGTGCCCCCAGCGTTTTGCTGACGGTTACTGGTGGTAACTGACTCTGACTAACCAGGCCTAGAGCCAGTGCTATGCTAAAATACACTTAGAATACAGTGAAAACACCTACATACACTAGGGAACACTATGCGTTGGGGTACCCCTGTGATTAGCATGACCTCCTCTGTATTTGCCATGAGTTAGTGCCTAGGTCACTGCATGAGTACATCGGTACTGACTGGATGATTAGAGCACTGCAAGGAGAGTGCATGGTGAATTTATAAGCGCTTGGGTTTTGGCGGAGTGATTGGATAAGTACATGGTGCTCGCTGGGTGATTGGAGGAGTGCATGGGTAGTGAAAAGGAGATGGCTGGACTGCATCAGTAGTGCTCAGGGGATTGTAGCAGTGCATGTGTTAGTGCCTGGGTCACTGCATGAGTACATGGGTAGTGACTGGATGATTAGAGTACTGCAAGGAGAGTGCATGGTGAATTTATAAGTGCTTGGGTTTTGGCGGAGTGATTGGATAAGGACATGGAACTGGCTGGGTGATTGGAGGAGTGCATGGGTAGTGACAAGGAGATGGCTGGACTGCATGGGTAGTGCTCAGGGTATTGTAGCAGTGCATGAGTTAGTGCATGGGTCATTGAATGAGTGCATCGGTAGTGACTGGATGATTGGAGTACTGCAAGGAGAGTGCATGGTGAATTTATAAGTGCTTGTGTTTGGGCGCAGTGATTAGATAAGGACATGGAACTGGCTGGGTGATTGGAGGAGTGCATGGGTAGTGACAAGAAGATGGCTGGACTGCATCAGTAGTGCTCAGGGGATTGCAGCAGTGCATGTGTTAGTGCCTGGGTCATTGCATGAGTTCATGGGTAGTGACTGGATGATTAGAGTACTGCAAGGAGAGTGCATGGTGAATTTATAAGTGCTTGTGTTTTGGCGCAGTGATTAGATAAGGACATGGAACTGGCTGGGTGATTGGAGGAGTGCATGGGTAATGACAAGGAGATGGCTGGACTACATGGGTAGTGCTCAGGATATTGTAGCAGTGCATGTGTTAGTGCCTGGGTCATTGCATGAGTACGTGGGTGATGACTGAATGATTAGAGTACTGCAAGGAGAGTGCATGGTGAATTTATAAGTGCTTGTGTTTTGGCGCAGTGATTAGATAAGGACATGGAACTGGCTGGGTGATTGGAGGAGTGCATGGGTAGTGACAAGGAGATGGCTGGACTGCATGGGTAGTGCTCAGGGTATTGTAGCAGTGCATGAGTTAGTGCATGGGTCATTGCATGAGTGCATGGGTAGTGACTGGATGATTAGAGTACTGCAAGGAGAGTGCATGGTGAATTTATAAGTGCTTGTGTTTTGGCGCAGTGATTAGATAAGGACATGGAACTGGCTGGGTGGTTGGAGAAGTGCATGGGTAGTGACAAGGAGATGGCTGGACTGCATCAGTAGTGCTCAGGGGATTGCAGCAGTGCATGTGTTAGTGCCTGGGTCATTGCATGAGTGCATGGGTAGTGACTGGATGATTAGAGTACTGCAAGGAGAGTGCATGGTGAATTTATAAGGGCTTGTGTTTTGGCGCAGTGATTAGATAAGGACATGGAACTGGCTGGGTGATTGCAGGAGTGCATGGGTAGTGACAAGGAGATGGCTGGACTGCATCAGTAGTGCTCAGGGGATTGTAGCAGTGCATGTGTTAGTACCTGGGTCATTGCATGAGTACATGGGTACTGACTGGATGATTAGAGTACTGCAAGGAGAGTGCATGGTGAATTTATAAGTCCTTGTGTTTTGGCGCAGTGATTCGATGAAGACATGGAACTGGCTGGGTGATTGGAGGAGTGCATGGGTAGTGACAAAGAGATGGCTGGACTGCATCAGTAGTGCTCAGGGTATTGTAGCAGTGCATGAGTTAGTGCATGGGTCATTGCATGAGTACATGGGTAGTGACTGGATGATTAGAGTACTGCGAGGAGAGTGCATGGTGAATTTATAAGTGCTTGGGTTTTGGCGGAGTTTTTGGATAAGTACATGGTGCTGGCTGGGTGATTGGAGGCGTGCATGGGTAGTGACAAGGAGATGGCTGGACTGCATCAGTAGTGCTCATGGGATTGTAGCAGTGCATGTGTTAGTGCTGGGTCATTGCATGAGTACATGGGTAGTGACTGGATGATTAGAGTACTGCAAGGAGAGTGCATGGTGAATTTATAAGTGCTTGTGTTTTGGCGCAGTGATTAGATAAGGACATGGAACTGGTTGGGTAATTGGAGGAGTGCATAGGTAGTGACAAGGAGATGGCTGGACTGCATCAGAAGTGCTCAGAGGATTCTAGCAGTGCATGTGTTAGTGCCTGGGTCATTGCATGAGTACATGGGTACTGACTGGATGATTAGAGTACTGCAAGGAGAGTGCATGGTGAATTTATAAGTGCTTGTGTTTTGGCGCAGTGATTAGATAGAGACATGGAACTGGCTGGGTAATTGGAGGAGTGCATGGGTAGTGACAAGGAGATGGCTGGCCTGCATCAGTAGTGCTCAGGGGATTGTAGCAGTGCATGTGTTAGTGCCTGGGTCATTGCATAAGTACATGGGTACTGACTGGATGATTAGAGTACTGCAAGGAGAGTTCATAGTGAATGTATAAGTGCTTGTGTTTTGGCGCAGTGATTTGATAAGGACATGGAACTGCCTGGGTGATTGGAGGAGTGCATGGGTAGTGACAAGGAGATGGCTGGACTGCATCAGTAGTGCTCATGGGATTGTAGCAGTGCATGTGTTAGTGCCTGGGTCATTGCATGAGTACATGGGTAGTGACTGGATGATTAGAGTACTGCAAGGAGAGTGCATGGTGAATTTATAAGTGCTTGTGTTTTGGCGCAGTGATTAGATAAGGACATGGAACTGGTTGGGTGATTGGAGGAGTGCATAGGTAGTAACAAGGAGATGGCTGGACTGCATCAGTAGTGCTCAGAGGATTGTAGCAGTGCATGTGTTAGTGCCTGGGTCATTGCATGAGTACATGGGTACTGACTGGATGATTAGAGTACTGCAAGGAGAGTGCATGGTGAATTTATAAGTGCTTGTGTTTTGGCGCAGTGATTAGATAAGGACATGGAACTGGCTGGGTGATTGGAGGAGTGAATGGGTAGTGACAAGGAGATGGCTGGCCTGCATCAGTAGTGCTCAGGGGATTGTAGCAGTGCATGTGTTAGTGCCTGGGTCATTGCATATGTACATGGGTACTGACTGGATGATTAGAGTACTGCAAGGAGAGTTCATGGTGAATTTATAAGTGCTTGTGTTTTGGCGCAGTGATTTGATAAGGACATGGAACTGGCTGGGTGATTGGAGGAGTGCATGGGTAGTGACAAGGAGATGGCTGGACTGCATAGGTAGTGCTCAGGGTATTGTAGCAGTGCATGTGTTAGTGCATGGGTCATTGCATGAGTGCATGGGTAGTGACTGGATGATTAGAGTACTGCAAGGAGAGTGCATGGTAAATTTATAAGTGCTTGGGTTTTGGCGGAGTGATTGGATAAGTACACACATGTAACATCAGGCCCGCCCCCTCCCTTCACCACTGTGCAAATGCGCCCCCTGGCGGGTTTTTAAGTAGGGGGATTAATTCCCCTTGAATCCTGAGGGTCCCCGATTTCCCCCTCCCTCCCACTGTCCATTGCCACCAGGGGGTGCGTTTGCACAGTGGTGCAGGGAGGGGGCGTGGCCTGATGTGACAAGTGTGCAAACGTGCCCTGTGGCACGTTTTAAGTTGGGGGATTAAGTCCCCTTGAATCCTGAGGGTCCCTTGGGGCCAACTAGCCCACCAGGTACGTCCAGTAAGCGCCACAGAGTTGTGTTGTAGAGAGGTGTAAAAAGGGGCGTGGCCTCGGACCACCTCTCTGCAACGCAGCTCTGTGGCACTTACTGGAGGTGCCTGGTGGGCTATTCCCTGTAGAATAGCAAATAATTTAATGCAGGATTACTGCATTCTCCCAGAATTACCAGTATCGGGGTTATCAGTAATGGCCAAGGAAAGAGCAGTCATTGTGCCACTGCTCCTTTTTGGCAGTGGGCTGCAGACTCGGGGTCTGCTTTCAGAGCAGGATGGGGTGCAATGACCTAACCATGCCACATTGCCCTAATCTTGTCACGCCCTCCTGCACATGGGGGCTAGTTTGAACATTTTTACCACAGCTGATTGTTTCCATCCTGGCTCTGGTCATTCCTGGAGGGGGAGGAAATAAAAGGAGGAGACAAACCTTTCCTTTTACTGATACTCTGATAATTTCTATATTTCTGAAGCAACAACATTTTCTGGCATGAGGTATGAATTTAACTTCTTGCACACTAATGGCCACTGCTGGGAGGCTGAAAGGCTTTCTGGCATTTCTTTCCTGGGCTGAGTTGTGGAGTTCTAAGATGGCTGAGCTGTAACAGAGTAGCATGACCTGTGGTTTCAAGTGTATACACTCAGTCGTTTCAATTTCTGAATAGCCTTTGCTGAGGTTTTGTTTCTCGCCAATTGCCTACAGCCCCCTCACTCTCTCTAGTTAAATATATTATGACTCTGATTATTTTATTCTCAAAAGAAACAGACAAGCTTTTCCTTTTCCTGCTGAACCCAATTGCCTGTGTTAAACTGTTGGATTTTGTTTAAGGAAAAGGTTTTTTTGTTTAAATGTATATTCTAGGGTAAATGTTAGAGCGTGCTTCTTAAACTATTTGTGCTGCTGCAACATACCCTTGAATATGGTATTTTTCTAACTCGTATAAAAAATGGCTATTGTTGTTTGGCTAAGGCACTTTGTGCTGATATTTTCCTGGGTTGGGTGTTGCAGTGTTCTAAGATAGCCCTTCCCTGCTGTACTGTGCTTGGTTAGGCTGTTCCATCTGTGTATCTCATGTGACAATGTTTTAGGCTTTTTATTCTCATTAACAAGGACGTCCCACTGCTCAAGCGTCCTTTATTATAGGGCAGCTAATGGTTTAGAGCGACTAATCTGTTTGAAAACAAGTCATACCTGTACTATATTTTTACATTAATATAATTTTTCTCTCTTTGTTCCCTGTTCTCTCCTATTATTTTGTCTTTCGTTTCTCTCTCATTTCCTCATTTCCTCCTTTTTATCTTGTTTCACTCTCCTAGTCACTCTCCATCTTTTACTCTCTCTCTCTCTCTCCACCCCCACACACACTTCACCTCCCCCATCTACTATCTAAACTATACACAGTGTTTCTTTCTCTTTTGTACTCTGGGATATCTCCTCTCCTTTCAGACCCAATTTTCACTACCTCCTCTATTTTTACCACCTCCTCCCCTTGACTCTTTCAATGGAAATAAAAGGTTGGGAGTATCTTCCTAAGGCATCTTTGCTTTTCAAAAAATCCAAACCGCAAACACATGCTCTCCTCCTCTTCTTTCAGTGACTTGTGCGTACATATGCGCAGCCTCTTTATGCTTCTATAACCTTCTCTCCCCTTCATTCTTTCTCACACATTCTTTCTTTCTACTTCTATATCTAAAGTTCATTCACCACTTCATACACAAACTACCTATCACTCTCAATCTTACTTTCTATCTACTTCATTCTTCTCTCACCCCAGTCTATTTACCATACCACATATTACGTTATAGTGAAGCCCCCGAAGTCACCTGTAAGCACAGAGGGGTTGCTGCAAATAGTATCTGGCCTTTCTTTTTTTGGCATAGTTCCTTAAAAGTTGATGTGCGAGCAAAGAACATGTACCTCCCTTATATTCATTGTAGCTTAATTATGTTTCTAGCTATGTGTTTTTCGAGGCATAACTCATAATTGGGCACTACACGGACGACAAAGCATATCATACAAAATTAAATGGATAACTGTAATCTTAAAAATAAGTAATTGCCACCCTCAGAACAACACCTAAAATATACAAAGTATTTTCATTTCTTTATTTTCCTTTTTATTTTATTTTTTCACTTATTCAATTAACAAGTAAGATTTTATATATATATATATATATATATATATATATATATATATATATATATATATATATATATATATATATATATATCACAGCTCCGTTGTACACAAGGTACAGAACTCGCTAGGAAATTTTGACCAAGTTTATTGGCAGAAAACACACACAAGACGCGTTTCGGCGACTGCCTTCCTCAATACAGAGCGGCAGCCGGAGACCACGCCATTATATACAATCATTAAATTCATTGGTGGTAGTGAAGTAACAGAATAAAAAAGGACTATGAGCCTTGTAAAAACCATTTCGGCCATCTTGGAACATGCAATTTTGAACTCATCACTGCAGTCCCACAACGCAAATGCACTGTTCAAAATCCAGAAATCATCTCGCCCTGGATGGGCTTGTGCAACTGTACATGTATATTTACATATTAACAAAATATATATATATATATATTACTTACTGGCGGTCGCCAGTAGGTAGTTATAGTTAGGACCTAGTTTCCATAGGAAAAGTGTTTTTTGTTTTCCCAATAATTTTGGCGCCGGTTGACGAATCTTCGCAACATTTTCAAAACTAGTGGGGCGCTCCGGTCAGCTCCTGTCTTGAAAGTTTCGGGGTGATTCGCCAAGCGGGGGCCGGGAAAAATGGGAGTCCCAAAACGCGTTTTCCCCATGTAATTTTCCATAGGAAACTTTTGACAAAGCTACAGCCCGAACTGCTGAACGGAATTACACCAAATTTGGCAAAAGGTAGCCCTTGGTTCAGAAAGAGTCCTTTTGTTAAATGGTGTAAATCCGTTCAGTAGTTCCTGAGAAATTCAAAAATTAAAAGTTTCTATATCTGGGCATAGCCTAACCCCCGAGCACGAGCTTGGCTCTAATTGGCTGCCAACACTTCAAAGCAGGAAGTGTTGGCAGCCATCTTGTGCTCGGACTGAGGGGGAAAGAAAAGGTGAGAGAAAGATAAAATAAACAAGAAAAGGGGGCAGGGTAAAAACACCGTGACCCCCCCAGGCCTGCTCAGGGGGTCCCAAAGGGACCCCCAGGCTCCAAAAAATCATTAAAAAAATAAATAAAAATTCGGACGGGGTCGCGCCGGTGCGCAAATCCATCTGAAAATAAAAAAAAAACGAAGTGCGGTCTCCCGCACTTCGTTTTCAGAGCCCCCGGGTGGGCCAAGTCCCAGGGAAAATTTATTAATGTAGCGGGGGCCCCCGCAGCCCCGGAGACCGCCACCTCCCCGGGGCTTCTTTTTTACGTGAGTGGGCAGGCACTGCAGTGTGACGGCTTTGCCTGGCACCGCTACCTTCATGAGTGGGCGGGCTTTCTTTGCTGGCTCTAATAATAGGTACGCCGCAGGCCTGGTATCTCTACGTCGCCTTTCCATGTCAGTGGTTTTAGGACTCCTGAAACCATTGACATGGAAAGGTGGCAGAGTCAGCTGCAACGCTCTGTCAACCCCAAAAGCCTTATCGTATATTCGATAGGAAGGGCTGGGTTCAGGTCGCTGTTGTAGTGCGCTGGCCGTGTTGGTTTTAGCTGCGCCATGGTGACAGAGTATCAGTGAGACCGGAAGAGAGGGGGCGGGAGTTGAGGGTCTTTGGGTCCCATTAGGAGCGCATTGGGTATAACATCGCCTTATGTGAGATTTGTTTGTGGTTTTAACTTCTGCTGCAGGTTGTGTGCATTATCTAACCAACAAAGTTAGAATATCACTTTCTCTACACTTGATTTAGCCATGTGTACGTTTATTAAGCGCCCTGAAGTGTCAGTATGCCTACCGGCCCAGCTGGCGCTTTACAAAATAATGCCATACTCAATGGCAGGGTGTGCTGCGTGCAAAGAAAGAGGGCCATCGTCAGAAGATGTGTGCGTACTGGCAGTATCAAAGTATTAGGAGAAGTCTGCGGTTGCTGCTGCTCCCTCCCATTGTCACTTGTTTACCCCTGCCCTCCCTCCCGATATCCGTGGTCACTTGTTTACCCCTGATCTCCCCCTCCCTCCCACTGTCCATTGCCACTTGTTTACCCCCACCCTCTCTCCCGTTGTCACCTGTTTACCCCCGCCCTCCCTCCCTCCCGTTATCCGTGATCACTTGTTTACCCCCGATCTCCCCCTCCCTCCCACTGTCCATTGCTACTTGTTTACCCCCGCCCTCCCTCCCTCCCGTTATCATGGTCACTTGTTTACCCCCTCCTCACACACTCCCTCCCATGGTCCGTGGTTACTTGTTTACCCCGATCTCCCCTCCCTCCCACTGTCCATTGCCACTTGTTTACCCCCACCCTCCCTCCCGTTGTCACTTGTTTACCCCCGCCCTCCCTCCCGTTATCCGTGGTCACTTGTTTACCCCTGATCTCCCCCTCCCTCCCACTGTCCATTGCCACTTGTTTACCCCACCCTCCCTCCCGTTGTCACCTGTTTACCCCCGCCCTCCCTCCATCGCGTTATCCGTGGTCACTTGTTTACCCCCGCCTCACACACTCCCTCCCATGGTCTGTGGTCACCTGTTTAACCCTGCCCTTCCTCCCTCCTGTTATCCGTGGTCACTTGTTTACCCCCGATCTCCCCCTCCCTCCCACTGTCCATTGCCACTTGTTTACCCCCACCCTCCCTCCCATTGTCACTTGTTTACCCCCGCCCTCCCTCCCTCCCGTTATCCGTGGTCACTTCTTTAACCCAAATCTCCCCCTCCCTCCCACTGTCCATTGCCACTTGTTTACCCCCACCATCCCTCCCGTTGCCACTTGTTTACCCCAGCCCTCCCTCCCTCCCGTTATCCCTGGTCGCTTCTTTACCCCCGATCTCCCCCTCCCTCCCACTGTCCATTGCCATTTGTTTACCCCCACCCTTCCTCCCGTTGTCACTTTTTACCCCCACCCTCCCTCCCTCCCGTTATCCGTGGTCACTTGTTTAGCCCGAATCTCCCCCTCCCTCCCACTGTCCATTGCCACTTGTTTACCCCTACCCTCCCTCCCGTTGTCACTTGTTTACCCCCTCCCTCCCTCCCGTTATCCCTGGTCACTTCTTTACCCCCGATCTCCCCCTCCCTCCCACTGTCCATTGCCACTTGTTTACCCCTCCCTCCCTCCCGTTGTCACTTGCTTACCCCCGCCCTCCCTCCTTCCCGTTATCCGTGGTCACTTGTTTACCCCCAATATCCCCCTCCCTCCCACTGTCCATTGCCACTTGTTTACCCCCACCCTCCCTCCCGTTGTCACTTGTTTACCCCCGCCCTCCCTCCCTCCCGTTATCCCTGGTCACTTCTTTACCCCCGATCTCCCCCTCCCTCCCACTGTCCATTGCCACTTGTTTACCCCCACCCTCCCTCCCGTTGTCACTTGTTTACCCCCGCCCTCCGTCCCTCCCATTATCCCTGGTCACTTCTTTACCCCCGATCTACCCCTCCCTCCCACTGTCCATTGCCACTTGTTTACCCCCACACTCCCTCCCGTTATCACTTGTTTACCCCCGCCCTCCCTCATGTCAGTGGTTTCAGGAATCCTGAAACCATTGACATGGAAAGGTGGCGGAGTCAGCTGCAATGCTCTGTCAACCCCAAAAGCCTTATCGTATATTTGATAGGGAGGGCTGGGTGCAGGTCGCGGTTGTAGTGTGCTGGTCGTGTTGGTTTTGGCTGGGCCACGGTGACAGAGTATAAGTGAAACCGGAAGAGAGGGGGCGGGAGTTGAGGGTCTTTGGGTCCCATTAGGAGCGCATTGGGTATAAAGTCGCCTTATGTGAGATTTGTTTGTGGTTTTAACTTCTGCTGCAGGTTGTGTGCATTATCTAACCAACAAAGATAGAATATCACTTTCTCTACACTTGATTTAGCCATGTGTACGTTTATTAAGCGCCCTGAAGTGTCAGTATGCCTACCGGCCCAGCTGGCGCTTTACAAAATAATGCCATACTCAATGGCAGGGTGTGCTGCGTGCCAAGCAAGAGGGGCATCGTCAGAAGATGTGTGCGTACTGGCAGTATCAAAGTATTAGGAGAAGTCTGCGGTTGCTGCTCCCTCCCGTTGTCACTTTTTTACCCCCGCCCTCCCTCCCTCCTGTTATCCGTGGTCACTTGTTTACCCCCGATCTCCCCCTCCCTCCCACTGTCCATTGCCACTTGTTTACCCCACCCTCCCTCCCGTTGTCACCTGTTTACCCCCGCCCTCCCTCCATCGCGTTATCCGTGGTCACTTGTTTACCCCCGCCTCACACACTCCCTCCCATGGTCTGTGGTCATCTGTTTAACCCCGCCCTTCCTCCCTCCTGTTATCCGTGGTCACTTGTTTACCCCCGATCTCCCCCTCCCTCCCACTGTCCATTGCCACTTGTTTACCCCCACCCTCCCTCCCATTGTCACTTGTTTACCCCCGCCCTCCCTCCCTCCCGTTATCCGTGGTCACTTCTTTAACCCAAATCTCCCCTCCCTCCCACTGTCCATTGCCACTTGTTTACCCCCACCATCCCTCCCGTTGTCACTTGTTTACCCCAGCCCTCCCTCCCTCCCGTTATCCCTGGTCGCTTCTTTACCCCCGATCTCCCCCTCCCTCCCACTGTCCATTGCCATTTGTTTACCCCCACCCTTCCTCCCGTTGTCACTTTTTACCCCCACCCTCCCTCCCTCCCGTTATCCGTGGTCACTTGTTTAGCCCGAATCTCCCCCTCCCTCCCACTGTCCATTGCCACTTGTTTACCCCTACCCTCCCTCCCGTTGTCACTTGTTTACCCCCTCCCTCCCTCCCGTTATCCCTGGTCACTTCTTTACCCCCGATCTCCCCCTCCCTCCCACTGTCCATTGCCACTTGTTTACCCCTCCCTCCCTCCCGTTGTCACTTGCTTACCCCCGCCCTCCCTCCTTCCCGTTATCCGTGGTCACTTGTTTACCCCCAATGTCCCCCTCCCTCCCACTGTCCATTGCCACTTGTTTACCCCCACCCTCCCTCCCGTTGTCACTTGTTTACCCCCGCCCTCCCTCCCTCCCGTTATCCCTGGTCACTTCTTTACCCCCGATCTCCCCTCCCTCCCACTGTCCATTGCCACTTGTTTACCCCCACCCTCCCTCCCGTTGTCACTTGTTTACCCCCGCCCTCCGTCCCTCCCATTATCCCTGGTCACTTCTTTACCCCCGATCTACCCCTCCCTCCCACTGTCCAGTGCCACTTGTTTACCCCCACACTCCCTCCCGTTATCACTTGTTTACCCCCGCCCTCCCTCATGTCAGTGGTTTCAGGAATCCTGAAACCATTGACATGGAAAGGTGGCGGAGTCAGCTGCAATGCTCTGTCAACCCCAAAAGCCTTATCGTATATTTGATAGGGAGGGCTGGGTGCAGGTCGTGGTTGTAGTGTGCTGGTCGTGTTGGTTTTGGCTGGGCCACGGTGACAAAGTATAAGTGAAACCGGAAGAGAGGGGGCGGGAGTTGAGGGTCTTTGGGTCCCATTAGGAGCGCATTGGGTATAAAGTCGCCTTATGTGAGATTTGTTTGTGGTTTTAACTTCTGCTGCAGGTTGTGTGCATTATCTAACCAACAAAGATAGAATATCACTTTCTCTACACTTGATTTAGCCATGTGTACGTTTATTAAGCGCCCTGAAGTGTCAGTATGCCTACCGGCCCAGCTGGCGCTTTACAAAATAATGCCATACTCAATGGCAGGGTGTGCTGCGTGCCAAGCAAGAGGGGCATCGTCAGAAGATGTGTGCGTACTGGCAGTATCAAAGTATTAGGAGAAGTCTGAGGTTGCTGCTCCCTCCCGTTGTCACTTTTTTACCCCCGCCCTCCCTCCCTCCTGTTATCCGTGGTCACTTGTTTACCCCCGATCTCCCCCTCCCTCCCACTGTCCATTGCCATTTGTTTACCCCCACCCTCCCTCCCGTTGTCACCTGCTTACCCCCGCCCTCCCTCCCTCCCGTTATCTGTGGTCACTTGTTTACCTCCGCCTCACACACTCCCTCCCGTGGTCCGTGGTCACTTGTTTACCCCCGATCTCGCCCTCCCTCCCACTGTCCATTGCCACTTGTTTACCCCTACCCTCCCTCCCGTTGTCATTTGTTTACCCCCGCCCACCCTCCCTCCCTCCCGTTATCCGTGGTCACTTGTTTACCCCCAATCTCCCACTCCCTCCCACTGTCCATTGCCAGTTGTTTACCCCCACTTTCCCTACCGTTGTCACTTCTTTACCCCCGCCCTCCCTCCCTCCCGCTATCCCTGGTCACTTCTTTACCCCCGATCTCCCCCTCCCTCCCACTGTCCATTGCCACTTGTTTACCTCCACCCTCCCTCCCGTTGTCACTTGTTTACCCCGACCCTCCCTCCCTCCCGTTATCAGTGGTCACTTCTTTACCCCCAATCTCCCCTCCCTCTCACTGTCCATTGCCACTTGTTTACCACCACCCTCCCTCCCGTTGTCACTTGTTTACCCCCGCCCTCCCTCCCTCCCGTTATCCCTGGTCACTTGTTTCCCCAATCTCCCCTCCCTCCCACTGTCCATTGCCACTTGTTTACCCTCGCCCTCCCTCCCGTTATCCGTGGTCACTTGTTTACCCCAATCTCCCCCTTCCTCCCACTGTCCATTGCCAGTTGTTTACCCCCACCCTCCCTCCCGTTGTCACTTGTTTACCCCTCCCTCCCTCCAGTTATCCCTGGTCACTTCTTTACCCCCGATCTCCCCCTCCCTCCCACTGTCCATTGCCACTTGTTTACCCCCACCCTCCCTCCCGTTGTCACTTGTTTACCCCCGCCCTCCCTCATGTCAGTGGTTTCAGGACTCCTGAAACCATTGACATGGAAAGGTGGCGGAGTCAGCTACAACGCTCTGTCAACCCCAAAAGCCTTCTCGTATATTCGATAGGGAGGGCTGGGTGCAGGTCGTGGTTGTAGTGCGCTGGCTGTGTTGGTTTTGGCTGGCCCACGGTGACAGAGTATCAGTGAGACCGGAAGAGAGGGGGCGGGAGTTGAGGGTCTCATTAGGAGCGCATTTGGTATAACGTGCCTTATGTGAGATTTGTTTGTGGTTTTAACTTCTGCTGCAGGTTGTGTGCATTATCTAACCAACAAAGATAGAATATCACTTTCTCTACACTTGATTTAGCCATGTGTACATTTATTAAGCGCCCTGAAGTGTCAGTATACCTACCGGCCCAGCTGGCGCTTTACAAAATAATGCCATACTCAATGGCAGGGTGTGCTGCGTGCCAAGCAAGAGGGGCATCGTCAGAAGATGTGTGCGTACTGGCAGTATGAAAGTATTAGGAGAAGTCCGCGGATGCTGCTCCCTCCCGTTGTCACTTGTTTACCACCGACCTCCCTCCCTCCCGTTATCCGTGGTGTTTATCCCCAATCTCCCCCTCCCTCGCACTGTCTATTGCCACTTGTTTACCGCCACCCTCCCTCCCGTTGTCACTTGTTTACCCCCGCCCTCCCTCCCTCCCATTATCCGTGGTCACTTCTTTACCCCCGATCTCCCACTCCCTCCCACTGTCCATTACCACTTGTTTACCCCCACCCTCCCTCCCATTGTCACTTGTTTACCCCCGCCCTCCCTACCTCCCGTTATCCCTGGTCACTTGTTTACCCCCAATCTCCCCCTCCCTCCCACTGTCCATTGCCACTTGTTTACCCCCACCCTCCCTCCCGTTGTCACTTCTTTACCCCCACCCTCCCTCCCTCCCGTTATCCCTGGTCATTTCTTTACCCCCGATCTTCCCCTCCCTCCCACTGTCCATTGACACTTGTTTACCCCACCCTCCCTCCCGTTGTCACTTGTTTACCCCCGCCCCTCCTCCCTCCCATTATCAGTGGTCACTTCTTTACCCCCAATCTCCCCCTCCCTCCCACTGTCCATTGCCACTTGTTTACCCCCACCCTCCCTCCCATTGTCACTTCTTTACCCCCACACTCCCTCCCTCCCGTTATCCGTGGTCACTTGTTTACCCCAATCTCCCCCCCTCCCACTGTCCATTGCCACTTGTTTACCCCCATCCTCCCTCCCGTTGTCACTTGTTTACCCCCGCCCTCCCTCCCTCCCGTTATCCCTGGTCACTTGTTTCCCCCCAATCTCCCCCTCCCTCCCACTGTCCATTGCTATTTGTTTACCCCCACCCTCCCTACCATTGTCACTTGTTTACCCCCGCCCTCCCACCCTCCCGTTATCCATGGTCACTTGTTTCCCCCAATATCCCCCTCCCTCCCACTGTCCATTGCCACTTGTTTACCCCATCCTCCCTCCCATTGTCACTTGTTTACCCCCGCTCTCCCTCCCTCCTGTTATCCGTGGTCACTTGTTTACCCCCAACCTCCCCCTCCCTCCCACTGTCCATTGCCACTTGATTACCCCACCCTCCCTCCCGTTGTCACTTGTTTACCCCC
Source organism: Calotriton arnoldi (assembly GCA_963921515.1). Lineage (NCBI taxonomy): Eukaryota > Metazoa > Chordata > Amphibia > Caudata > Salamandridae > Calotriton > Calotriton arnoldi. Next base: position 493,027 of record CAWUFW010011998.1, on the reverse strand, counting down.
ACCCTCCCTCCCGTTATCCCTGGTCACTTCTTTACCCTCAATCTCCCCCTCCTCCCACTGTCCATTGCCACTTGTTTACCCCCACCCTCCCTCCCGTTGTCACTTGTTTACCCCCGCCCTCCCACTCTCCCGTTATCCCTGGTCACTTCTTTACCCTCGATCTCCCCCTCCCTCCCACTGTCCATTGCCACTTGTTTACCCCCACCCTCCCTCCCGTTGTTACTTGTTTACCCCCGCCCTCTCGTTATCCCTGGTCACTTCTTTACCCCTGATCTCCCCATCCCTCCCACTGTCCATTGCCACTTGTTTACCCCCACACTCCCTCCTGTTGTCACTTACTTACCTCCGCCCTCCCTCCCTCCCGTTATCAGTGGTCACTTCTTTACCCCCAATCTCCCCCTCCCTCCCACTGTCCATTGCCACTTGTTTACCCCACTGTCCCTCCCGTTGTCACTTCTTTACCCCCGCCCTCCCTCCCTCCCTCCCGTTATCCCTGGTCACTTGTTTACCCTCAATCTCCCTCCTCCCACTGTCCATTGCCACTTGTTTACCCCCACACTCCCTCCCGTTGTCACTTCTTTACCCTCGCCCTCCCTCCTCCCGTTATCCCTGGTCACTTGTTTACCCCCAATCTCCCCTCCCTCCCACTGTCCATTGCCACTTGTTTACCCCACCCTCCCTCCCGTTGTCACTTGTTTACCCTCGCCCTCCCTCCCTCCCGTTATCTCGTGGTCACTTGTTTACCCCCAATCTCTCCTCCCTCCCACTGTCCATTGCCAGTTGTTTACCCCACCCTCCCTCCCGTTGTCACTTGTTTACCCCCGCCCTCCCTCCCGTTATCCATGGTCACTTCTTTACCCCCGATCACCTCCTTCCTCCCACTGTCCATTGCCACTTGTTTACCCCCACCCTCCCTCCCGTTGTCACTTGTTTACCGCCGCCCTCCCTCCCTCCCGTTATCCCTGGTCACTTCTTTACCCCGATCTCCCCCTCCCTCCCACTGTCCATTGCCACTTGTTTATCCCCACCCTCCCTCTCGTTGTCACTTTTTTACCCCCGCCTTCCCGTTATCCCTTGTCACTTCTTTACCCCTGATCTCCCCCTCCCTCTGTCCATTGCCACTTGTTTACCCCCACACTCCCTCCCGTTGTCACTTGTTTACCCCCGCCCTCCCTCATGTCAGTGGTTTCAGGACTCCTGAAACCATTGACATGGAAAGGTGGCAGAGTCAGCTGCAACGCTCTGTCAACCCCAAAAGCCTTCTCGTATATTCGATAGGGAGGGCTGGGTGCAGGTCGCGGTTGTAGTGCGCTGGCCGTGTTGGTTTTGGCTGGGCCACGGTGACAGAGTATCAGTGAGACCGAAAGAGAGGGGGCGGGAGTTGAGGGTCTTTGGGTCTCATTAGGAGCGCATTGGGTATAACGTGCCTTATGTGAGATTTGTTTGTGGTTTTAACTTCTGCTGCAGGTCGTGTGCATTATCTAACCAACAAAGATAGAATATTACTTTCTCTACTCTTGATTTAGCCATGTGTACGTTTATTAAGCGCCCTGAAGTGTCAGTATACCTACCGGCCCAGCTGGCGCTTTACAAAATAATGCCATACTCAATGGCAGCATGTGCTGCGTTCCAAGCAAGAGGGGCATCGTCAGAAGATGGCAATGGACAGTGGGAGGGAGGGGAGATCGAGGTAAAGAAGTGACCAGGGATAACGGGAGGGAGGGAGGGCGGCGGTAAACAAGTGACAACGGAGGGAGGGTGAGGGTAAACAAGTGGCAATGGACAGTGGGAGGGAGGAGGAGATCGGGGGTAAACAAGTGACCATGGATAACGGGAGGGAGGGCGGGGATAAACAAGTGACAACGGGAGGGAGTGTGGGGGTAAACAACTGGCAATGGACAGTGGGAGGGAGGAGAGATTGGGGTAAACAAGTGACCACGATAATGGGAGGGAGGGAGGGCGAGGGTAAACAAGTGACAACGGGAGGGAGGTGGGGGTAAACAAGTGGCAATGGACAGTGGGAGGAGGGGGAGATTGGGGTAAACAAGTGACCAGGGATAACGGGAGGGAGGGAGGGCGGGGTAAGAAGTGACAATGGGAGGGAGAGTGGGGGTAAACAAGTGGCAATGGACAGTGGGAGGGAGGGGAGATTGGGGGTAAAGAAGTGACCACTGATAACGGGAGGGAGGGAGGGCGGGAGTAAGTAAGTGACAACGGGAGGAAGGGTGAGGTAAACAATTGGCAATGGACAGTGGGAGGGAGGAGAGATCGAGGATAAAGAAGTGACCAGGGATAACGGGAGGGAGGGAGGGCGGGGTAAACAAGCGACAACGGGAGGGAGTGTGGGGGTAAACAAGTGGCAATGGACAGTGGGAGGAGGGGGAGATCGAGGTAAAGAAGTGACCAGGGATAACGAGAGGGCAGGGGTAAACAAGTGACAACGGGAGGGAGGGTGGGGTAAACAAGTGGCAATGGACAGTGGGAGGGAGAGGGAGATCGAGGTAAAGAAGTGACCAGGGATAACGGGAGGCGGTGGTAAACAAGTGACAACGGGAGGGAGGGTGGGGGTAAACAAGTGGCAATGGACAGTGGAAGGAGGAGGAGATCGGGGTAAACAAGTGACCATGGATAACGGGAGGGAGGGCGGGGGTAAACAAGTGACAACGGGAGGGAGGGTGGGGGTAAACAAGTGGCAATGGACAGTGGGAGAGAGGGAGATTGGGTAAACAAGTGACCATGGATAACGGAGGGAGGGCGGGGGTAAACAAGTGACAACGGAGGGAGGGTGGGGTAAACAAGTGGCAATGGACAGTGGGAGGGAGGAGGAGATCGGGGTAAACAAGTGACCATGGATAACGGGAGGGAGGGCGGTGGTAAACAAGTGACAACGGGAGGGAGGGTGGGGGTAAACAAGTGGCAATGGACAGTGGGAGGGAGGAGGAGATCGGGGTAAACAAGTGACCATGGATAACGGGAGGGAGGGCGAGGGTAAACAAGTGACAACGGGAGGGAGGGTGGGGATAAACAAGTGGCAATGGACAGTGGGAGAGAGGGGAGATTGGGGTAAATAAGTGACCACGGATAACGGGAGGGAGGGAGGGCGAGGTAAACAAGTGACAACGGGAGGGAGGTGGGGGTAAACAAGTGGCAATGGACAGTGGGAGGGAGGAGGAGATTGGGGGTAAACAAGTGACCAGGGATAACGGGAGGGAGGGAGGACGGGGGTAAACAAGTGACAACGGGAGTGAGAGTGGGGGTAAACAAGTGGCAATTGACAGTGGGAGGGGGACATTGGGGGTAAACAAGTGACCACGGATAACGGGAGGGAGGGAGGGCGGGGTAAACAAGTGACAACGGGAGGGGTGGGAGTAAACAAGTGGCAATGGACAGTGGGAGGGAGGGGAGATTGGGGTAAAGAAGTGACCAGGGATAACCGCAGGGAGGGAGGGCGGGGTAAAGAAGTGACAACGGGAGGGAGGGTGGGGGTAAACAAGTGGCAATGGACAGTGGGAGGAGGGGGAGATTGGAGGTAAACAAGTGACCACGGATAACGGGAGGGAGGGAGGGCGGAGGTAAACAAGTGACAACGGAAGGAGGGTGGGGTAAACAAGTGGCACTGACAGTGGGGGGAGGGAGAGATTGGGGGTAAACAACTGACCATGGACCACGGGAGGGAGGGCGGGGGTAAACAAGTGACAACGAGAGGGAGGGTGGGGGTAAACAAGTGGCAATGGACAGTGGGAGGGTGGTGGAGATTGGGGGTAAACAAGTGGCCAGGGATAACGGGAGGAGGGAGGGTGGGGTAAACAAGTGACAACGGGAGGGAGGGTGGGGGTAAACAAGTGGCAATGGACAGTGGGGAGGAGGGAGATTGAGGGTAAACAAGTGACCATGGATGACGGGAGGGAGGGAGGGCGGGGGTAAACAAGTGAGAACGGTAGGGAGTGTGGGGGTAAACAAGTGGCAATGGACAGTGGGAGGGAGGGCAAGATTGGGGGTAAATAAGTGACCACGGATAACGGGAGGGAGGGAGGGCGGGGGTAAACAAATGACAACGGGAGGGAGTAGCAACTGCGGACTTCTCCTAATACTTTGATACTGCCAATACGTACACATCTTCTGACGATGCCCCTCTTGCTTGGAACGCAGCACATGCTGCCATTGAGTATGGCATTATTTTGTAAAGCTCCAGCTGGGCCGGTAGGTATACTGACACTTCAGGGCGCTTAATAAACGTACACATGGCTAAATCAAGAGTAGAGAAAGTAATATTCTATCTTTGTTGGTTAGATAATGCACACGACCTGCAGCAGAAGTTAAAACCACAAACAAATCTCACATAAGGCACGTTATACCCAATGCGCTCCTAATGAGACCCAAAGACCCTCAACTCCCGCCCCCTCTCTTCCGGTCTCACTGATACTCTGTCACCGTGGCCCAGCCAAAACCAACACGGCCAGCGCACTACAACCGCGACCTGCACCCAGCCCTCCCTATCGAATATACGAGAAGGCTTTTGGGGTTGACAGAGCGTTGCAGCTGACTCTGCCACCTTTCCATGTCAATGGTTTCAGGAGTCCTGAAACCACTGACATGAGGGAGGGCGGGGGTAAACAAGTGACAACGCGAGGGAGTGTGGGGGTAAACAAGTAGCAATGGACAGTGGGAGGGAGGGGGAGATCAGGGGTAAAGAAGTGACTAGGGATAACGGGAAGGCGGGGGTAAAAAAGTGACAACGGGAGGGAGGGTGGGGATAAACAAGTGGCAATAGACAGTGGGAGGGAGGGAGAGATCGGGGTAAAGAAGTGACCAGGGATAACGGGAGGGAGGGAGGGCGGCGGTAAACAAGTGACAACGGGAGGGAGGGTGGGGGTAAACAAGTGGCAATGGACAGTGGGAGGAAGGAGGTGATCGGGGGTAAAGAAGTGACCATGGATAACGGGAGGGAGGGCGGGGGTAAACAAGTGACAACGGGAGGGAGGGTGGGGGTAAACAACTGGCAATGGACAGTGGGAGGGAGGGAGAGATTGGGGGTAAACAAGTGACCACGAATAATGGGAGGGAGGGAGGGCGAGGGTAAACAAGTGACAACGGGAGGGAGGGTGGGGGTAAACAAGTGGCAATGGACAGTGGGAGGGAGGGGGAGATTGAGGGTAAACAAGTGACCAGGGATAACGGGAGGGAGGGAGGGCGGGGTAAAGAAGTGACAACGGGAGGGAGGGTGGGGGTAAACAAGTGGCAATGGACAGTGGGAGGGAGGGGGAGATTGGGGTAAACAAGTGACCAGGGATAACGGGAGGGAGGGAGGGAGGGCGGGGGTAAAGAAGTGACAACGGGAGGGAGAGTGGGGTAAACAAGTGGCAATGGACAGTGGGAGGGAGGGGGAGATTGGGGGTAAAGAAGTGACCACTGATAACGGGAGGGAGGGAGGGCGGGGGTAAGTAAGTGACAACGGGAGGGAGTGTGGGGGTAAACAAGTGGCAATGGACAGTGGGAGGGAGGGGGAGATCAGGGGTAAAGAAGTGACCAGGGATAACGAGAGGGCGGGGGTAAACAAGTGACAACGGGAGGGAGGATGGGTGTAAACAAGTGGCAATGGACAGTGGGAGGGAGGGGAGATCGGGGTAAAGAAGTGACCAGGGATAACGGGAGAGTGGGAGGGCGGGGGTAAACAAGTGACAACGGGAGGGAGGGTGGGGGTAACCAAGCGGCAATGGACAGTGGGAGGGAGGGGGAGATCGAGGGTAAAGAAGTGACCAGGGATAACGGGAGGGAGGGAGGGTGGGGGTAAACAAGTGACAACGGCAGGGAGGGTGGGGGTAATCAAGTGGCAATGGACAGTGGGAGGGAGGGGGAGATTGGGGGTAAACAAGTGACCACAGATAACAGGAGGGAGGGAGAGCGGGGGTAAACAAGTGACAATGGGAGGGAGGATGGGGTAAACAAGTGGCAATGGACAGTGGGAGGGAGGGGGAGATTGGGCGAAACAAGTGACCACGGATAACGGGAGGGTGGGAGGGCGGGGGTAAACAAGTGACAATGGTAGGGAGGGTGGGGGTAAACAAGTAGCAATGGACAGTGGGAGGGAGGGGGAGATTGGGGGAAACAAGTGACCAGGGATAATGGGAGGGAGGGAGGGAGGGCGGGGGTAAACAAGTGACAACGGGAGGGAGGGTGGGGGTAAACAAGTGGCAATGGACAGTGGGAGGGAGGGGGAGATCGGGGGTAAAGAAGTGACCAGGGATAACGGGAGGGAGGGAGGGCGGGGGTAAACAAGTGACAACGGGAGGGAGGGTGGGGGTAAACAAGTGGTAATGGACAGTGGGAGGGAGTGGGAGATCGGGGGTAAAGAAGTGACCACGGATAATGGGAGGTAGGGAGGGCGGGGGTAAACAAGTGACAACGGGAGGGAGGGTGGCGGTAAACAAGTGGCAATAGACAGTGCGAGGGAGGGGGAGATTGGGGATAAACAAGTGACCACGGGAGGGAGCAGCATCCGCGGACTTCTCCTAATACTTTCATACTGCCAGTACGCACACATCTTCTGACGATGCCCCTCTTGCTTGGCACGCAGCTCACCCTACCATTGAGTATGGCATTATTTTGTAAAGCGCCAGCTGGGCCGGTAGGTATACTGACACTTCAGGGCGCTTAATAAACGTACACATGGCTAAATCAAGTGTAGAGAAAGTGATATTCTATCTTTGTTGGTTAGATAATGCACACAACCTGCAGCAGAAGTTAAACCACAAACAAATCTCACATAAGGCACGTTATTCCAAATGCGCTCCTAATGAGACCCTCAACTCCCGCCCCCTCTCTTCCGGTCTCACTGATACTCTGTCACCGTGGGCCAGCCAAAACCAACACAGCCAGCGCACTACAACCACGACCTGCACCCAGCTCTCCCTATCGAATATACGAGAAGGCTTTTGGGGTTGACAGAGCGTTGTAGCGGACTCCGCCACCTTTCCATGTCAATGGTTTCAGGAGTCCTGAAACCACTGACATGAGGGAGGGCGGGGGTAAACAAGTGACAACGGGAGGGAGGGTGGGGGTAAACAAGTGGCAATGGACAGTGGGAGGGAGGGGGAGATCGGGGGTAAAGAAGTGACCAGGGATAATGGGAGGGAGGAGGGGCGGGGGTAAACAAGTGACAACGGGAGGGAGGGTGGGGGTAAACAACTGGCAATGGACAGTGGGAGGAAGGGGAGATTGGGGGTAAACAAGTGACCATGGATAACGGGAGGGAGGGCGGGGGTAAACAAGTGACAACGGGAGGGAGGGTGGGGGTAAACAAGTGGCAATGGACAGTGGGAGGGAGGGGGAGATTGGGGGAAACAAGTGACCAGGGATAACGGGAGGGAGGGAGGGCGGGGGTAAACAAGTGACAACGGGAGGGAGGGTGGTGGTAAACAAGTGGCAATGGACAGTGGGAGGGAGGGGGAGATTGGGGGTAAAGAAGTGACCACTGATAACGGGAGGGAGGGAGGGTGGGGGTAAACAAGTGACAACGGGAGGGAGTGGCAATGGACAGTGGGAGGGAGGGGAGATCGGGGGTAAAGAAGTGACCAGGGATAATGGGAGGGAGGAGGGGCGGGGGTAAACAAGTGACAACGGGAGGGAGGGTGGGGGTAAACAACTGGCAATGGACAGTGGGAGGAAGGGGGAGATTGGGGTAAACAAGTGACCATGGATAACGGGAGGGAGGGCGGGGGTAAACAAGTGACAACGGGAGGGAGGGTGGGGTAAACAAGTGGCAATGGACAGTGGGAGGGAGGGGAGATCGGGGGTAAAGAAGTGACCAGGGATAACGGGAGGGAGGGAGGGCGGGGGTAAAGAAGTGACAACGGTAGGGAGGGTGGGGGTAAACAACTGGCAATGGACAGTGGGAGGGAGGGGAAGATTGGGGGTAAACAAGTGACCACGGATAACGGGAGGGAGGGAGGGTGGGCGGGGGTAAACAAATGACAACAGGAGGGAGGGTGGGGGTAAACAAGTGGCAATGGACAGTGGGAGGGAGGGCGAGATCGGGGGTAAACAAGTGACCACGGACCACGGGAGGGAGTGTGTGAGGCGGAGGTAAACAAGTGACCACAGATAACGGGAGGGAGGGCGGGGGTAAACAGGTGACAACGGGAGAGAGGGTGGGGGTAAACAAGTGGCAATGGACAGTGGGAGGGAGGGGGAGATCAGGGGTAAACAAGTGACCACGGATATTGGGAGGGAGGGCAGGGGTAAACAAGTGACAATGGGAGGGAGCAGCAACCGCAGACTTCTCCTAATACTTTGATACTGCCAGTACGCACACATCTTCTGACGATGGCCCTCTTGCTTTGCACGCAGCACACACTGCCATTGAGTATGGCATTATTTTGTAAAGCGCCAGCTGGGCCGGTAGGCATACTGACACTTCAGGGCGCTTAATAAACGTACACATGGCTAAATCAAGTGTAGAGAAAGTGATATTCTAACTTTGTTGGTTAGATAATGCACACAACCTGCAGCAGAAGTTAAAACCACAAACAAATCTCACATAAGGCGATGTTATACCCAATGCGCTCCTAATGGGACCCAAAGACCCTCAACTCCCGCCCCCTCTCTTCCGGTCTCACTGATACTCTGTCACCATGGCGCAGCTAAAACCAACACGGCCAGCGCACTACAACAGCAACCTGCACCCAGCCCTTCCTATCGAATATACGATAAGGCTTTTGGGGTTGACAGAGCGTTGCAGCTGACTCTGCCACCTTTCCATGTCAATGGTTTCAGGAGTCCTAAAACTACTGTCATGGAAAGGCGACGTAGAGATACCAGGCCTGCGGCGTACCTATTATTAAAGCCAGCAAAGAAAGCCCGCCCACTCATGAAGGTAGCGGTGCCAGGCAAAGCCGTCACGCTGCAGTGCCTGCCCACTCACGTAAAAAAGAAGCCCCGGGGAGGTGGCAGTCTCCGGGGCTGCGGGGGCCCCCGCTACATTAATAAATTTTCCCTGGGACTTGGCCCACCCGGGGGCTCTGAAAACGAAGTGCGGGAGACCGCACTTCATTTTTTTTTAATTTTCAGATGGATTTGCGCACCGGCGCGACCCCGTCCGAATTTTTTTTTTTTTTTTTAATGATTTTTTGGAGCCTGGGGGTCCCTGTGGGACCCCCTGAGCAGGCCTGGGGGGTCACGGTGTTTTTACCCTGCCCCCTTTTCTTGTTTATTTTATCTTTCTCTCACCTTTTCTTTCCCCCTCAGTCCGAGCACAAGATGGCTGCCAACACTTCCTGGTTTGAAGTGTTGGCAGCCAATTAGAGCCAAGCTCGTGCTCGGGGGTTAGGCTATGCCCAGATATAGAAACTTTTTATTTTTTTAATTTCTCAGGAACTACTGAACGGATTTACACCATTTAACAAAAAGGACTCTTTCTGAACCAAGGGCTACCTTTTTGCCAAATTTGGTGTAATTCCGTTCAGCAGTTCGGGCTGTAGCTTTGTCAAAAGTTTCCTATGGAAAATTACATGGGGAAAACGCGTTTTGGGACCCCCATTTTTCCCGGCCCCCGCTTGGCGAAGCACCCCGAATATTTCAAGACAGGAGCTGACCGGAGCGCCCCACTAGTTTTGAAAATGTTGCGAAGATTCGTCAACCGGCGCCAAAATTATTGGGAAAACAAAAAACACTTTTCCTATGGAAACTAGGTCCTAACTATAACTACCTACTGGCGACCGCCAGTAAGTAATATATCTTAACTTTTTGAGGCCTGGTACTTCATACGTGATTGTTCTTCTGTGACTTGATTGATAATGTGTGTTTTTTTAACGTGTATATAAAATGACTGCGTTATGGCGCGAGATTTTAAACATCAGACTAAGGCGTAAGCCGAAACGCGTCATGTTGGCATATGAATTAAAATGGATAATTCAAGATTTGGACCCCCGTGAGTGCTTATTTTCGATCCGAAGAGGAAAGAATTGTGAGCGTTTATAATTACGCGGCAGCACCGCCGCGTTCAAAGCACCCGTCCGTGAGTGCACGGGTCTTGGTGCAGTGGAGCGAGTATATATATATATATATATAAAATCTTACTTGTTAATTGAATAAGTGAAAAAATAAAAAGGAAAATAAAGAAATGAAAATACTTTGTATATTTTAGGTGTTGTTCTGAGGGTGGCAATTACTTATTTTTAAGATTACAGTTATCCATTTAATTTTGTATGATATGCTTTGTCGTCCGTGTAGTGCCCAATTATGAGTTATGCCTCGAAAAACACATAGCTAGAAACATAATTAAGCTACAATGAATATAAGGGAGGTACATGTTCTTTGCTCGCACATCAACTTTTAAGGAACTATGCCAAAAAAAGAAAGGCCAGATACTATTTGCAGCAACCCCTCTGTGCTTACAGGTGACTTCGGGGCTTCACTATAACGTAATATGTGGTATGGTAAATAGACTGGGGTGAGAGAAGAATGAAGTAGATAGAAAGTAAGATTGAGAGTGATAGGTAGTTTGTGTATGAAGTGGTGAATGAACTTTAGATATAGAAGTAGAAAGAAAGAATGTGTGAGAAAGAATGAAGGGGAGAGAAGGTTATAGAAGCATAAAGAGGCTGCGCATATGTACGCACAAGTCACTGAAAGAAGAGGAGGAGAGCATGTGTTTGCGGTTTGGATTTTTGAAAAGCAAAGATGCCTTAGGAAGATACTCCCAACCTTTTATTTCCATTGAAAGAGTCAAGGGGAGGAGGTGGTAAAAATAGAGGAGGTAGTGAAAATTGGGTCTGAAAGGAGAGGAGATATCCCAGAGTACAAAAGAGAAAGAAACACTGTGTATAGTTTAGATAGTAGATGGGGGAGGTGAAGTGTGTGTGGGGGTGGAGAGAGAGAGAGAGAGTAAAAGATGGAGAGTGACTAGGAGAGTGAAACAAGATAAAAAGGAGGAAATGAGGAAATGAGAGAGAAACGAAAGACAAAATAATAGGAGAGAACAGGGAACAAAGAGAGAAAAATTATATTAATGTAAAAATATAGTACAGGTATGACTTGTTTTCAAACAGATTAGTCGCTCTAAACCATTAGCTGCCCTATAATAAAGGACGCTTGAGCAGTGGGACGTCCTTGTTAATGAGAATAAAAAGCCTAAAACATTGTCACATGAGATACACAGATGGAACAGGCTAACCAAGCACAGTACAGCAGGGAAGGGCTATCTTAGAACACTGCAACACCCAACCCAGGAAAATATCAGCACAAAGTCCCTTAGCCAAACAACAATAGCCATTTTTTATACGAGTTAGAAAAATACCATATTCAAGGGTATGTTGCAGCAGCACAAATAGTTTAAGAAGCACGCTCTAACATTTACCCTAGAATATACATTTAAACAAAAAAACCTTTTCCTTAAACAAAATCCAACAGTTTAACACAGGCAATTGGGTTCAGCAGGAAAAGGAAAAGCTTGTCTGTTTCTTTTGAGAATAAAATAATCAGAGTCATAATATATTTAACTAGAGAGAGTGAGGGGGCTGTAGGCAATTGACGAGAAACAAAACCTCAGCAAAGGCTATTCAGAAATTGAAACGACTGAGTGTATACACTTGAAACCACAGGTCATGCTACTCTGTTACAGCTCAGCCATTTTAGAACTCCACAACTCAGCCCAGGAAAGAAATGCCAGAAAGCCTTTCAGCCTCCCAGCAGTGGCCATTAGTGTGCAAGAAGTTAAATTCATACCTCATGCCAGAAAATGTTGTTGCTTCAGAAATATAGAAATTATCAGAGTATCAGTAAAAGGAAAGGTTTGTCTCCTCCTTTTATTTCCTCCCCCTCCAGGAATGACCAGAGCCAGGATGGAAACAATCAGCTGTGGTAAAAATGTTCAAACTAGCCCCCATGTGCAGGAGGGCGTGACAAGATTAGGGCAATGTGGCATGGTTAGGTCATTGCACCCCATCCTGCTCTGAAAGCAGACCCCGAGTCTGCAGCCCACTGCCAAAAAGGAGCAGTGGCACAATGACTGCTCTTTCCTTGGCCATTACTGATAACCCTGGTACTGGTAATTCTGGGAGAATGCAGTAATCCTGCATTAAATTATTTGCTATTCTACAGGGAACAATGTGTGTGTGTGTGGCCGAATTTGGAATTACCCCCACTTACAATATGGGCCATTGTATTTTGTATTTGAATATCGGCTTCCTATGGGTTATTAGTATTGCACGGGGTGGGAGAGATGGCAGATGCAGAAACTATTTTACTGAATAGGTATTGGTGCACCTTGCCGCTGTTAAAATGTTAAAACGAACTGGCACTGCTACGCTCTGCTGAGTTTAGTATGTAGCACAAGGGTGGAGGCGTGGGGAAGCAAAGGGGCACAAATCAGCATGAAAGCGATAGTATTTATGAATATTAACCCACCCAGACGGCGAGTGGCATCGACTTGAGAGTGCACCTGCACTCAAAAAGCAGCAGAGCACCTCCGTTGCAGCAGCTCCGACCAGAGTGTGGTGTCCTGCGAGACACGTTCTAGTTGGTAGCCACTCCCCTATGGGAGTGGGCACACTTGCACCCCCACACGCATCCCTCACAGGCGTCACGAGTGACGTGAGCCTGTCAATAAAAGGGCCCGGGTGCACGTGCTCGGGGCCAGTTGATTAACCAGAGACACCGTGTCTGCGTCAGTCATTCATTAGCATATGGGCCTAGGGCCCACAACACAACATTTGGCGACGAGCGGGTCTGACCCCACGCGCACCGCGGCTGCTGCTCGAATGTTTCTTGGTGGGGAGATGAGTTGCCTGTACAGGTGGCAGCCCCGCACTCGCAACAGCCCGTGACGCTGTCCGGCCCTGAGGTGGGTGACCAAAGACTGTGCGTCCCAGCACAGCAGCCCCACCGTGCCGACGACCACCTGCGGGACACCCTGCATGCCCTGGAGGGGTTGTGTCCCATCAGCGCCTCTGCGACGCGTAGCACTTGTGAAGTCGCCCTGTGGCAAGGCCGCTGACGCAAGTAAGAAGAAGGGGGCAGTTAACGGACCCACAGGCAAGTGTCCGACTACAACAAGACGCCGCAAGCTGCGCCTGCTGTGCATGCCCCACCGTCGTCCAGTGAGACTCGTCCCGCAGCAGTGAGAGACTGCATGGCGCTGGTCGTGCCTGTGTGGGCCCCAGATGCTGCCAGCCCAAAGAATGCCTCCAGAGAGCGCCCGCCACACATGAAGGTGAGAGGAGGAGCACATCGGCCCGGCAGCGGCTCACGACCCTCCCGCAAGCGATAGCGCACGAGTCGGCGATCCAGCATCCCGAATGGCAGGCAGCGCCACCCTCAAGACACCAAAGTAAAAGAAGAACACATGCTCACCACTGCACCTCACCTCGCGCTGACATCTAGTTCCACAGCGCTCACAGGACAGCAAGGCCGGCAGCCAGAGGACGGCTGCCGTGGCAGGGTGGGAAGATGCCGACAGCGACTCCTGATGGTAGCCCAGGGAACCGCATCAACGCGGCACAGGGGCCAAAGCTTGCTCCCACAGCACGAGTAAGCACCGGGAGCGGGTTATAAAGCCCAACATGCCCCCGTCATCTCCTGGCTCGGAGAAAAGGGCATCTGACACATGAACGGCAATTCCTCATCCAGCGGTTTGACTGGCTGCCAGCAATGAGAGCACCACATCCCCGCAGGCAAGGGGCACACCGCTAAGAGCCTCAGGGCACGCCCCCAGTGAATGCGCCCACACCGGCAGCGCCCGCGTGGGTGGGAAGACTGTGCCTGCCCCCAAGCAGCCCCTGTCGGAGCTGCAGCCCAGCAACTCCAGTCCACCCAGCAGCAAGGCAGACAAACAGGCCCACAGCGAGAGCAAGGTGGCGGGAATCCCCGAAAAGACCCACAGTGCCACCTGGTGGTTGCAGTACCACACCACACCCGGAGCTGCCAAACAACGAACCGGGGCAGAAAGAGACTGCGAGCCAGGCAGCCAGGGCTGGTGCCGAGTGTACCATACGCCCCAAGTGACAGGAGGCCAATGTGGTAGACCAGAAGAAGGCTAACAGGAGCACCACAGGCCTTGTAGGGGCCATCCTTCAGTGGCTGAAAGGAAATGGGGAGAGACTGCTGGAGGGGTGCCAAGAAGCCCAGCGAGGCACTGGCCCAGAGAAGCCCAAAGCAGCACAGCTAACACGGTGCGCACCCATGCGCAAAGCCACCGCCAGAGGGTAGACCACAACACACATCCCCGGGCAGGCTGCGCAGTGCTGTCAAGATTGCCAGTAAACCCCGGCAGAGGGAGGAAACCCTGAAGCAGACGCCAACAGTGCAAGCTAACAAGAGTCTAACCACCCTCAAGGTAGCGTAACCACAAGCAAACAAGCCCAGCCAACTAGCCAGCATCCCCACGAAAGGCATATAAGCATCACAGGCCGCACAGCCCCCAGCGGCCATCTGCTGCCACCGCAATCAAGAGGGACTGGTGCAGAGCGCGCGCCACCAGTGGCTGCCTAACGCCACCACCAGGGAGAAGAGCGCGCCACACGCCCCTGGCGGTGAACGACCACCACCGCAAGGAGGAAGAGCAAGCACGCCCGGTGCCAGAAGAGTGCGCCGTCTGAGGGGCACGCAACATGCACCCTGAAGCGCATCAACATGGGTAACTGCCCGGGAGGAAAAGAGACCTCTCCAAAGAAAAGAAGCACTGCTGGAATCAGCAAGGAGATCCCATACATCTCCACAGTAGCAACGGTGCTCGGAAGGGGCCAAACGCAGCATAGTGTCCTCCCTCACACTGTCTCAAGAAGGAGTCGTCAGTGACCCAAGGCTGACAAGAGGAGAGTCACACACCACAAGTGGCCAGCCGCCATCACAGCTCTCTACGGCTCGTGAAAGCCATTCTCAGAAGAGGGAACTTCAAGAAGCTGCCTGAAGGAGGAGCACCCAAAGTGAGTGGCTGCTCGCCACTCAGCCGAGAAGAGCGACAGATGTGTCGCCCGCATGGTCCAGAGACCATTGAAGTTGATAGGCCCAGTTGGCCTTTGTGGAACACGGTGCATGTCACGGCACCCGGAGAAGAAGCAAAGAGGAGAATGACAATCCAGTCATCCGGAAGAGCTGGACAAACACAGGGGCGCTAGAGAGAACAAGAGGAGAAGCCCGAGGACTCGTAGCACCACAAGCCAAGAGCACCCCAAAGACGCCAGACAGCCACCAAGGTGGACCGACGGCCCTGGCGACAGCACCAAGGGACAACCAAATGTAAGCCGCAGCAAGTGCAAACCGCGTTGCTCCCATCACTTCACAGTGAGACCGTCCAGCCCCGAGTGTCGGCAGTCGAAGTCGAACGGCATCCCTGCTCCTGACCGCAAATGCCAGAGGTGAAAGAACAGATTCAGAAAAGGCAGAGACATGCAGCTACGGCGTCCCTCCAGAAACCTCCTCTCCTAGTCGACCGTCACCACCTGTCATCCAGACCCCATGGCAACTACATCATCAGTGCCATGTGCATGACACCGCACTCAGAAAGAAACGTGGAAGTGTGACCGGAGGGTCTACACCAAGAATCGGACAAACGGCCAAGTTCAGAAGGAGAATTCGGGAGTGACCGGGCCGGACGACGAAGAGAACCCGAGCTACAAAAGGAGCGAATCCTGACACAGCGACAGCAAGGGAAGAGGGTGATAACCCGAGAAGGAACTGGCAACCGCACAGCGGGAGTCCGAGAGTAAGCCGCACAGCCTGCGCGAACCGAGTCTCAAGCCTCACGTTTCTCAGTGTGTCTATCACTCCCCTGTCATCAACGTCTCAACAGCCCAAGAAGTCCAAGTGCATGGACGCAAGTGCCTCCCGAAAGGACATGGAGGTACCTGTCCACTCCCTGTCCCAGGTGATCGACTCCAGACTACATGTCTGCAACCATCAAGGCAAGTCATCACCCGCCATCGTCCAGATTCCCCACATGGGCGGCAAGGTCATCATGCCAGTCCTCATCAAGTGCGTCAAACGAAACCATCTCGAAGACCAATGGATTGGAGTCGTACACTATTGCCAAACTAGCTAACAAGAAGACTCAGAGGCTACCTGCTAACCTGGCTTGCACCTGAACTGCGGCAGCAAGAGCATGTCCTGATCAAGACCCATACACCCTTGAGGTTTGTGCGAGAGATGGGCTAATGGCTCCTCGGCGGTTTTGCAGCTGCCCCCAGTCGGCACACACGCAGCCCCAGCGCAACCTACAAGCAGCCCCGTGGCAAACCCGACAAAGGGCCTCCCCAGGCGGGAGAGTTGGAAGAGACATTGCCCCACCGACAGGTCACCGGACACAGCAAGACAGTCTAACAGAGACTTCAGGCGATCCTGCAACCATTCAGTGAACTTTCACCATGGACTCCAACCATGATCTTGATGCACCCAGTCAATGAACTATTGTTACCCACCACATACCAACCTCCATGTCAGTGAAAGGAAGATACTTGGGACTAAAGGACCTGCTTACACCAGCATGTTACTAGAGTGCAGCTGACATCTCCAAGCAAGTGTTCGTGTCCTGAATCACTCAGGTTAAATGATGAGTGCCCGCCGAGATCGTCCTGCTACAGTCGGAGTCACCAGTCCTGGTCTGCTATCTTCCGGATGCCTGACCCGAGAAGCTGATGGACCCTGTGGTGTATATGTCATTGTTGTTTATCGCTACAGGTTGGACTAGGGAGCCTTTGTTTTTATAAAAATTTGGGAGGAATGTGGTGTCCTGCGAGACACGTTCTAGTGTCTCGACAGACACAGAGTTGGTAGCCACTCCCCTATGGGAGTGGGCACACTTGCACCCACACACGCATCCCTCACAGGCGTCACGAGTGACGTGAGCCTGTCAATAAAAGGGCCCGGGTGCACGTGCTCTGGGCCAGTTGATTAACCAGAGACACCGTGTCTGCGTCAGTCATTCATTAGCATGTGGGCCTAGGGCCCACAACACAACACGGAGCACAACAGATGGTCGTTTCCGATTACGGCCAATGGAAATTAAAGGTGCGTGCCTTAAAGGCATGAGGATTTTTAAAGGAGCAGTTACAAAAAAACACAAGACTGCACAGGCTTCACAGATGGCTTTTATGTCTACTTCACAAGAAGAAATTCAGCATTATTTGATGTTGCTCGCAAAGTTCACCTACCTGTTTGCTCTTACCTCGGGCTTTACTGGCGTTGTCGGAGGCATGTTTGTGAGATTGGAGGTTTTCTTTGTATGAGCTAGCCACGGCGTTTTCTCTCCTGCACCTTAAGTTGCATGGCGCCTGTGCACATAAACGTTTCTCCTTCACCTTAAGTTGCGAAGCGGCCCGTCAAGAGGATGACATGGGAATAAAAAGTAATGATGAAAGCAGGCGCCATACTACAACATGAAGCGCGGCGCCCCTGCATATAAAACGTACGCGCATGCCGGCCTGTGAAGAGTGCACCATGGCAATTAAAAAACAACAAATAAACAAAGTAGTCCCTGAATGAAACAGAAACAGACCTATAGCATAACTAAACAGTAGTTGGTTGGTGCTGCTTGCTATAAAACAGAGGTGACGTAGCAGGAGCACCAACCAATAATGAGCCAGGAAAGCAGAGCAATGGAGGAGTGAGCCAAGTCCCAAATGGCAGGCGGGATTACACTCCGTATACTGTTTACTACAGGTCTTGCAGACAGCGCATGCGCTGCCTAGGCTCGACCTAAACAATTTAATCACTATGACCAAGCTGATCTACTCTACTGAATTTAGTCAAAACCTGGCTATTCAAGGATTTGAGTATTGGAGTGCAAATTTGATGAAAAAAAAAATTTGGAGAACCACATTTTAGCATATCCACAGCAAAGAAGCCTTATGTTGGGATTGTAGGAAAGAAATGATCTTTCTAAACAAAACTATCCCACAGACTACCCATCCGAGTTGGGAACAATAAAGGACTAAAAGAACCCTTTTATACCAAAGACCAATTGACCATGTTCAATAATTGGTTATTCAAATGCATATGTCTGAATCAGACATAAATTATATGATACAAAATGGAACAAATAATTCAACCCAATTTCCTGTTGAAGGTTTAGATGCATGGCCCTATAATTCTGATACCTGCATGCAGTGTTTTCTTTCCAATACTCCTGGACATAAAATGAATCGTCCTGACCCATGGTATAATACACAGACACCTGTATTATTTACCACATGTAGTGTAGGTAAGCTATGCCAACGATGGCTAGAACATTTGTGTCTTTCATCGGTAAAGGAGCACTTTCCCTTAATTAATGAAAATATGGATTTTTCTGACTTTCTTTTGGGACCACATCCTACAAGGAATGAAGGATTCCTTGCCACAGGAATAAATGGCATTTAAAATGAGTTAAACAAATATTTGGAGAAAGTAGCTGCAGAAAGAATTAGGCAAATAGATCAAGAAAACTTGTAAAAACTTACAAACATTCTTAAAGTTAGCGACAATGGAATACACACGCTTTCTAAAAGAGTGTATTCATTAAACCGCGTTATATCCTGAGCACTAGACCTCATAAAAGGAGACCTTGGTTTATTATAACACGGGCAGGCTCATTTAAAATCAATTATATCATTAAATTGGGCACTACAAACACTCCGATAAGGTTTTGTGCCTTGGCAACTTCTCAATGAAACAGCCATGTTTGAACCATATACTTTGGCACGCACTCAAAAAACAATGGCTAAAAAGAATCTACGTACACACTATTAAGCATAGAACAAGTTAAAGACCATTTACAGTCAGTGACACTCCACTTATTACCTGGTTAATATACAGTATTATTTCATTGCCCATTACAACCTCTCATTTTCATGACTGTCAAAAATATAAATCCATTGGCTGGTGTGAAACAATGCACAATTCTTCCATTCATGGAAATCTACTTTTTCCCACATCTGTTTAAATGAAAATGAAGACGAGCCTGTGTATAATAATACAGCAAATTGCAGCACTCCCCTTGGACACTCCCTTTTGTGTGGCACCATATTATTACTTGGGATGTGTAGGACTTTGAAGCCAGGGTACGTTGTGTTTTTATCTGTTTCGCCCATTGCATCCTTTCCTACACATCATGAACTTCTGAATAGCGGTTCTCATTTACTTCTAACAAATGTTACTTGCTGTGGGTTTGAACGCAGCCAACTATACCTGATAACAGTTTCAGAAACAATACAGTGTTATGGAAGTACTTTGTACCGCCACCACGAAATATAATTAGGTACATCCACTGGCCTAGCATAAACAGGAAATCTATGAGTTGTGACGATCTAAACAAGCTATTGTCTGTCCAATTACAATAAAAAGTCCAGTTGACTTCAGCAGTTGAAACTTAAAACCTGCAGACAGCCAGAAATGCTTCAGAAATTCAGAGGCTGTTACACATGCAGATATCGTACAAATGATAATTACATTTTTTTTTAACAACTGGTGTTGTGCTTTGTTTTAAGAACATTGGATCTGGTCTGATGTGATGACTGAATTTAGAGCAATATTTGGACTTATTTTTCACTTTTGTTGTCCAGCCTTTTTGAAGGATTTCCATCCATCATTCTGCTACTCAGGTGTGGTATCATCATCTTTTTCCTGTCCCGACAACGAAATCAATAACATGGAGTAAATGTATCCAGCTGAACAAAGGTTCCGAGAGACTCTAGCACACAATATGGGACATGCTTGGCTATCCAAACTCAGCAAGAACTGGATGCTAACATTTCCCAAAACAGATGCTACACAAGTAAAACCAGTGTCCTGGTGCATAAACTGGCCGATTAAAATCACCTTAGACTTACAGCTGGAACGGCCCCCAGTGGCTTATCTTGCTATGGAAACAATCATTCAACCTCTACATGGGCACCAGAGACAATGCCAAACAATGCATGTGTCCCTTCTACAAGATGCTACCTATGATGAAGCACTATCACCAGTGGCACTTTTCGAGGGGTTTCATTCATTGTTATCTTTTGAGCCCCCTGAAGAGGAGCCGCAAATACCATTGAGTGACTCAGATGAGCAATCAATTGCTAGTCAATCACATACGCAGATTAATAATAATGAACATGCTTTGTTCGATTTCTTTAAATATCACACGTATGCTGCGTGTGCACCCGACAAAGTCGTCATGTCCTCTGATGAGAAATTAACTCAAAATGAGAGTCGACCAATAACACGTATTCACCATATATACCACTTAAGCCTTCATTACCTATGAACTGAACTAAACTTTTTCTTCTTGGTAGACTCTTTTGAATTTTCGCTTTTCCATATATATTGCATATTTTTTAATCTGGCCTATTTAATATCATCACTGGTATGTTTACTCTGCAACACACATAAAGCATTTTGGATAGACTACAATACATCGATTAAGGTTAAATAGGAAAAAATACAGACATTTAACTGAAATAAATTAGTTTGAATTGACATCTTTTTACCTTATATGTTCATGAGAAAATGTCTGAGATGCACACCTTGATGCACATAATCTATGTGAGACATTCCTTAATTTATGTCACAAAAATTGAAATTTTCAGATACGATACTGGGGCATATTTACGTTCCCTGGCGCATCCCTGCAAATCAGCAGGGATGCGCCAGGGAAAATGCGTCACGCAAGTTTACCCTTGCGCCACGTCCGATGCGCCGCATTTACAATGCGGCGCAAAGATAAGCAGATGCGTGACGCATCTGCCGGCGAAAGGTTGGCGCAGTGCTGAAGTTGTGTCGCAAGCGCGACGCAACTCCAGCACTGTACCAACCTTCCCTATCCCTAACATGGTGCGTCAATCCTTACGCCTGCTTCAAGCAGGCATAAGGATTTGACGCACCAGCGTCGGAAAAGTGACTGCGTGAAATCTCGTAGATTTCACTGCGTCACTTTTCCGAGGCGTCCCTGCGCCGAACGCCCCCTCTGCGCAGGAACGCCCACATGAAACCTGACGCAGGTTTCATGTGGCGCAGGGGTTTACTACGTGACGCATCTCCCTAGATGCGTCACGTTGTAAATATTGCGCAACGCGGCGCATGGTTTGCGTCGCCGCTGCGTGACGCAACGGCGGCGCAAAAGTGGCGCAAGGGGCTTGTAAATATGCCCCCTAGTATATAAGGACTGCCACTTGACCACTTGTCAGGAGAGGTCCTTCACCCACAGTATCACACCAGATTCTGCCAGAAACGGTCTCACCCACTGCCAGCACACTTCGCATTTCTCAGATGCCATATCTCGCCTGAAGTTGATAAAGCCGAGTCCTGGAGGAAGAATGCTATCGCTGTGTGTTTGACCTTCGGAGGGAACACTGTCTCCATGCTGCCGCTGATGAAAACAGCCTTTGCTGTTATCAAGGTATGCAGTGTGTCTCCTCTCCCTAAGAAACTCTAGACTGCAAGTTGCTCAGCTATCCATGCTTGTTAGTATAGCGCATAGAAGTAGATTTTAATGTGTTACGTTCT
The DNA here is from genome assembly GCA_963921515.1 of Calotriton arnoldi. Taxonomy (NCBI): domain Eukaryota; kingdom Metazoa; phylum Chordata; class Amphibia; order Caudata; family Salamandridae; genus Calotriton; species Calotriton arnoldi. Next base: position 471,574 of record CAWUFW010011998.1, on the reverse strand, counting down.
AGATGACATTTTAACCATGTTAGAAATTTTCATTTTATTCTTATTGTTTATAACATGCCTTCATTCTGTTTTTATAAGATTCTGTGTAGTCCTTTTAGATGTACTGAGGAACAAGTTGTTCCATAGTAATAAAAACTTTTTACTTTAAAGTGTCCATTCTTCATAGTGCATTGGGTGTGTATTATTTTGAATAATGAAATAGGTTTGTTGCTGTCACCAAGGTGCCTCTGACCCTTTCATAGGGATTGTTGGTAACCCAAAAGCAATAGCTCTATTTCAATAACACATTGAGTAGTGTCATGTGGGGCTACAATAACCTGCCTTTCACATTCATAGTTGGTGCATTGAACCAAGTTCACCATTGTCACCCGTGGGTGGGAAAGCACACCTTGTAGAACTATGCTAGAATCATAGTTTACGCAGCAGGAGGGGTTGAGCAATTTTTGGCAGGCATTACTATGGTAATGATAATCTTCCCTTTTCATGCTAGCAGATAGTATGAGGGCAGTGCCCTTGATAATTCAGCTGTTGCACACTTTAACAGCTGTTGCACATCATAGGTATCACCCCCCACCTTTGGTTAATGGCGTGGATGAGAGGCGCTAGCGTTACTACTGATTAGAGAACTCCTCGCTTTTCTTTTGTCCTGTATCACGCTCATACCATAGCGATTTTGGCTACTTAGCGCATCTTTCTCCTGTGGCATGCAGCTGCTAATTAGTTACTGCATGACTATCCGCACACAGAGACACTCATTGTTGAGCCCTCGCACTGTGCTTCTTGGGTGGCCAGAGAATTGCTTGTCTCAGCAGTATTAAATTGAACAGTCATTTACTGACCTCTAGTGGATGTTACTATTAAGAGCTTTAGCTCTTCATGCTTAATTTAGACAGCACTGACCAGGGTTCTAAACTACCATTATGAAATTATTCATTTTTTATCTTTAATGAGATACACATATAATATTTTACAATACATAATATATATTATCCAGTGGGGGTCACAACTGGATAGATATAGTTAGGTCAGCGTTTCCATAGGAAATGCCTTTTTGGTTTGCTAACTTTGGTGCCATTTGCCAATCTTCATTAAAATTTTCAAAAAGATTCTGTTGTTTGGGTAGTTTCGTCATGGAAAGTTTCAGGGTGATCCTTCAGGCGGGGGCTGTGAAAAAAGGGGGTCCCAAAATGTAAAATACCCATGCATTTTCCATAGACGTTTTTTTAAAGTGCTTCCGCAAAAACTGCTGAATGGAACTACACCAAATTTGGCAGAAAGCTAGAGCTTGGTCCATAAAACACGCTTTTGAGATTGATAGAAATCGGTTCAGTAGTTTTTGAGATATAAAGAGACAAATGTATTTGTATATCTGGACAGTTGAGTTTGAGGGACTCTCAGAAGAGTTCCTAGAGCCCAAATTTAAAAATTAGAACGTTCAAATTCGCCTAGCGGGCTTTTTTTTTCCTTGGGCCGATTCACTTCCACAGAAGACATGCTCCTGTGGGAGCGAGAGCTCTGACTTGCTGCCTGCAACATGAAGAGAAATGTTGAAGGCAGCCATTGCAGAAGTTGGGGACTTAGTCCCCTGTCCTGAGTTTTGTTTTAAAAAATAATAGAGGGAGCAGAGTAGGTATACACTGCTCCCCTAATCCCTGGTACCAAAATATTTTAAAAACAAAACGCAGTACACCCATTGCAGTCTCAGAGGATCGTGGCACTTAAATAAAGGAAATGGCAGCCAGGGGCCGCTGTGAAAATTAAAGGGGAGGGGGCAAGTGGCCCCCCTCCCCGAGCCTCATTGAGTCCCCACTGGACCCCATTCCCTGGGGCCAAGGTTTAAACATAAGTCCTTCAAACTGCCTTGTGGGGTACCGCAGGGGTCTTCACTTAGCCCCACCCTTTTCAATTTATATGTAGCTCCCTTGGCCTCCATTATTAGACAGTGTGGTTTTTCAGCTGTCTCGTATGCAGACGACACACAGGTGGTGGTGTCTGTCTCAAATAATATGGAGTAGACAGCCGACTGTTTCAATCACTGCATGACGCAGGTTATGCTTGTTAGAAATGGGATCTCTGGTTGGCTAAGGCTTGCGCCAAAGCCAGGCAGAGACCACCACTCTAGTCAGGGCGAGGGAGTTACATGCCAAAGATAACCCCTGCTCACCCCCTTGGTAGCTTGGCACGAGCAGTAAGGCTTATCCCGGTGGCAATGTGTGAAGCGTTTGCGCACCACACACACAGCAACAACATACTAGGCACACCACAAAAAGGAACTCCACACAAGGTTATATAAAATAATAGCCTTTGTATTATCATAAAACACATTAGAATAGTACTCACATAATATACATCGTGCCACCTGGCACTAGGTCATATTTACAAGGGATTATTTACACCTGGCAGGGCCCACTGGACCACTGTCAGAACCAGCACAAAGCGAACTTAGTAAAAGTAAAACAGATCATAAACGTACAACCAGTAATCACTGGTAACCACTGTACTCAGCATCAGCCTGCAACATAAACCACATTATGCACAGTATCACATAGGCGCCAAATCTATTGTACGCCAACCTCATCAGTCTAACATCTTAGACCCTAACCTCCTAAGTATCACTCACATTAGGGGCATAAAACAGGGTGCGTAAATCAAAGTAAAAATGCATCACATTTCCTAGCACCTCATAAATCACATTAACCTATAAATCATAGGAGAGAAGCTCCCTAACACATAAATCACATTAGGGCCGGGTGCCCTATAAACCTCACATTCCCCTTGGGCCAACTGGCCATCTCTAAAGGGGCTCAAATGCCCTGTGTCCAGAATGTCAGGGCGCTGCAAATGCAGCAGAAGTCAAGGGTGCACACTTTGCGCAGGCCTAAACGTAGCAGCTGGCACTAAGTGCTGCGCAGCTGTGCAAGTATGGGGTAAAGGGAGTGCATCTCACTCCTAACTCAATCAGAACTGCCCCCAAGGAATAAATGGCCTAAACGTTGCAGCTGCCCACTACTTGCTGGGCAGCTGTGAATGAACACAAGGCCTGGCACTCAATGTGCCCTTTGAACAAATGGGCAAAAACGCTGCAGCCGCCCGCGCTGGTGCGGTGCAGCTGCGAACAAGGAACATGAAGGGGCCCGGGCACATCTGTGCCTCCTGAGCCCCGCTGGGCTTCCTTTACACCAAATGGCCCCAAAGCGTTGCAGCTGCCCACTGTCAGGTGGGGCAGCTGAGATGGCCAAAACTAAAGGCACGGGCAAATGAGGGTCCTCTGGACCCTCCATAGACAAATATGGCCATCAGTGGAGCCCTCTAGGCTCTAGAAACACTTATGCCACGTGGGAGCTACCTGGGCTCTAAAACACCAAAAGATGCCTAACGTTGGAGCCATACTGGGCTCTAAGACAATTATGCCCCGTGGGAGTGGCCCTCTGGCAGGCGGGGGCCGCTCGAGGAAAAAGGCACTGGCACCATCAACCTTGTGCCCAGGACATGCCCCCAAACCCCCCCACAGGGACTCCGTACAACATAGGCGGCTTCCCGCCAGAGATCAGCCCTACTCACCGGGCTCCTCTCGGCGTAGGCGGGCTGCGTGGGGAAGGCTCTCCTCCCGCTGGGCTCCGGTCTCCTCTGTGACACACGCGGGGCTTCCCTTCAGCTTACGGGAGCCCCGCGAGGAATGGCCGGTCTTTTGGGTCGCCTTCTACCGGCCGGGGGAAGGCGGAAATGACGTCCGCGAGGCCCCGCCTCCAGTCAGGCGGACGTGCCTGACTTCCTGGTCGCGCCGGGCCTAGGCGGTGATTCCGTTCCTCCTGGCGCAATGAGGGGTGGGCTCCCTCTTAATTAAAACTATAAAGCGGGGTGGGCACCCACTTAATTAATAAAGGCCAAGACGCGGGGTGGGCACCCGCGCACTACAAATAAACATAACGCGGCCAGGTGGGGTGGGCACCCACGCTTCAAATACAAAAATAAGCGGGGTGGGCTCCCTCATTAATGGCATAACGGGGGGAATCCCTACGCTGGGGATTCCCTCCCAAAGCGATCGCAGCCCAGCGCTGCAAGGGAAACAAACAGAAGCGCTCCTCCTTAAAATAAAGCGCTCTGCAGAGGTAGGAAAAAGCGCTCACCAGGCGCTAGGGGTAAAGTCCTTGAAGTCCTTAGGGATAATGAAATGAAGCAAAAGATCCCAGCAAAGCGGTCTTCAGGGATGAAGGGGCAGTGCAGGGCCCAGGGAGGCAAGCCCTCATGGCAGCCCCCCCTGGGCCCCAGCAGCAGCACGCTCCGGCAGGATTCTGGATCAGAACTGAACATTTTCATGGGGTTACAGCCCCTTCTTTTATACAGCATTTTCCTTTGTCTCAAAGTGTAGGGTGTGGGGGAACCAGATACAACTGGTTCAGGGAAGCTGTTGAGCACTTTGTTTTGCTCAGCTCCTCTCTCCCTTTCACAGGACAGGCCAGGGACATCAGACGCACCACACGAGGTGGAGCCAGCATTGAGGAGGGAAGGCACAGCCCTATTCAGGTCCCAGGTGCAACTCCTCCCTCCCATCTACATGCAGATCTCCCTATTCACCACTGGGCAGACTCACCCTGCCCCTCCTGGAGCCACATACACCTCCCAGCCCCTGTCACTCACAAACCAGACATGCAATTCACATCAGGCAGACAGACACAGAGCACACATAAATGCCAACTTCTAAAAGTGGCATTTCTACACCAGTCATAATAAATCTGCGCACACCATTGCGCAGCATTTATTCACACAATTTCATACATACCAGACTTGACCATACTGCTCCCCTCATAACAGGAATTACTACTGACACACACTGATCAGGGAATCCCCCATGCATTCCTATGGGAGGGCAGGCCAGTCTCACCTCACACGCACACAGCGCGCACGCACTTTACACTGGACCACAGTGCTAAAGTGCCCAGAGACTTAGAACTACTAACACCAAGTTACATACAAGGCAAAAAGTTTTAGGGATGAACCTGCCAAAAAGGGCCAAGTCCAACAATGCTGCTAGGATCCAACCCTTCCTTCTGGTCGCCGAGATGGTGGCCTGATAGTCTGGGCAACTGCCCAACCCCAGTCTCTAAGGTCAAGAACCTGGGGTTTGTCTTTGATGATAAACTAACATTTAATGCTCAGATCAATAAGCTAACTTCTACCTTTTGGCTCATTATAAAAATGATTAGGAAAATTCGTCCCTTCATCCCTCCTGAGGCATTGAAGACATTAGTTACAGCTCTGGCCCTTTCCAGACTGGACTATGGCAATGCCCTCTATGTAGGGATGCAATCGCAGCTGTTACTGAAACTGCAGAGACTGCAGAATGCAGCAGCCAGATTGATACTTGACATCCCCAGACATGAGCCTGTCGCCCATAGACTAGGAGCCCTACATTGGCTCCCAGTGGCCAAAAGGGTTATTTTCAAATCCCAATGCCTGGCCTTCAAAGCTTTAGAAGGCACTGGCCCGCAGTTTTTGAAGACGCATTTGAAATGGTATACATCAGGTAGGAGCCTAAGATCGGCTCACTCTAAACTGTTACAAACACCCAAGTTCAAGCAGGTCCGGTGGGGAGGAAGAAGTTTCCTAGTGGGAACAATTAAAATCTGGAACCTCTTCCCAATCTCTATCAAGAGCAGCACTTCGCTTATGTCTTTCAGAAGAGCATTGAAGACCTGGCTCTTCGCAAACAGACTTGGCGCATAATTTGCATTAAAACTATACTGTCCTACTGACTCTAGCGCCAAGACGCCCTTGGGCATTCGTGCGCTGTATAAATCCAAAAATCAAATCAAACTAAATCAAATCATAAGGGAGGGGTCTGGTATGTATTTTAATAAGGTGGGGAGGCACAGCCCACCTCCCTGAGCCAGAATTGGGCCCCAGAAACACCATCCCCTGGGACCAACATTTAAGTATAGGGAAAGCATTGCTTGACCCCCCTCTTAGAGGCTTTGGGGACCCCACCCCTCAGGGCCAGCTCTAACACTGTGTCCCCGTGAGCCCACTCCCAGGACACAGTGGTTTCCCTGCCTGCAGAAGCGCAAGCAGGGAAAGCAAGTGTGTTCCCACCCAGCAGGAGCTTTAAAAGTCCTCCCAGCAGGTGGGAGCAGACATTTATTTCCCTACCCGCATTCTTGGGGGCAGGGAAACTCAGATTGCATCTTCAAAGCAATGCCGGCTCCCGCAGCACCCAAGATGGGTGCATGTGGGGAGTCAGCAGAGCCGTGGGTCTCTGGGGCTCCACCTGCAGCCCCCAATGTACTGTTTTGTGGGTGTCCCAGGTGAGCACCATGGCACCCACACAGGAACACCTAAGGGCTCTGGGGAAGGGGTCCCCAGGCCAATATCGACTTTAGGAAGGGGATCGTACAGCTCTCCGCTAAATAAAAAAGGGAGGCCCCAGGGGATGGGATCCCTGGGGCCCATAGCGGCTCGGAGAAGGGGGCCATGTGCCCCCTCTCCTCTCAATGATGAGGTCCTCGTGCCATAAAGGCATGGAGAGGGGTGCCTTGTGCCCCCTCCCCTCATAACAAAAAAATGGGCCTCAGAAATGGGTCCCCAGAGCCCAAAGAGGGTCAGGGAGGGGTCTGCATGCACTCCTCCTCTTAGCACATAAAGGCCCCAGGGCCATAAATGCTTGAGAAGGGGGACTGCGCACCCCTTTCCCTTAAAAATCAAGTCCCCGGGCATGCGGTCCGGGGCCATAAAGGCTAGGGAAGGGGGGTTGTACCTCTCTCCCCTTGATAAAAAATACAGCCGGGGGTAGGGTCCTCGGGATCTGTATTACTTTACAATCCATGCCATGCAGAAACTGTTTTTGGCGTTCCTATTGCGGTGCCAAATTTTTAGGGCACCGCCATGGGAACATAAAGAAAAATCCCGCAAGACACGAGAAACACTCGTAATATGGTGGGCGCCCCAACCACAGGTTTGTCAGTGCGGTGGTGGGGTGGACCTGGCGCCACACCGCCAAACTCGTAAGTAGATGGATAAGAACACTCATTTCCATAGCTTATGCTTCCCAGGATACATCTTTCCCAGGCAGATTTACTAGGGGTATGGCTGCATCTTGGGCTGAGGCGCATAGACTGGACATAGAAAATGTTGAATCTATGAATTTGGCGGTCGCCATACACTGAAGTATTATAGCTCCAAAGTTTGCATTACAGACTCTTGTTGGAGTATTTCTTATTTGTAAGGGAATCTGGTGGAGTTTATTTCTCTGGTGTATCCTCATATAGCAGCTAGTGGTACAAGAAAATGGGCTGAGGAAGTAATGATTCATTTACTTAATGGTAATCATCATTACTCTGAATACCCTTTTCTAGTACCAATAATTACGACCATCCATCCCAGCCCATTTTCTCAAACAGGATTCCCTTAAATTGATTTGGGATATAAAGAAAATGGTTGTAAGTTCCAGCCACCCCTTTATCAGCATTCTGGTGGGAGGGGGGTGGAGCAGGGACAGGGAGGAGTTTTGGTTTCATGCAATTTTGATTGTCTCTAGATAATTCACGTGGTGCCTCAATAGAGGATAAACGCCTAATATAGTAAATACTGGTATGAGAAAAAGGTTATTCCAAGTAATGAAGATTACCAGTAAGTGATTGAATCATTCAAGGAGTTCGTTTGGGTTTATGTATTAGTGGTAGAGTGATTTTATTAATATGTTATAGTGTTTTGGTGCTGAAAGTATTGGGACAAATACAAGTGCAAATAGCTTTTTTAATTAATAGACACATTTGGTGTTTATTGAATAGTCAACACATGTGTCCTAATTCAGAGTTTGGCAGATGAACTTTTAACTATAAATTGGCTATCATTTCCTTTTCTTATTCACTTATATTTAACTCACTTTTTAACTTATGCATATTGAGCTTTGTTTTAAGAAACATAAATATGAAAGTATACATTAATTACTATGTTAGAGCAAAGTTTGGAGTCATCATATAATGCATATAATATAATATATCATATTTTATTTTGAAAAATGCTGGTCCTTTTCTTTGAAGGTGAGTTTTTCATTTGCTGTGTGTCAACAGTCCAGAAGAGTGTGGGTTTCTAGTAATGTTGGGTTTTTTTTGCAGTAATTTCTTAGTCTATTTTGTGCATTTTTATACATTTTTACAATAAATCAAGTGTTTCTACTGGTTAATTTGTTTAAAGTTTAATTTCATTGGTTGTCTTTTTTGCTGTTTTAACTCTGTACTTATTTGGTCAACACTAATTAGTGTTTATGTGTAAGCATATATATTTACTATGTTATATATAAAAAGGAAAACTAAGGTGTCCATTATGATACCGGGCGGAATAAAATCCGCCAACTCACATAGTGGTAAAAATCCGCCCGCCTACACCGTCTGAATACCGACCGAGCAATTACGATGCCGCGAAGCAAAAACCGCCCGCGGCGGAAAAAAAACAAAAAATACCGCCCGTCCATGTCCGATTCTAAGTCCATCGGTCCACCACGGACGCAAATACGCACGACAACCAAAAACCGCCCGCCCTGACGATCGAGACACCGGCCGTGAAATTAGGATCGCCCCGACATGAGCGCGGTAAATCCACAAATACACCGCCCGCCATCGTAAACAACAGTGATGAAAATGGACACGGCGGAAGCCCTGGCGGACACGTCCCTGCACAGAAATCATCCGCAGACCCAAACAAACACACACAACATGGCCAACAAGTCCACACAGCAAGCCACGCACAAAAACACAAACACAGTACACATCCCGAAAACACATCCCCCCTGGACAAACAAATAAACTACAAATCCCAGAACACCAGCCACAACACACCTGAAAACAACAGACAATCATGACACACCCACATAGGTAAGTACAAAAGCAGCCCCTTCACAGACCACAATCCCTTGCACCACTACAAAGCCAAGACGAGAGGAGAGAACACAGCGACACAGAAAGGACAGCAGCACACCACAGATACGCACCCACCACCACCACCACCACCAAACACCGGCACCACAAACCACCTGCACATCACACACCACACACACACACACGGCACCAGCACCACAAACACCAAACCACACACCATGGCAGCACAGAGAATGCCAAAGTTCACTTCCACTGAGCTGACGGTCATGGTCGACGAGATCATCAAGGTGCACCCACAAATCTATGGCAACCAGGTCCAACAGACACCAGTAGCCACCAGAAACCGGTTGTGGAGCAGGATCGTAGACCAGGTCAATGCAGTCGGAAACGTGCCACGCAACAGAGCCGAAATCACCAAGAGGTGGCACGACATGAAAAGAGTGGTCAAGGAGAAGGAGGCCAAGAATCGGCAGCTGGCTGACAGGACTGGCGGAGGAAATCCCGCGCTTTTCAAGACCTTCAAGGCGTGGGAGGAGAAGGTGCGAGGCATCCTACATCCGGAGAGTCTCACCGGAATACCAGGGGGAGTGGAGGCTGGTAAGTACAAACAAATGTATACCAGCACACCGCTATGTACTCACATGCATGACCACAATGCCATAGCTCCGAGGGACAAACACCCCCATGTCCAGTACACAATACATAAGACATCACTCACACATGCAACAGACATTCCCACACACTCAGCCCAAAGCTAACAACTAACAAAACCATGGGGGCATGTGTACAGTCAGCCAGCACCGCAACTCCCACCAGGTCCCCTTGTACTCCAGAAACGCCAGAAGGAGCACTCCCCACACCCACACCCATGTGTCAGCCATAGCTGCACTAACCGACAAGTAACAGGTAAGTAGCCGGAACACAAAGTCAGTGGGTGGGAGGGGGGACAGCTGAAGTACAACACACACCAGGCTCATAGTCCCACAGCGCAGCAAGGTGGAGCACACCCCACACCCATGTGTCAGCCATAGCTGCACTAACCAACAAGTAACAGGTAAGTAGCCGGAACACAAAGTCAGTGTGTGGGAGGGGGGACAGCTGAAGTACAACACACACCAGGCTCATAGTCCCACAGCGCAGCAAGGTGGAGCACACCCCACACCCATGTGTCAGCCATAGCTGCACTAACCGACAAGTAACAGGTAAGTAGCCGGAACACAAAGTCAGTGTGTGGGAGGGGGGACATCTGAAGTACAACACACACCAGGCTCATAGTCCCACAGCGCAGCAAGGTGGAGCACACCCCACACCCATGTGTCAGCCACTGCAGTGCACACCTTCAGCCGATAGGTAGATATCTGACCGTACATGGAGGGGTTTCTGTGGGTGGTAAGCCATCACCAAACTCACAACACCGCCCCCACTCCCACAGACCAGCAACATGGAGCACCCCTCCCTCCCATAACCATGTGGCATCCATTGCATTGCGCACTCAAAAACAACCTGTAGGTGGAAAACTGTACAGGGCGGGGTGTCTGTAGGCATGAGGACTGTATTACGACTAACACATGGGACATGTCACATAGCAGAGGAACACGCAGCACTGCTCCCTGTCACAATCATGTGACCAATGTGCACACGGACATGTATTACAGAGTCATAGCCCACATGACCCATCACAAATACAGCAACACCTAAGGAGCCACGTCTGCATGCACAAGTCCCACTGGAGTACAGACCCACACGGCGGGCACTGTGCCACTCATCACACACATCAGCAACACCATCGAAGTCTTGTCCATGTAGTCATTACTGCCTGTTACCCACACATCGTACAACAACGCCCATGTAAGTCCAACCTGTCTAGAAGTAACAGCGTGGAACCACAATAATGCACATAAACACCACTGGACCCATGAAACACACAGCCACACAATGCACATTCAACATATCATCCATCTCATCTGTCAGCCCCAGTGTCATGTAAGGTATGTCATCCGAACAACTGGCCCTCATACAGTAGTTATGCAAAGATACCTGCCCATGACAAATAATGTGTCTGCAGTGACTGAAGCGCACGTCACACTGTGATTAACAACATACATAATATAGTCAACACCCCAAGAGCACTGCATTGCTGCACATGGCCGAGGGTAGCATGCACACCAAGGAATTGGCCCATCTGCAATACGTCGTGTGGCACACAACCATCACTCACTCACAACAATGCTTCCAATGTAATGTCCAAAAATGATAACAGTGAGCAGATATGCCGGGTATGTTAGACATACACACACCTTTGTCTCTGCACTGTCATGTTGCCCAAACACATGTCCCGTTCTGCACCCATATGTCACAGTATGTACCCCAAAACCATATTTCACCTCGAAAGCGTTGAGGGGGCTGTACCCCCTTTTGCCATCTGCGTTTCTAAGTGTTGCATTTGAACCCCAAAACCATATATCACCTCAAAAGCGTTGAGGGGGCTGTACCCCCTTTTGCCATCTGCGTTTCTAAGCGTTGCATTTGAACCCCAAAACCATATTTCACCTCAAAAGCATTGAGGGGGCTGTACCCCCTTTTGCATCTGCGTTTCTAAGCGTTGCATTTGAACCCCAAAACCATATTTCACCTCAAAAGCATTGAGGGGGCTGTACCCCCTTTTGCCTTCTGCGTTTCTAAGCATTGCATTTGAACCCCAAAACCATATTTCACCTCAAAAGCGTTGAGGGGGCTGTACCCCACTTTCAATCTGCGTGTCGAAGCGTTCCATTTGAACCCCAAAACCATATTACATCTCAAAATCGTCGATGGGTCTGGAGCCCGCATACACCCAAGCCACAAAATGTAGGAGTACAGCAACACACACCGATTGTCATTGCCAATCCGTCCCATGCCACATGATCACATCACACAGTTCCATTGCCTTGCCCAGGCATACACACATCGTACATTCACACACACGCCTCTGGGAAACCTGTGCACGACAGTGCACGAACTGTGAATGTCAGACAACCAATACAAACTTTGCAAGGTGCAACACAATAACCTATCTCATTCTCCCCACAGGTGCCGAACTGCTGGATGCTGGAGAGGGAGACAGCAGCCAGCACAGCCAGTCCGCAAGCCCCCGACCCGGACTCACGGATGTAGAGGAGCTGGACACCTCTTCGGACGAGGACCACCTAGCAGGCCCATCTGGAGTGGCAGGGCCCAACCGCTCCCTAGGGCCCCTCCTACCCACCAACACATCACCCAGGGCTGCTGACCAGTCACAGACCCCTGCTGCCACGGTCATTGCGGCCACCACCACCGCCGCAACCACCACCACCACCACACCATCCCTGGCCACAGCCCCTGCCCAAGGGGTGGCACGGCCGTCGGGCTCCACCCTGGGAGCCAGACCGAGGACCGTGGTGAGCAATGTGGCCAGTGGCAGCAGTACTGGTGGGAGGAGCAGGGTCAGGCCAACGCCATCGGAGCCTGGGAGAAAGCCCTGCCGCAAATCGACAGAGTCCTTGGGGCCTATGAAGAGGCCCAAGGACAATGGGCCCGGTCGGCTTCCGACACACGGGAGGTCCTTGGGGTGTTGAGGTCCATGGACGCCCATATGGGCCAATTCGTGACCCGTATGGACCAACTTGTGGACCTCATGGGCCAGCTGGTGGTGGTGGTGAGGGCACAAGCAAGGCCAGCAACACCACCTCCGCCACCACCTGCTGTGGCGCAGGGTCGAGCAGCATCGAGTTCCCCTGCGTCCACAGCCAGTGAGCACTCCTCAGCCACCACCAGCAGCTCACCACCACAACCCCCCCCTTCCAAACGTGGAAGGGGCCGTCCGAAGAGGAAACAGGTGTCCAGAGAGGACTTCGCATGCACCAAACGCCAGTGAGTCAGCCAGCTACCTTGACCACCTACTGCATTGACCTGTAATACGATCCTACCCCACACTGCCATGTGAATGGCATGTGTCTGTTGGACTGTGGACATAGAACTAAATGGGTACACCTTGAGCATCACGCAGCCATGACCGTCAACTCATTGTCACAGCACGCACCACTTTTGTCATCACCTTGCACACAATAACATGTCACCGCTGTAAATAAATGCACCTTTATCACATTCTGCTGTCTGTGCCCTGTGTTTATTCAACGATGTGCAACCGCCACCATGATCAGAAATGCATCTGCTGTGTGGTATGTCGATAGGCCAGGAGAGGCTGTAGGGGCCTAGGGCTGAAAAACAGAACAAGAGTCCATTGAATGAGTGTGTCACACACTCATCACACAGTACTTGTCACCAACTACAAGCAATGTACACACATCTCACAGAGCAACAGGGCACAATGCTACAGCCACTGTCAGTGGCATAGTAGCCTGGACATGGACCATTGCCACACAGCACTCAGTGAACAAAAGGCCTCCGTGACAGAGCACACATACACCTGCACAACTACAGCTACATCAGCCGTCGTACATGGTCACTCACCGTCAAGTGAAGTAGCGGGCGATGAGCTGCTGATGCACATTCACAGCTTCCTCCTCTCCACTGTCCTCGTCACTGGAGCCGTCCTGGTCTGCAGGCGGGGGCCCTGGCTGATCACCGTCATCCACTATTAGGGGGATCTGCTTGCGAATAGCCAGATTGTGCAGCATGCAGCATGCCACAACTATCTGGCACACCTTCTGTGGGGAGTACGCCAGTGCACCCCTGGTGCGGTCCAGGCATCTGAATCTGGACTTCAGGAGGCCAAAAGTGCGCTCCACCACACGTCTGGCCCTGCCATGTGCCTCATTGTAGTGGACATCAGCTGGTGTCCGAGGATGACGTAATGGGCTGAGCAGCCAAGGCCCATTCGGATAAGCAGAGTCACCTGGGTGTGAGGAATACCGAGACTCGTTGCAATTCCAACTGTGCACAAGACAGCATCGCACACCAAGCACGCTACACGAGTCCACATACTCACCAACAATCCAAGCACGGTCCGGTTGCAGATTGGACATCAGACGTGGTAGGATGCTGTTGCGCATGATGTGCGAGTCATGTGCCGATCCTGGGAACTTCGCACACACGTGTGTAATGACCATGTCCGCAAGGCACACCACTTGCACATTCAGTGAGTGTGTGTGCTTCCTGTTGCGATAGATGTTCTCCATGGGCTGTGGTGCTACAAGGCCAACATGGGTGCAATCAATTGCACCAACAACGTGGGGGATCCGTCCAAGGGCATAGAAAGCACCCTTCACTGCCGCCAAATCACGAGCCCTGGGGAATCGGATGTACCGGTTCCTGTACAGCATCATAGCTGACAGTACATCCCGTAGCACCATGCTGAACATGGGCTGGGACATCCCACCTCCACTGCCCACTGTGTGTTGGAATGACCCAGTGGCGAAGAAATGCAGTGCAGCCATCACCTGAGCCGTGGGGGTGAATGCAGTTGGATACACCCTGCGAGGACGGAGGTGGGGTTCCAACAAGGCACATAGGCGATGCAGGGTGGGTCGGTCCAGACGGAATTTCCGGATTACCTCCACATCCTCCATGTCTGCCAGCAATTGGTAGGGGCGATGTATGTTTGGTCTCCTCCTAGGAAAGATGGAAGTGGACACATGTCAAAGCAACACAACACATGGCATGTTCACATACACAAAACACGAATTACAGACAAAGCAATTGAATCACAGAACAGCTGACAAGTAGGGACAGCACAGCCCCAATACACTTACACAGGTCCCCTTACCAATAGCAATGAGCAGTGACACAAACCATTGCTATGAGCATGCACATGGGGATTTAGGCCTTAAAAACTTGTAAGGCCTGATGATGATGTCACACTGCATATTTGGGAAGCGGCAACACCACGGCAATAGAACTAGCTGCTGTGCCTGACACAGCTTCCGAGGCTGGGTGAGTATGGCACACACCAACAACACAATGGACACAGGCTGAGCGGCACAAACAAGTGGGTCCTGTTGCACGAGGGGATATGAGACAGTCATTGATGTCCCTACTTCACCCTATGTACAGCACTGTACGGATCACACCTCCAAAACACATTGACAGGTGAACACATTGACAGCTCCATGACTACACAGCTGTGTGATTGCAAATACACATCACAAGTGACACGTAACGTTGCACGTGCCAAGTGGGAGATGTACATGGTGAAAGATGGCATGTGTGTGCATATGCATATCCCATGCTCCCATGCCAATGTGTACATGATGATGTGCCAACAGACATGTGGAGGCTGAGCACTGGCCGTCCCTGCCCATGCACACAGCATGTTGTGGCCCTGTCCAGTGTGGACCTGCTCCCGCACACACGTCATGGCCACACCTGCAGATGCAGTGCGCACATCATACTGTGTAGTGCACATGGCATCAGCGGACTGTACCCGCCATGGGCCCGGCCCTTACGGCCAACTCCAATGGCCCTCGCGGTTGCACCCTGCATGTTCCACTATGGAGGTAAGCGTCCCGGGCCAGCTGGGAGCAGGCCATCGTCTGCAATTTAAGCTGGCAGACATGGTACACAAATTGCAGCTGCCTGGACCCACTGACACTATATGACTGTGGGAGTGAGACCGGCATTACCACAGCTACCAGGGACTGCAGCCTGGCATCCCTCAACAACACCTGCTGCTGCCACCTGTCCACCTTTACGTCGATGACGCAGAAGATATGTCCAGGTCCACTCACTAGCGAGGAGCTGGAGATCCTGGATTCCGAGCTCCACGCACAGTGCACATGGCTATCCCTTGCAAAAGTCGTGTGTGTGAGACAACCACAGTGTGTGTGGGAGTGCATGTGGGGGACACACATGTCGTTGATCGGCAGCACTATGAGTCAGAGCCTGTGGGGTTCCAACATGCACTGCTCACCATGCTTACTGCAGCTGGCAGGGGTATGTGAGCTCTCGGACGCTTTGCCATGTATGTCCCTCCCGAGTGGTGGTACATGGCAACTTCATGTCAGACATCCAGTGACACAGCCAATTGGCAATGCAGGTCTCAGAGCACTTGTTGCTCGTGGGGATGGCAGGCTGGGGCCATGCTGCCCTTCTCAGTCCCAGCGGGCCTGGGCTGCACATTTGACAGCACAATGCCAGTAGGTGACAACACAGACTGCCAAGTGGGTTACATGTGTCTTCTGTTCGGGACCCTCCGGATAAGCGCTAACTCAGCACTGTCGATTGGACACACCATGCCTCGTGATAGGGATGTGTGTGAGAGATAGTGGCACTGAATGTGACCTCCGTTGCGGGGTGGGCCATTCACAGTGCGAGTACGTTGATGGTTGCGCAGTGTTGGTCACAGTGGGTACACCCACACAGATGTGTTGCCTTCTGATCTGTTTGTAGGTCCACCTGACAATGGAGAGTAGATGTGGGCAGACTACACATTGCTCGATGTGCTGTCAAAATGCATGTGCCTTCACACCAGGCACAGCTGCCCCTGCACATGTGACCCCTGCTTCCCTCAGTGCTGGGTCTGTTGAGCTGATGCGCCATCTGTGCGTGGGGCAGACAGCTCTCCTCACTTCCGTCATTGCCCATGACATCACTTAGCCGCAGGTGACATGGATCATGGAGGGCCCACATGTACTCGTGGGTGGACTACACCAGACTGTCCAATGGTTGTCACCCCCAGTCAGTGCTTTAAATGGGAAAATATAGTGCAGGTACTCATTTAAATGTGTCGAGTGGGCGGGGCTAGGGGCGGGGCTAAATGCAAGACATGTGAAGTTTATCGGCTTATATACTAGTTGCAATACACACGAGAAATGTATTTTTATAAACAAATCAGGCTAATTCCTTATACAAAATGAAAGTCAAACAGTAATATTTTAACCTTTCCTTATTTTGTCATATTTCTGACAAAAACACGCACACACAAGCAGGCAAACAGACCCACATAAGCAGACGCTCACACAAGAATCAGGTGGGATTAAAGCCCTTTTCACCTCCTATGGCTTTCCTCATTGTGCTGTAACTGGGCTGCCTTGATTCCTTGCAACACAGCATGACGGCGAACACTGTGATTTCATGCAAATCAGCCCCCGCTGAATAGTTCAGCAGCGGCTCAGCTCAGGGCTTTAAAAGTGATTTGGCTGAACTAAGAGACAGGCTACTACCACTAGGGGCCAATGCGCCTACCCTCCATGAGTACCGGTACTCTCCACGGCCGTAGAGAAGTGCCGGTACTCAGGGTGATAAGAATAAGAGGTGCCGGTACTCAGTACCGGTGAGTACCGGCCCATTTAAAGCACTGCCCCCAGTGAAGGTGTGCCTTCAACTGCGCCAATCTCAGAGTGACATTCCTGACCCTTTCTCCACCCCCCTGGGGAGTGGCACATCTGACGGCAGCAGTGCACGAGTCCTAAATAGGAGGAGTGGGGGGACGCTGACGTCCCGACCGGATGTGACGTGTTGGCAGGTGGCTTGCACCGTCAGACTTCTGGCCTCCCCTCGCTCACCCCAATATGCGTTTGCATCTGAGAAGCCAGCGCGTGCACAGGCAGCTCCGAGCTCGCACCAGAGAGGCCAAGGAGTGTATGTGTGGGTCCATTTGAACAAGTAGTCTGTCTCGCGGTCTAATCAGTGGCGGGACGCCATCCACCTGCGTGGTGCCCTGACTCGAGACCCGGACAACATTGACAATGCATGACAGGCTCCGCAGTCCGGATACACCACCTGCAACACACAGAGGCTGTAGCTGCCCTAGCGGCCCAGGCCGCGTCCAACTGGAGCTCATGGACCCACACATTCACTCTTTGGCCTCTCTGGGGCGCGCTTGGAGCGGCTTGTGCACGCGCTGGCTTCTCTGTTGCAATGGCATGTAACGTGTTGGAAAATAGGCAATGAGTGAGATGGTGCGAGCCACCTTCCGTGACGTCACTCCTGCTCGTGATGTGTGCGTCCCCCCACTACTTATATTTGACTTGTGCCATGCTGCACATTGAGGATGTGTTGCCTGCGTGATGTGACCAGGAGGAGCGCGCCATGACCTCTCACCCACCATGCTCCACTGCCATCCCGTGCCCTGGATAGCCTGTGCAGGTGGACAATGTTGGGGATACACCTGGTCGACAGGGGATGTGAGTGCCTTGGCAAGGGCCTGGCGGATGCACAGCAGTATCCAGCATGTCCCCAGAGGGTGGGCTGACGTCTACACCTGATGCAGCATTTTCCGTGTGTCCGCCTTTTGTGCACACACGTGTTCACATTCATCCCCAGAGAGGTGGTCTTTCCAAATGCCCAAAACAGCGGTAATCTAGTGCTCCCGAATCCTCCCAACACTGTGTGTTTCAACATTGCATGTGCGCACCTACCCGTCACACCCACCCACCTGAGCCAAGCGTAACTCCCGCTTCACATGACACATGTGTGTCTTCCACAGTTGTGCTACTCTCTCAGGGCCGGACCTGCAACTGTCCCGTAGCACACACACAGCACCGAGTCATACTGGCATCCTGTTAGATTGGTAGGCACACTAACACATCTCCTTCTGAGACAGTGGTGGCTGTGATGGATATTGTGACTGCCATGCCAGTGTTGGCTGGCCATGGCAGGGCACACTCACACACATTGCATCCGCAGCACTTCGTGTCACTACTCAGCACATCGAACTGGGCACTGTCCCTGGGGTTGATGAGTAATGGCGCCTGTCGATGTAATCTGTGACTGGATGCTGTTGTTCCTGTAGTCGGTTGTATCTGTGTAGTTGATGATTGCAGTTGTTGCAGTGTGTGCTTGGTTAAGTGGGGCACATGCCGTGTATGTGACCTCAGCAATTGCAATGTCTGGTCTCACATTCCAATGTGTTGTACACGTGGCTGGGACTTCACTTCTTTCAGACTCAGCTACTTGTGTGTGTGATGAATCTGCTTTTCTGTGCAACGGATTGACTGCATGTATTTGGTGTTATTTCTGTGTTAATGTATCTGTGTCATGTTTGCGTGCATGCAATGCATAGGGTGTGAGTCTAGCCACAGGTGGACTGGCAGCATGCACTGAGTATGCGGGCATGTGTGAGCTTACTTGCTGTGTGGCCAGCAGTGTAGGTGTATGTTAGTCATGTGGTGTGCATTGTGGCTGGGCACATGGCTTACTTTCAATGTGTGCATTTGGGAGGTGGTGGTGTGTGGTGTGCGTGGTGTGAGTTTGTGGTAGCGTTGGTGTGTGTGTATGTTGTGGCCATGTCGACTACACACATATGTTACCCATGCCCATGGTGGATGTTTGTAACCGTGTTGAGGTCTGTGAATATGATGAGATGTGTGTGTTGTATGTTGCACAGTATGCAGTGTGTGGGTGTGTCCTTGCAGTTCAGGCTGACTCCTACTTGTTATGGTTCAGACGTTGTGTGTGTGCAGGGTGTGTGACTGTCAAGATTGTGTCTAGTTCAATTGTGCATGTCAGCATTTCTGCAGTTCTTACTCACTGTGCAGTGCTGCCCTCCCACACTGATGTCATGTGTGTGTTTTGTCAGGCATTGCTGTGGCATGCTTTAGCGTGGCTCCTACTTTTGGTTGCTGAGTGTGTGGTCAGACTGTGTGGGAAATTGTAGACATGTGTAGGACTGTGCTTTGTAGTGAGCAGGCCGTCAGTGTTGATGTGATGATCTTTCGGGCAACTTCAGAGTCTGACAAGTCCTGCTCCACGAGCTGTGGTATTTCCCTGTGGCCACTGTTGCGGCTACTCATTTGCGTTGACATCCAATGACAGTGGACTACATGGTCATCTCACGACTGCCGTGTACTTCACATACTCTCATCCTCTCTCATTCGTACTTGTGTTTGTGAAATGATTCAGCAGAGACACATATTTACTTCAAGCCATGTATTAGGACTTATGTTCTCTGTGATGCAGTATAGTGGACACTACTGGCAGCGAAATGCATGTGGAGGATATACTCAGCATGATTACACATAGCATAGGGTGTAGGGGTACATGTGATTAGTTGTTGACTGTGGGATGTGGGCTTCAGAGTTACAACTGCTTAGCCCTTGCTGTGCTAATGTACATTTGCTAATTACTGAGGAGCTGTTGACTTTGACACAGACAGTATTCATTTTGCCTACCAGACCGCTTGACATCATGGGCACAGTACATCTCAGTTCCATGTTACAGGTTTGCTGCAATAGTTACTCCGACACACCTGCGTGAGAGGTGACATCAGGGCATGAGCCTACGTGCATACAACAGCGTCTCACTTGTTGTTGCAATGTGGTGGCTACTGGACATGACACAGTCACTGGGGTCATGTTGTTGGGGGATGCATTTGTTGTCCATGCAAAAGTCCTGGCACGGAAGTACAGAGGAAGGTGAGGTGACAGTTCGCACATACTACAGCAGACCGATTACTGTCCACTGACCGGTGCATATGTTCATGGGCGCAGGATACATATTATGGCATAGTTGTACGTTCAGTTTTGTCCATGTGGTGCCATACACAAATCCCATACCTCTGCCTCCCCCTGTTCATGCAGAGTTACTGGATGTGGTGAGAAAACAGAGTGCATGTCCCGAAAATGTCCGATATCATGGCAGTGTAGTTGATGGTGTGGTGTTAGTTGCAGGTTGTATGGTATAGTTGTTGTACAGCTAACTGCCCAGTCCGTGCGAAAGCCAAGCATGGGTACGGTGTAGGACATCATTGTTCAATTGGGGGTATGGCGTCGGGGCCCGACGAATTGACAGGTTGTCAGGTATGCGATACCTTCCAGCAGGCCTTCCATGGCATTGGTGGTAAACATGGATGCCATCCAATGAAGCGGATGGTGGCTGGCAATGTGTTCATCGTATGTTGTCCCTTGTAGGAGCCTGATGGGACATGTTGGATGACATTCGATGAAACTGTGATCCAGAATCCGTTGTGTGGAGGCACAGTGGTCCCATTGCAGTGTGGGTCCGATTGCAGCCACATACGCCATGCCCCCATAGACTGAACAGATCCTGTCGTGGACGTCCAGGGGGGCGAACAGTTGTACCAGGTCCGCCTTTGGACATGCCGGGTTGGAGAGACATAAATCCACAGGACAGTGGAAGGGACACCTCCGACAGTAGAAGACGGGGATGACGCAGCTGAACATTGCGATGCGGTAAGTTACTCGGTAACTTACGTTCAGCAAGGCCAGATTTTCACAGCCCAACATCTGTAGCAGGCTCTGGATGTACAGCTTCATCTGTCCGGCGTAGTTGGGAAGCTGTGGTGCAACTGCCATTTTGCTACAGGGCGATGTGATGGCATGCTCCGGCTGTCTGTGCAGTCTGCAGAGTGCAACCTCCGACGTTGCTGGGAATTCTGTAATGGTCGTACGGAGGCAGGACTTGGGTTATAGTAGCTTGTGCGGAGGACACAGGACCTCATCCCACATTCTTCTATGAATGGTCAAGGTCAGTGGTGTCTGACTCCTTCCAGATAACTTGCATGTGAACCACATGGAGGAGTGGTATTATTTCTTTTTTGTGTTCTGAACTTTCTTTCATGTTGTGCGTTATCTGCCCAGTGGACGGTTTCCTCGGCATGCCTCTGTTAGGCTTTTCGTTGGGATAATGACTGTATTGTCCTGCTTGATTAGTTGAAATGTGGTTTCGGTGTGGGTATGGAAGGCCATTCAGTGCTATCTGCTCTCCCGTGTGTGGGCGGCACGCTGCGTTTCCGCTATACGTTGGGCCTTGTGTGTGGGTGTTATACTTGGAACCACCTGTTGCCAGTCCCCGGGATTTTTACTGTTACGTATTGCATGTATTGGTATTGGGTGCAGGGTGGTATTGGTATTTTTGTATGGTACTGGCGTACCTTTTGCCGACGGGGTCCATATTCTGCTGGGTGATGTAGCCGCCGCTGTGTGCTTCGCCATGTTTTGCACACAGGGGTGTGTCCTAATTTGGCGTGACATCAATCCCATGTTCGGGTCAGTTGTGTGACGTCAGGTTGGCAACTGTGAGTTGCCGGTTGGGGACATGACTGATGCAGGAATGCCACGTGACATGTGCGTTCTGGGTGGGGCTGGTGTGTGTGGTGTTTAGTTGTGACCCTGTGTTGTTTGTGTGCGGCGCATTCATGGAGCTGTCGTTGGCCTCAGCGCTGTGCGCATGTGTAGCTGCGTCATCGCCGCTGCGCTGCGGTGCCGTGACGGGGACGTTAGTTCCTGGTCCCGGGTAGTGTGTGCCCGGTTGTTGCGAGTTGTTTCATTTTGACCGGTGTGACATGTGTGGGTGCAGTGGTGGATGTGTCGTGTCCACACAGGGGTGTCTGGGGGGGGGCATGTACAGTTTTTCCGCCCTTGCACTGTGTGCGGTGTTTGCGTGCCCTTGTTGTGTGTCTGCCTTCCTGCGTCGCCGCAGCGCGTTGACTCCTGGGTGCTGCATCAGGTAGAGCATGGGGATGGCCTGCAGCGCTGGATTCATGCTCGGGGGGCCGCCTCTTTGGTGTCCGTACTCAGCGGTCGAGTTTCCGCCTTGGTATCTCGTGCGGTGTCTCTTAGCCGGGGGAGCTGTTTGGTTGCGGCATCATAATTTGTACGCCGGGCGGTACGTGATTTCGTCGGACGGTGTGTCTCCATTGGCCCGCGCCGCTACGTGAACGGGCGCACTTTGATGGCGGGCGGCGTCGCGGGCTTACGGGCGGTGTTTGGCTGACTTTTCACATCCTAATTTGGCGGGCGTGTGGGCCGCGGCGGGCGGACGGTAACTGGTGGTTTTTGCCTCCGACAGCACGGCGGTAGTGCTACCGCCCGACATCCTAATGGGCCCCTAAGTATCTATGTTTAAATAACTAATACATTATGTTATTTTATTACTGTTGTATCTGTTGTTATATTTACATTTTTCTACATTATTGTTTTAATGTTAGATTTTATAGATTTAATTTTAATATATTTTGTACATATTAAAATTAAATCTGTTTTATTTTGTGTTTGCTTGAAAAATGTGTAATAATACATTTTAATGTGTTTATCACTAGCGATCTTTAAAATGATTGTGTATTTGACTGAATAATATTTTTTTTATTTAATCTTAACAATATTTTGGTTGTTGATAACTTAGGGCCTGATTACGAGTTTGGCGAAAAAAATGGCGCCGAACAGCCTGCGCCGCGCCACCGCTGTGCTGGCGCTAGGCCGCCCACTGTATTCTGAGTTGCTCTATAGCATTTCAAATGTTCCTGAACATCACCTGAAGAGGCAGTCATTTGGCACCCCATTACACAACACTCTCAATACACCCTGGGACAGAGGTAAGAAGACACACCCTTTGAATGATTGATGAATGTCACCAAATTGGTTATATTTGAATACAGTGTATGCTGCATATATTTCAGAATAATATATATAAGTGACAATACGTCTATATTGTGAAAGATACATATACCGTAACAGGTCTGTCAGCGCATGAGATAGATGATCCTTCCCCACATCCACTTTACCGGAAAAAAGCATGCATGGAAAGGGAGAGTCACATATATCTTGACTCAGTAGCAGAATCCGTACCCCTGTATGCACATATACAATTCCAACATCCCACTCATTGCAGAATGTCTGTCATCTACACTTTTGCACAGAGAAGTGCGAGCTACATAGAAATTGGCATATGTACGATAAAATATCTGTGTATGTTCTAACCACTGTGGTATCACTACAACGTTCAAAGGAGGTAGTGCCTCACCAATATGTAGAAGATGCAACAATGGTGTCTGACATCTTAGAACATGTGCATAATAATTGCCTGGTGATTCTCGAAACAACTCAACATGTACGAAGTCCATTGACTTGATAGTTAATAAGCGTCATAATATAATATCGGTTAAAGTTGTTTCCACAACAAAACCTGTATATAGATAGGTATACATTGCTGATCTAGGGGCAAAGACAAAGGAACGTACAATAAGCAGAGTACACCCCCCCGTGGTCCAATAACTAGTGTATCAGAATAGGATTTCAAATAGTCAGTCATTTTACTAGCATATAATGAGGCCGAATCTATTTACGTATGCATTTTGGCACTGAAGCAAAATATATGCCAAATATATGTCGTAATCACAGATGAATCCATGTTCACATTAGCGACTTGAATTGACAGAGACTCCAATTCGAAATCAGATTCAGATGCAAAAGGTGATTCACTGCCCATTGTATGCCCTCCAAATTACAGACATGATCCTGATCTCCAGCTGATCCTGGGATAGGGGACAAATGACATGTAACCATGTTAGTCAATTCCACAATCAGGCTTCCGTGTGCTGATGCATGTTCCTCCGGTAACACCAGTGGCTCCAACCTTGCATTGTGTAGAATTCACAAGCCAGAAGGACAAACACTATAATGGGTCAGCAACTGACTCATCAGCAGTACCAAGTCTGGGGCAACAGAGGTAAGTGAACACAAGCAACGATCCAATGCCCAATGAAAGGGACACCATAGACAGTAGAACACTGGCTGCATGCAGGTAAACCAGGCAGGTCTGAATGTCAGAGACCAATGACAATCCAGTTCTCTCCCAACCATTATGCCGAAGATCCTCAGCATCCTGTCACAACACAATTGAAGCAACAGTTTCTTAAGGTGGGAATAGCAGGTGCATCCATTGTTGAAGAGTAGAAATATTAACAGGAGACCGTTATTTAGGAACAGCCACAACGTGGAGAGACCAAACACACAGTCAACTCTTGAATGAATGAAACTCTGAACCAACACAAAGACAGTACATAATGACACTCATAGCCAGAACAGATAACATTAAAAAAGCCCATATTCATTTGCTCTTATAAATCAGAACAATGATGTCCCATATCTCCTGAGTTAAAATCGAACAACTGTGTACAACAATGACTGTGTTTCACTACACATTCTGAACACCTGTATGATGAAGGTCTTGCGAGCAGATGTGAGAGCTACATCAGTTGGAAACAATCATGCCCTCAGGCTGATTAGCTTAACGTAAACGCACTTGCCAATTAGGAATGGAAGGTCATGAGAAACTCCCCCTCCTCCCGTGTAGAGGAGGCTATAAACCACTATTTGATCATCAGACGAGCAAGTTAAGCATCAAGACCGAGGACATTTCAAATAGCATACCATATTTTCTTTGAATTCAAAGCAGTCAAATATCAACCATTGGGAGAACAGAAACCAGATGGTAAAATAGCGGAGTGCAGCACCATTAAAATAGGAAATGAAAAACAAGGTCCACACAAACTGCAAGCCTGGTGAATACTGACCTATCACCAAACATATGCCAGTCGAAGATTCACTCCACAACTTCACCAGTATGAAAAACATACCTGCATGCAGTACCTAAGTGACATGTAGGGGGAAGGTGAAATACTGTGTAAGACAAGGTATTATAAATGTTATGTTATGTTAATATGACTTTTAAAGCGCACGAATACCCGGAGGTGTCTTGGCGCTGAACCTAACCGTAAGCCCTGTAGAAAAGGAGGGGAAATAAGTTAATTTAAAAATAACCAGGTTTTCAGGTCTTTTCTAAAGGAGGCTCCGTCGTGCCGCGGGATGGCGTTACTTAGAGCAAGGCAGTGTTGACGACTACAATACAGTGGCAACACCCTTCCCACCCGTTTCAGAGGCTCATGGAGTAATGTCTCTTACATATTTTAACTAACATTTTAGGAATACCAATGGGTATTATATGAAGTGCATGATATTCTGCACTTTTCACTTCTGTATATAGCACATAATCACATTGATAGCAACATAGTGAGTACTGAAGGGATCAGTTTCAGTCCTGATGAAGAAGCCTTGATGCTTCGAAACATGTTGACTTACTAGGAGTATCCACACATTACACGTAGAATAACTCCGAACCACCATTTTTTAACAGGTCCAGCCTCGATGACCTATTAAAGTTTCTTAAGTCCATGAGGACAGGTCCTTTTTAAATTCACTTCTTGCATTCACTCTAGACCCTTCCTATCAATACCCCCACACAATACATAGTACTGTAAGATCAGTGCTCCCGCGTAGTCGCAGGTCGTAGCACGCCCCGTCCCGCAGCAGGGCGGGAAGACCCTATGATGAAGCATGACACCAAGGGCCCTTTTGGTGTGTGAGGGGTATTTAAGCAAACACTGTGTGCATACAACCCAAGATAGGAAACACACTTTCTTCACACAGTAAGACACTCTATCAAGAGAACCCTCCTTAAAGGTGGATCCCTTTGTTTGATTACTCATTCTCTTCCTCTGTTTTACCCATTCAGGTCAATGCCCATCTCAAGCGACGTCATTGGAAAGCCATCGCCCGGAAAGTGCGGTCCTTGGAAATCCATCACCGGTGCAGCATCCATTGCCTAAAAAGATGGGAGGACCTACGACGGAGTTGCTTCAATATCGCACAGTTCTAGCTTGGAAGGTCTTCCCCATGTCGTAGGAGCTTGTGCAGGACCCTGAATCCCATGATGGGCCATAACCTAGCGGTGGCCTATCTGGAGCTAGATGGGCTGTTGAGAGCCCAACAGCAGTTTGGAGGGGGTGAGTGATGTACTGCACAAACCACATATAGCTTAACAACTTTTGTACATAACAGGCAATGTCATTCACCACTACCTGAAGTGTGAGTGGTAAACATGGTTTGGTCTGCTTGGCTAAAAAAAAAGAAAATGATATGGCTGTCAGCGTGGGCATTGGTGTCTCTGACCATTTTCATGTTTCTGGATTATGCTCCTTCTGCCAATCTGATGTCTTGAAATGTAAGCCATTGTGCTAAACACAAAATTGTTTTAGGTGTAGAAACATGTTAGGCCACATCAATGTCAGGGTTTCATATACATAAATGTGTGGCAAACACAAAGGAAGACACTGCAGTCAATGCAAAACATATGATGCTGATGGGGAGCTGGACGTACACATGGCCAGAGGTATGAAAGTATTGTCTCACTATGTGAAGTTCCATACTGCCGACCTGCCATTACTCTTGTATGTGACATGAACATGTCATTATATGAGAATAGTCAAAATACTCTGCCTTCAATTGTATGTTGTATACTGTGTCCATGTTACATTAAATATGGGTACACATGTCATGGGGTACATAACCATGATACTGTTGTGTCATTTGAACCTTGCCAAGAGGTGTCTTATAGGACACCAGGATCTATGATTTCAAAATTCTCAGCAGTACCAAAAGTTGTCTTTTCCAACTATGCATTTTAAATTAGACAGGATGTAGTTGATACCGGCACCTTGTGTGTAGCATCATTTTGAGGTCATTTTGGCTCTAAACAGTTTGGTGTATGTTTCTAACTTGTGCAAATATTGTGTCAACATTGACAACAGAGATAACAGGTATGGTAGAAATGTGAATTGGCTGACATAATAAATGTCATTACAACATTGAAGGATTGTGTTCGCCTAAAATCGATGAAGTGTGAGTACATATTAGACAACTGTTTTACCAGGACATGATGGCATGACAAGAGTAATCTCACATTGCCATCTGGCTTTGAATAGCAAGGCATTTGGTGACGTTTATTCTTACAAATGAACTGAACAATCAAGCTGGGTTATGTTGGCATGTCATGTTGCATGATATTTACAAATGTTGTACTCAGACTCAGGGGGCCTTGAAGAAAGTTCACATTTAAGGTATCATGACATTTACTCGGTGCAATCTGTCCCATGGATACATGCTAGCAGTCTTGTGCAATGTCTACAAAGTTTTACTACCTGTGTTTCATGATGGTTGCATATACCCAAGTTAATTTGTCATTTCAGCAACCACCCAGGCAAGTGGAGGAGACAGGGACCAGAATCCTGGTGATGGAGCTGGCAAAATGAGTCATATCGCGAATCAGACAAAGGCAGACCCAGTGGCCAGGAGGGTGAGGGGATTGCCATGGAGGAAACAGAGGACACAACTAGATCTGTTGAGTGGGACTCCAGTGGCCACTCCCTGGTGTTGGCAGTTACTATAACCCTGATGCAGATATACCTTTGTCCGCCACCCCTCATTCCTTCTCCTCCCTCCCTGTTGCTCCCCAACCAGTTTCACAGGCCCACTCCTTTAAGAGGGGAGCCGTCTTCACAGCTCCAGACACCCCTGCCCCTGTGCCCCAAGCTGCCCTTGGTGAGGAGGCCATTTACCTCCTGAAACAGATCTCTGTCGGTCAGACGGTACTAATGAATGCCATCCAGGGTCTGGGTAGCCAACATGCTCATATGGCTCCCTACCTGGGTGGCATTCATAGTGGTATGTGTGCCCTGCAATGATCTTTTCAGACTCTGGAACCCTCAACAATGGCAGCATTACACCGACCCCAACCTTCCCACCCACATCATTCCCCTTCTCCATCCCCAGGCAACATCCCTATGCCTGTACCTGTACAGAGCACAAATACACACATCGATGCATGCAGCCAGAAAGACACATGCAACACACCACAGCCATCCCCACCCACAGTAGTCCAACCCACCACACCTCCACACAGCTAGTCATCCCGCCATAGTCGCCCAAACCACCACACCGCCACACAGTCAGCCATCCACACCCACAGTCACTCAAATCTCCACACAGCCAGCCATCCTCACCCACAGTCACCCAAACCACCACACCTCCACACAGCCAGCCATCCCCACCCGCAGTCACCCAAACCACCACACCTCCACAAAGCCAGCCATCCCCACCCACAGTCACCCAAACCACCACACCTCCACACAGCCAGCCATTCCCACCCACAGTCACTCAAACCAACACACCTCCACACAGCCTGCCAGCCACACCCACAGCCACCCAAACCACCACACCTCCACACAGCCAGCCATCCCCACCCACAGTCACTCAAACCACCACACCGCCACACAGTCAGCCATCCAAACCCACAGTCACTCAAACGACCACACCTCCACACAGCCAGCCATCCCCACCCACAGTCACCCAAACCACCACACCTCCACACAGTCAGCCATACCCACCCACAGTCACTCAAACCACCACACTTCCACACAGCCAGCCATCCAAACCCAAAGTCACCCAAACAACCACACCTCCACACAGCCAGTCATCCACACCCATAGTCACACGAAACCTCCACAAACATCACACAAGAAAATTTTCAGATTATTCTACTCCCTCTACCTCCCAACCTGATCCCCTCTTTGTTTTACCTGGACCCTCTGCCCAAGCCCAGTTCCTCATGTGTATTGGACTTTGCCCTGGAGGAAACCTCCCTTCTAGCCCACCCCCAAGTCGCTCTTACCATCCCCATTCCATATACCACCATGCCCAGACCCACCTGTACCAAATCAGCCCCCGAAAGAGGAGGAGGAGGTGGAAGGCCCGCCCTAGGGGAAAAAAAACCTTCTTGTGCAAAGTCCAACCCCCACCACCCCTTCCAACACCTCAGACCCCCTCTTCTGAGCAGTAGTCTGTCCCTCCCATGTGTGGTCCTTGAGGTGCCTGGCTTGCTCATCTGTTGCCCCTCCCGAGGTGGTGATTTTTTAGCAGTGAACAGTAGGCAATGGTGCAGGCACAGATGCCTAGCGTACATAATTCTTGCAGAATGGACTGGCCTAAGGCCTTGTTAAGTGTACATAGTTGTATGTTTCATTTATTAAAGCAATATTTTCATATTTCCCCTTGAGTCCTGCCACCATTTATAATCTAAATTGTAAAGCTGACATATTTCTTTTATGATTTTGTAGCATGTGATGACCTTACATCTTGATTCATGTTGACTTATATGAGCCAGATTTGATGGGGTTGTGTTTATCAAATGTTGGGAACCTACAGGAGCAGGGTAAAAGTTACAGTTATTCTAAATGTACTATTCTGACAACTTGATACTTCAACAATCAGATGTATGTCTGTGATGGCCTTGTTGAAGATGTGAGATGTCATGAACATGCATCCAGTTACTTGGTGAAACGCATGAAGGGCTGTTGTGACAGGCTACACGTGTATTGCTGTACATACATGTATTATGCAGTTTGGGTTGACCTAACTTCAGTAGCGGCCTGTCCCCTGCCAAAGTGGGGAGGTGGGCCGGGCCGGAGGATGGAGGAGGGAGGTGGTGAGGAGGGAGGAAGGAGGTGGAGAGGGGTCGGGACAACAAAAAATAAAAGAAATAAAATAAACTTACCTTAAAGCCGCCTCTGCCGTCTCCTGCTGCATCACGCTCTTCCAGCTTTTGGCCCTGGGCACAGGCTCCCAGCCTGCCCTGTGGCCAATCCTAAAGCTGCTCTCATATGAGAGCAGCTTCAGGATTGGCCTGAGCGCCGTCAACTTGCGCTCCCAGGCAGACTGGGAGCCTGTGCCTGCTCTCTCCAGCCCCAGCAACGCAGCTGGGGCTGGAAAGAGCTTAACTGCGCAGTGAAGGGAGTGGCCACCACTCCCCCACCAGCAGTGTCATCCCCTGGGCCCGCCCCCAAGACTCGTCAGAGTCCTGGGTGCGGCTCCAGGGGATTAAAATAAACCGATAACAAAACATGTTTAAAACCCGTTTTGTTATTGTTTTATTTGCTGGATTTGCTGGTGGAGGTAGAGGGGCTGGTGCTACTCCGCTCTAATGGAGCAGCAGCTGCTGCCTAACTTCATGATGTACGAAGGCAGTACCAGATATGTATGCAGATAACATGTCCCGTTTCACCCTTAATTTGTTGTGCATATCTGAAGATGATTTACAGATGTGTCCCTTCTGTATACTGGATGAAGACACTACATATGCACATATTGTTTTAAAGCAATATAGGGTGTTGACGGTGGAAATTTTAGTCAAAGCCATTATAAATCCCTATGCTTCAGTGAGTAACATGACAAAGTACTTTTCTATATCATATGTATCATGGTTTGTTACTATGCTCACTTACATGATGAGTTAATCAGGTTATAAAAAATGTAGAGGTTTCAAACATTTTAGTCACTAATCTGGTAATTGACGTTTTACGCATTACATACATCCTGTGATGCCATCTAAACTATGTTGTGACATCAGTGCAGCACAAACAATCTATCTGTATAGTACACTGAAACACCAGCAAACTCTAGATGATCGAGTACAATCACAATGGTCATGGATGTCAACCTTACAGTGGATGTCTCGCCTATTTGATTTCCTCTAATGTACATCTCAGCGTGATATCTGTTATGGAGATGCAGGTTCATAGAACAAAAATAACCTGTCTCAGATAAGTAGCTTTGAAGAGAATGCCTCCCGTAAACAAGGTGATACTGATTGCTGTTGAGTAGATAGGGACATAGGAGGCAATGGATTGGCGATTAGTCAGTGGATAAAATATTAAATAGGGATTCTTCTAAATCATCTGTGTATGTTTGGGAAAATGCATGTGGCCAGTCTGTTTTTATGGGTCGCATGATGTACACTCTGTTGACGACCGCTAAGTTGGCGCATGTTTTGCAAACGGATGTTCAAAGCACGGTAGGCGGTCTTGACTGCGATGGAACTTCCTTTGTACGGGATTGGACGCTTTTGAACATCGCAGTCCAATGATGGTGGGCGTGCATGATGTACTTTGAGTATGTGGTATATATGTAGGTGGCAGTGACCTGACCTCTTCACTTGCCAACTGACACTGCTGCGATACAGACCTCCTCAACAGTAGCTGCTGTTTGCCTTCTCTGTGAGCCATAATGGCACCTCCCAAAGGGTTGAAGGCCCCTGCCTTCTATCCTGAAGAACTCAAAAAGCTGGTAGAAGAGCTCCTCCCCATGTATGGAC
Source organism: Calotriton arnoldi (assembly GCA_963921515.1). Classification (NCBI taxonomy): domain Eukaryota; kingdom Metazoa; phylum Chordata; class Amphibia; order Caudata; family Salamandridae; genus Calotriton; species Calotriton arnoldi. Next base: position 440,006 of record CAWUFW010011998.1, on the reverse strand, counting down.
AAGTGTATGGCTCAGCAGAGTAGCAGGTGTGTACGACAACTCGAACATCTTACTTTGTCAGGATGCATGCCTTCCAGAGTCTCTTTAAAAACTGTTTTACATGTGTGCTGTATCTAACGTGATTTATGAGATGGTGTGTCATTATTTGCTCTATATGTTCATATCCTGTACATGGAGGGTGTCTACAATGTTCAATAAAAGAGACCTGAGTTCAATATCAATGAGGAATGGTCTGTACTGGTTTCCATTAACAATGGGCTTCCTGTGTATGAATATTGAGAGACATGATGTATTACCTTAGGTGGACATGTATTTGATCAATTATTGTTATTGGGCTTTCTGCATATCATGTGTATGTCTCATGTTATTTAGAATTAATGATGATGTTTTGCATGTGTGTTGAATGAATGTTAAAGCATTTGAGAGCAGTGATTCTAATGACATGTCAATGACCACATACATGTCAATGGTCACATCAGTGATACTCACTAAGCTGTAGGATCATGTAGGTTGACGTTTGTCACGTACTGCTTAATCGTTAAATATGTGATGTGAAAGATACACTGTGTGCTGTATAAAAGGCATGCTGCGAGTGGAGGCAGATCCATTGACTCCACATAAGCATTGTTGCATAATATATATGCCCAGGCCAGGGCCGGACTGACTGTAGCGGGCACCGGGCATTTCCCTGGTGTGCCGCCAGGGTGGGGGCTGGTTTTGGGCCCCTGGGGGGCCGTTTTTGTTACTGAGGGCCGGCAATATCGGCCCCCTATAACAAAATCAGCCGAAAACGGCCCTAGCAAACAGCTCGGCCGCAACCACCCGCCCCCCCCACCAGGGGGGGCGGCCGGACAAGTTTGCCAGGGCCGGTTTCGGTACCCAGTCCGGCCCTGGCCCAGGCCATGTGAGTGTATTGTAAGGACCTGGTGAGACCAAAATCGTCTGCCTGTCCTCAATCAGGCCCCCTCACCACACTGATCTCTCCATTCTTTGTGTCCATGTTGGATAATACATTTTTAGACAAATGTCTGCCCTTGACCATGGACTTTTCACTGTGGTCCCACACTGTGTTTATAAGTGGTGGAAGTGAGTTAGTGCAGGATGGTCTTTGGTGTGTTCTTAGCAAAATGTAGACTGAGAAAGAGATGTTCTGTTGCTCATGTCTATGTTTGACATACCTTCAACTAGCCCATGTGTGCCCAACCAAACTTGTCCAGTTCTCATGCTTCTTCAGACGTGTGCATTGCATGTGTTTGTCCCAGTGTTTGGTGGGGTCTTCCATGTGACATTGATGTCAGGTAGTATGTACATGTGGTCGCTCTGCATAGCCCTTACATCATGTTACATATGTCTGACATAACCTGATCCTTATCAACATGACCTTTGCTTGCCACTTAGTCAGATGACAATGTGACACATGCTAACATACACCTTGTGCTGTAGATTTTGATGTAGTATATCATATTGACTGTCAGGCAGCATGTGGCATTAGCTGAATGAGGATGTGCCAGATGGATACAGGGTATGTCCAGACATGGATAAAAGTCTTGGCCATCATGGGTTTGTCATGGTGTTGTACGTGCCTCTGTTACACACAGCAGGCAATGATGAGCATACATATGAACATGTATGTTTATGTGGAATGTGTACCAGGACGTTGTGTTCATGCATGTTTCTTAGGGGCTGTGGAACAATACCCGTGTCTTTGTAGCTTACACAGTGGTGACACTGATGTAAGGCCTACTATTGCAAAAGGGTTAGTGGTACCTACTTATTGTGCTAGGTGTCACCAATGGGTTAGTATGAAAGTTGCTCTGTTCTTGTCATCTATCGGGGTGACATTGACTTGGTTCATCTTGTATTTATGTGCAGGTCAATACCCATCAGAAGCAGGCATTATGGAAAGCCATCGCCTGGAAAGTGTGGGCCCTAGGGGTCTATAAGCGGCACAGCGTCCACTGTTGCAAGAGGTGGGAGAACTTCAGACGTACATACCGCAACATCGCCGAGTGCCAGCTGGGAAGGTCTTCCCCACGTCGCAGGGGAGGGCACCTGCCCTTGAATTCCCTGGTGGTCCGTGCCCTGGCGGTTGCCTATCTGGAGCTTTCTGGACAGTTGAAGGCCCAACGGCAGTGTTGTACAGAGTCTACCTAATTTTCTCTAACAATTTACTCCCTTTCCAGACTGATCTTCATACAGAAGGGGTGATAGAATATTGCACCCTTGGGGCTGATGTGTGTTATACCATGGGTGGATAGTGAAATGGTTGTATTCCACTAGGAATATCACAAATTATATTGGTATCCATACTAAGAGGAGACTGATAAACATCCGATTATAGCAGTCACATGGCTTAGTGGTGTGACATGATGCATACAAGTGTGTGATGCTGTGTTTGTCAGATATCCCACTCATGACAGATCACAAGTTAGTGTTCATGAAGTTGCTGCAACAATAATTTGTGGCATGTCGTATGAAATGTTCACATATGTCATGTTAGGAAATGGCCTGTTGACACCCATACTTTTCCATCTGCTGCCTTGCTATGACGGTTTTTAGGTCTCGCCTGAGCCAACGCATGCGCTGCTCTGGCGAGAGTTTTAGTAAGCGGGTTTTGGAAGTGCAAACATCAGTTTGCTGGCGACCAGCTTGCGTTCACGCGAGCGTGAACGTGCTCAGCTAGCAGTTTGCTGGCGACCAGCTTGCGTTCACGCGAGCGTGAACGTGCTCAGCTGCCAGCTTTCAGCGCCCGAGGCGCCATCTGGGGCGTGATTACTTTCACTTTTGGCGCTGCTGCGCGCGCACCACTCGCGTGGTTGCCGGTGCGCGCGCACCCCTGCTTTCACTTTTGCCGTCTTGTCTCAAACAAACTGGCGAGAGATGTTGTTCAACATTTCGTAGATAAACAAAAAGTTCCACATGCATGTATATGTTGTACGTACACAGCAGTGCTGCTGTCAGCATCCATTATGTACAAAAAAGCATGTATTTAAATCACAATATGGCCCTCCACCTCTCCCGGTTACTCATTAATGGGGCTGTGATGTAACCTCAGCGCGTAGATCCTGGCCCGTCAGCATTCCACCTCCCTCCCGGGGCTCCGGCTGCTCGCAGATCCTGGCGCAGCCTGCACGCGGCTCCCACGCCAGGGAGAAGGCGCATTTACATTAAGCGTGGCACACGCTGCCAGCAGTCTGCAATTGCATAATCCGCTTCTGTGCGCAGGTTAACTTGAGGGGCCCTAGTGCCATAAAAGGAATTGGGCTCCCATGCCCTGGCTTGATAGCATAAAACAAACACTAATGGGGTGCAGTGGGTCCTGGTGCCACTGCACCTGCTGCACTATTGATATCCACGCCCACAGAGACTTCCTTGTGCTTCAACATATGGAATTAAGGTGTTCGTCTAGAGAAGTGACTTTGCCTATGTTTTTTTTTTTTTAAAGATTAGTGTTGGTCGTACAATGATGCCATATAATTTGTGGTTGACGCTATATAAAACGCTAACAACATTATTTATCGACTAGGTTCAACGTCGCACAGAATCCGACATATGGCCATAGGTACACATGCACGTCAGCATTAACGTTCCCGCCCTGGGGTGACAATGTGCTTTGTAGTGCTCGCTTATCACGTGCACTGAAGTTTCTCTCAGAAAATAAACCCGTGAGAAATGTTTTACGTTCCGCGGCTGCTCCAGTTCCCACAAGAACCTCGGAGATATTCGTAAATGTTGGTGTCTTCACTAGTTAATAATTGTGCGGGTCCTAGTTATATTGGAATGTGTACCGCTTGTTGGACTGTTTCTCATGAGGTGGCTGGAACGCCGCATACCGACGGTGCTGCTAAATTTGTGTATAAAAGCGCAGAGTCCCAAAGCTTTTCATGAACCTGTCCCAATGGTGCTGGATTCGGAATACCAAGGCTGCCTGTAGGGGCGGCTGGTAACATATGAAGCGTGCACGCGCGCCATCTGGTTTTCCTCCCCCTCCCTCCCCCTTCCTCACCAGAGAGCGCGTTTCCATTCCTCGCATCGCTGGCGAGGCGCCCTCTGCCTTTCCTCCCCCTCCCTCACCCCTCCTCCTCCTCCCCCACCAGAGAGCGCGTTTCTTGTTTCCCTTTCTATTTTAGTCTTCGTCTCGACTTAGCTGCCTAGTTTTCTCCATTTATCTGCCGACTTCTGAGCTAAGATATCGGGGCAGCACCACGGGTACACGTGTACTGGGGCAGCACCACGGGTACACGTGTACTGAGATTGCGTGCTTTCTGGAGGTTGTTACACAGCAAGACTCGTGGGTAAGGTTACCAGATGACGCAATGTCATTAAAGACCTCGTGTTTCAGTCTTAAGCACTCCTCCAAACCCAGTGCATTCTGGGAGCTGTAGTTTTGGTTCGCCTCAATTGTCAAATTGGGTTCCTCTACACACATGTTCAAGAGAGGGTGAGCTTGCACCCTGGAAGTGGCTGCACACACCGTCCGTCCAGTGCCAGGCAACACACGCCCATCAGACCGTTAGCTTGTTATTCATACATTCAGCGTTGTTTAACTGAAGTCTCCCCACTGCTGGTCAGTGTATCTAAAGGTGACTGGCTCCCAGAAGCTTCCTTGTGTTGAATCCCTCCCTTGCGAGGATGGAATGCTCCTGTAACTCGTCAATATCGCAGGCATGTGCCAGAAACCGCCATCGTGTAATGTGCTCCTAGACCCCTCCCATACTGATCATCTGTAATTACCCCTTGGCCAATATAATTTGCGCTCCACCGTGCGGTTCCCGATTGCAGCTGCCACGGACATATTGTGTGTTTTGCAGCTTGAGGCAGGTCACGGTTTGAACGCAGTGGTTGTGTAATGTAAAATAAGTTAAGTGGTCTATTACAGCACTTTGTGCTTTAAAAGTGCTTGGCATTGTATTCCCGTTTTGTTGACCGAACGATTGAAACACCTACTGCCATCTGTGTAACTATTGTATCCAAGTGTGTCGTAGTGATTGCCCGACAAACTGCTTACTGCAGGTCTTGGTGCTCAGGGTTTCACTTGTACCCATTGCCATCTTCTGAATGTATATTCTGTTCACAGGAAACTCCTTTCCCGAGAGAAACAGCCTCCTATTGACAGCATTATCCGAGCTGGTTTGATTCCAAAGTTTGTGGCTTTTTTGGGCCGTACGGACTGTAGCCCCATTCAGTTTGAGGCGTCCTGGGCCCTCACCAACATTGCCTCCGGCACTTCGGACCAGACCAGGGCTGTGGTGGAGGGCAGCGCTATCCCCGCATTCATCTCCCTCTTGGCGCCTCCACATGCGCACATCAGCGGGCAAGCGGTGTGGGCTTTGGGAAATATTGCAGGTATGTGGCACTTGCTTCGAGTACAGTTTTGGGGGTATTTGCGTGGGCACTTTAATCCACAGGCTCGAGCTCAGTTATATTAATCTCCATGAATGATTCAAGAGCTGCATGGGTCGTCTTACTACTTTCTTGCCCAGCTCCCAATTAAATCTTTCCTCGGTACCTCTCCTTTTCCCATGCGCCTCTAAACCCTGTCCCAATTGAAGTGGCTCGAGGAGGCTCGTCACGTGCAAGCCCTGGATCTGATACTCCGTACCCTGTCTCTTCCTCCACGGGCCGTGGGATCTCGCCCCACCCACCACTCGCCTTATACAAGATGGAGCTCGCGCCAGTGTCTGTCACCCCCAGGCCTGTGCCTGCCCACCGCGCTGCCCCTCTCTCAAATCCAGTCACTCGATATAAAGCTGCGCTGACGACTGACTCTTCCATTCCTCTTTTAATTTTAAATATCTTTTCATAGCTTTGTACAGGTGTAGTCGCCTTGCCTGCAGAGTTAATGTACATACCTGGCAGGCCCGTAGGTTTAGCGGCAGGCTTGGGATAGAATGTCTTGTGTAGTCTGACACATGACTGACTCCGGCCCAGTTCTATGCTGTCTTGAGAAGCGCCCCCTTGTGATGCATTCTCTTGAAATGAATTTCGCCTAAATTACTTCCGCAAACACAACATCCTGTCCGCAATAAAGTTGGCAATAACCAAAAAAGCGCTCAGCTGCAGCATAACTTAACTTTATGCTGTCTACATCCTGTCACTCTCCTTCCCCCACATGCCAGTTTTTAGGTCGAGCCTAGTGGAGGCAAAAAACATACTTCTCTGCGCTCTTCCGAGGTATGTGGTGCTATATTATTTAAGGCTCAGTGTGTGGGCATGCCAGTGGGGGATAATGTACTGCATTGCTAAACACTTATAAGGTCCCAAAGGCGAGACCTATTGGCTATGCCAATGCTTGTTAATCTATATTGTGAAGTCTGTATATGAGCTATTGTCATATGTATTGTTGAACACATGTTGGTCTGTGCAGCTATGAGTAGATGTGAGCCCTAATTGACCATGGACATTTCACTATTTGTTAGACTGAACATATATGTTCAATTTGATTGTGTGAGCTAGTCATGTGTTCAAAGATAAATGAAGTGTATTGTTCTATCACTGTGATTTTGTGTACATTATTGTACACCCAGTGTGTTATGTGTAAGTTGATCATTATAACATTGTAACAGTATCATCTCCCTTTGTTAAGGGGCTACTGTGGGGTCTATATTTGTGTTGGACTGTGCAGTTGCAATTGCGTGCCACAATCTGGTTATCTAGGGGTAGTATGTGGTATTGTATGGTCATGTTGAGTAATAGATTCCAGTGTTGATGTAGGTCTCACATGACGATAATGAAAATAATTTTTTGAGGACTGAAATGTCTGGTAATATGTGTGTGTCCATACAATGGTGGGGCCTATTTGCTGTGTTGGCACATGGTATATGCTGTTCATTGGCCTTCCTTGTTGGTTACAGGTGTACCACTTTAACAAGTAATAGGACTTAGGAGCACATTCTAGGCCTTGGATATCAGTACGGTGATGTGTAGCTGTACTGTGGTGATGATGTTGCGAAAGACACCTATGTGCAAGGAGCATGTCCATTGTTGTGGTAGTGGTCTCTTGTCATGGAAATCTATGTGTGAGCTGATAGTGTTACTTAAGACCCCTAGTGGTCATGCAAGTAGTAGTGGCCAAAATTGATGCAGTTGTGTATGCCTCTTTGATGGTACTAGTGTGGGAATGTTAGGGAGATGAGTTTGGCCATATATCTCACACCTGTTTCCACTGTTTTTTCAGCATCAACCGAGCCAGGCAGAGGAGACCGTGCGGACGACGTTGGGGAGGCAGCTGGACAGAGTGGCTCTGGTCAGGAGACTGACAGGAGCGGAGTCACAGTGTCGGAGGGTGAGGGGCATGCCCTGGAGGAAACAGACACGTCATCGTCATCCTCGGCAGATTCAGGCTCCAGTGCAGCTCTGTGGTGGTTGTGGATCCCACAGGAACTGTGTATACACCACTCTTGTCTGCCACCACCCAATCCATCTCCACCCTCCCTGATTTTCCCCACAAAGTTGTCCGCATTCACTCCCATAAGGGGCGTGACGTCTCCTTTGCCCCAGGCACCTCTTCCCCAGCCCCAGTGCCCCCAGCTGCCCTGAGTGAGGAGGCTGTGTCACTCCTGAGACAGATATCTGTTGGACAAACTGCACAGTCGAATGCACTCCAGGGTCAGACCAAAGTAATGACACAGATGCTGGAGTTTCTGGAGGGCATTCACAGTAGCATGTCTGCTCTACAGAGATCTTTTCAGTCAATGTCCTCCTCACTGACGCCAGCCTTCTCCCCAGGCCATTCTTCCACCCCTCAACCAGACTCTTCCACATCCCAAGTCCCGTTACCCATTCCTGTCCCACCTAAACGCAGACATCGCCACACTCAGATACCATCATCCACAAGCACCACATCAGCCCCAAAATGCAGGAAGATTGGCATGCATGCATCAACCGACCAGACACAGACCTCCCTCAGCATCCACACTACACACATACCCACAGAGCACCCACCATCAGAAACAAGCATCTTCAGACTCACGGACACCAGCAACAGGCACACCCATATCACAGACACACACTACCTCCTAAAGCCCACCCCTTGTCACCTAGGAAGGTGTGAGGTTCCCAATGTGTTTTCCTCTCCATCAAACACTACCCCTCCTTCCCCTTTTGATCCAGTTCATATCACTCCCGAACCAACTTTACCCTGATTTTAAATTGACGAGGGGCTTGAAATGCCCATCTGATGCCCCTACCTGGGGAGGTGTCCTTGGCAGTGTGATTTTGGCAAGTTGTGCAATACAGCACAGTAATGGATCGCAAACCAGCATTGGATTGGCCGTTGACATTCATTTACCTTTTTTTGATTTTCGATAAAGTTGGACTAGCGGTAACCACCTTGGTGAATTCATTGTTTATCATGAAAAATGATGTGATGCTTTCATTTATTTGATACTACTACATTGTTTTACTTCGGAGCTGGTAATAGGTGGTCCTTTCTCAGTGATGAATGTGATCTGAGCTTTGCAGCTCTTAGGGCGATATTATGGATGAGGGGCCATGTACATGTACTCGATGTTTTTCCTCCAAACCTACTGACAGCTATGTAGCATTGTGTAGGTTATCATTTGGTAAGTATTATACATTGTCTGTTATCTACCAAATGTGGCTGCCCTTCTCCCAGTGATGTTGTTATATGTGTGCTGTGTGTTTGTATGAGAGGTTAGAGTTTGTACACATGCAGTGTGTGTGCTTGCCATACTTTTGTTGGTTTACCTCATTTTGTGTCCATTTGAATGTGTGTGGGAATCAGCTACTACCTGTAGTTGTGGGAGATGTGAGTGCTAGCATTAGGTGCCAGGACACATTGCCTACACATGTGTGGGACAGTGTATAGCTATTGGTTGTCCCTGATATGCTTCAAGAGCCATGTCTGGATGCAAATGTTGTTTATGGACATGTGCAATTGTGTGTAGTATCTCACCGTCCTCAAATGTGTGCTTTGTTTGTTAGTGTGATTGCTATTCAGCCTGAGGTGTTTCAATTGTGTCCTTGGATATATTTGTCAAGGAATATTGAAGTGACTTTGGGTTTTGTAGTGGAATTGTCTGTGACTATGGTGAGGCTATGTGGCTGTGCAGGTTTGTTGGAGTTATCTGAATTTGCAATACAGATGGAATATTTTTGAGTTAAGGACAGGGCCTAGACAGTGACACATCACAGAGAGATGGTGACTGGGGCTTCTTATTTGGGTTTCTGTGGAAAATGCCTCATGGTAGGTGTTTGAGGTTCATGCAGACTAGTGGATGCGTGGGTTTATGATGAGGTGTGGAACTCGTACCGTTCTATGTGTACCAGGATGTATGGTGTGTTGGATGTGTGTTCATGGGTATGGACCTTGACTGGTGTAAGTGTTATTGAGTGGTTGTTGAGGATGTCCGCTTTCTGCAAACATTACTGACAACTTTCATTGTTAGGTGTTATCTATCTTTTGCTGCATGGTGTGTAGTTGCTATTTTGGGACTGAGAGGGCACACTTAGACTTCTATTGGGCTTGTAATTGTGGTACTACAACATGTAGTGCCCATGTTTACAGGGACGGGGTTTTGTCAGTGCAATGTGGAGGTACAGTAAGGTTGTTCTACAATGGTGCTGGAATATGGCTTGTGCAATATTACACGACTGATCAGGTTCCTGAGGGTGGGATATATGAGAGTTAATTTAACGTGGTATGAAGAGGCGAAGATTGGTTACATGGGGAATGATTGTCCTTTTTGTTTGGTTTGATACATTTGGTGTGTGAAATCGTGAGTGTTTAGGTCTGTGAGTCATGCCACTGTCCTCCGTGCAACCGTATGACTTCGCAGGTCACCAACCAAAGGCACCTGTGCCCATGTACTTTTTTTCTGTGGGTAGCTGGTGTCGTTGAACAGGTAACATCTCCAACCCCATGTCGCTACGCACAGGCCTGTATGAGATTGATAAACTTGGAGGACACACATTGTCTTCCCTCGGCGATGCAGCTTTTTGTTTGCAGAGCACGGTGTTTGTGTAGTGATGTGACCTGCTGGAGATGGCGCCAGCGTCGGTGTCGGCTTCGGAGATAGTTCAATAGGTAGATCACCGGGACGACAGGTATGATGGCCTCCATGACTGCAGAGGTGGTGCGTCGATGAGTAAAGGTGAGTTTCAGCTTTATATCCCTCCTTTTCCGCCTCCTGTGCAGCGGCGGCTGAACTGCTACTTGCACCAGGCTGAAAGGCAACTCGTAATTGGCTCGGCGGATTTGAGCGCTGGTCTTTGCTTCCCAGGGCCTCATTGGACTGTTGTGCTGAGGTGATGCAGAGATGACGCTAGCAGTGTAGACAGAACTGCGCCAGCGCTCATGAATGCTCATAATGCAACTCGTAATACGGCGGACGGATGACCACCGTAGAACATGGCAGTCCTCCATCTGCCAAACCCGTAATCAGCCCCTTAGCTTTTGATGTCGTTTATTTGTTTTAATGTAGTTACAATATTTTTTTGTCTTTAATTTTGTTTTCAATTTTTAGTTATTTTAAATATTTTTAGTAGAGGATCGCGTTATCGATGTGGCTAATATTTGTTTTGCTGATATTGATATATTCCGATATTGTTTCCCATGATATTCTGCCGTAGAAGCATCCCAAAGAATGGCATTAGATAGCTGATATGCAGTGATTTAACAGCATGATAGCTTCTTGCAATTCTATCTGAGCATACGTGTGACAGTAGCTTTCGTACCGCATAAGACAGTGAATAATATTTAGGAAGCTTGTGCGCATGCACCATTTTCAAAATATGAACTAATTTTGTACTCCACAAGCGGAATGATGAAGTTGCAGGAAAACTTCAAATATCCGACCATGGTGGCTGAATATATCCGCCGGCATGCCGTACATAGTCATAAGAATTATCAGAGCCAGGTACAGCAGCCATCTCCTCCTCGATGGGCATTACTTAACATTAGGAACTTACATGACAACTAATCTGGAGCATGCCAGATACTGTATTATGTTTGCGTGGCGTAGCTGATTATAAATTGAAGTACACAATTTATATACTGCGATTCCAACTATTGTCTGTATATGTGCGATGCCGTTGTTGAAATACAAAAATCCATAGAAGAAATTTAAACCAAAAAAATGTGCCTATATAGACCGCTGTCTCTGATTAATAAAGATGCTAAGATATTAGCTAAAAGGAAGCCTTTGATGACATGCCTCATCTAGCCGGGACAGTCCAGTTTTATACTGGGACAATCCACCCCCAATAATTTGCCCACAGTTTTTCCAATAATATGCCATATAAGACAAGATTCCCAGGCATCAGTGGCATTTTTGAACATGGCCAAATCTTCTGGCTCTATAAAAAGGAATGATCTGCTAAATGTATTGAATAGGGATGGAACAAGATTTTATGGCTTGGGTCAGATAAATACACATGATCTGGTGCATGTGTTTTGACAAGCGGGGCCTTGTCAGTGCCCATTTTCATTGAGCAAATGTATACGATTTGCTGGGTTCCCAGGACTCAGAGTAAATTGGGATGAATCCATAATATAACCACTGAGAGATGTGAATGTGCAGCATCCACTAAAATACCCACTACAGTGTTCTAAGGACTTGTTTGATTGCTTGAGTGTGAGGATTCATTGGGATATAGAGACTATTATCTGGGAGAACTATGGTACAGTAACAGATACAATTTCCATTGAAATTAACCACTGGATAGCTTTGCTGTTGTTCCTTGCTGGCCGAACACCACTCATGAAAATACAGGTGTTATCAAAATATGTCTGTTCCTAAATGTCCCAAACCCACTGAACCATAATTTCTTTAAGCATCTCATATTTTTGATGACTACTCTGGTATTGGCAGACAAGATACCACGTACCAAATGGGAGACACGCTTGCATACAAAGAGAGGAATTTACTGTGCTCAACTTTGAATTACATTATAATGTAGTTCAAACAGCACACACACATGCCTGCGTGCTTCCGCGACCAGTGCTGCCTCACTTGGGGTTTGAGGAAAGTAAACCGGTAAACAGACATAATATCGAATCCATAATATCGAATTGCCAAAATATCGAGTTGTAAATATAGAATGGACAGAATATCGAATTGCCAAAATATAGTGGTACAGAATATCGAAATTCAGGTAAGAAATATCGATTGTCATAATATTGACAGTCATAATATAGGGGCCCATTACGATGGCGGGCGGAAGCACAACCGCCGTGCTGGCGGATGCAAAAACCACCAGTTACCGCCGGCACGCAGCAGTCCACACGCCCGCCCAATTACGATGCGAAAAGCAGGCCAAACACCGCCGGCAAGCCAGCAACACCGTCCGCCATCAAAGTGCGCCCGTACATGTAGCGGCGCAGCTGACTGACACACACCGTCCGACCGAAACACGTCCCGCCCGGCGCATAAATTACGATGCCGCAAACAAACGGCTCCCACGGCTAAGAGACACCGCACGTGAAAGAGAGGCGGAAACACGGACGCAGAGCACGGACAACGAAGAAGCGGCACCCCGGGCATGAATCCAGCACTGCAGGCCCTTCCCATGCTTCTGCTGAAGCACCACCAAGGAGCGCAACGTACCGCGGAGACGCAGGTAGGCACACACACAACAAGTGCACGCAAACAGCGCACACAGTGCAGAGGCGGAAAAAGCGGACAACCCCCACCAGCGCGTGTACACTACACATCCACCATTGCATCCACATATGACACACAGGCCAAATCCTAACATCGCGGAACACATGTGTACACACCACCTGGGACTAGGAACCAACCACCCCGTCACGGCCCCAAAGCGCCGATGACGCCGCCACACATGCGCACAACGCAGAGGCCAACCGCAGCGCCATGCATGCGTCGCACACAGACACAGGGACACAACCAAGCAGCACACACATCAGCCCCACCCGAACGCACATGACACGTGACAGGCCTGCCACAGACATGTCCCCAAAGCCCAATTCACGGACAACACCCAACGCCACACAACCGACGCACACATGTCAGTGAAGACACGCAACAGCAGGACACACCCCAGTGTAACAAACATGGCGTAGCACACAGCGGCGGCAACACCAACTAGGAGAAGCAGAGCCCCTTCGGGAAGAGGAACGCCAGTACCACACTGAAAAACCCATACCACCCTGCACATATGAACAAGACATATGAAACGGAACACCAAAGAGCCCGGGGACCGACAACAGGTGGCCCAAGAATAACATCCACACACAAGGCCCAACGCAGAGCGGAAAGGCAGCCTGCCGCCCACACAAGGGAGAGCAGACAGCACTGAATGACCTTCCATTCCAACTCCGAAACCACAGCCCTATGACAGAAGCCGGTGAATACAGCCATTGTCCAAGAATAGACCAACACAGGCATGCCGAGAGACCGACCACAGGGCAGATAGCGCATATCACAGAAGCACACAACGGACGGGGAAGAAAGAAGAAAACACTCCCCATGTCGGCCACATGCAAGTTAATTGGAAGGAGTCACACAGCACTGACCTTGAACTGTCTGAGAAGCATGTGGGAAGAGGGCCCGTGTCCTCCAAACAAGCCAACAGAACACAAGTCCTGTCTCCCCACGACTACACAGAGCTCACAGCAACCCCGGAGCGTGCACATTGCAGACTGCACACACAGCCGGAGCACGCCATCTCAACGAACCGCTGCGAAATGGCAACCGCAACACACCTACCCAACTACGCCGAACAGCTCAAGCTGTACAAAACCAACACGATACATACATTGGGATGCGATCTCCTGTCCCTGCTGAACGTAAGTTACCGACTGACTTACCGCATCACATTGTTCAGCTGCGTCATGCCCGTCTTCTACTGTCGGAGGTGTCCCTACCAGCATCCCGTCGAGATATGCCTCTCCAACCCGGCATGTCTGAAGGCGGACCTGCTACCACTACTCCTCCCTCTGGACGCACACGACAGGGCCTGCTCTGCCTATGGGGGCATGGCGTATGTGGCCAACATCGCACCCGCACTGAAATGGGACCACTGTGCCTCCACCACGACGGATCATCGAGAACAGCTACATCGAATGTCACCCAGCATGCCCCATCATGGTCCTCCAAGGGACAACTTATGAACAACACCTTGAGAGCCACCATCCGCTTCATTGGCTGGCAAACATGTACACCACCAATGACATGGAAGCCCTGCTGGACGGCATCGCATACCTGACAACCTGTAAATACGTCGGACCACAACGCAGGTTCCCCGAGTGACCTATGAAGTCCAACCCCGCACCCATGCTCAGCTTCCGCACGGATCTGGCCAGTCACCACCACAACAGCCATACCAAACGACCGGCAACTGTAACCACACCATCAACGACATCGCCATGACATCGGATATGACCGGGACATGCACACTGTTCCCCATCACATCCAGGAACACCGCATGCATCGTGGGAGGCAGTGGCATGGGCTCTGTGTATCGCACCCACATGGACGGAACTGCACGAACAACCAGGACACGACATGGATCCAGCGCACATGGACACACACACCGCTCAGTGGACATGAATAGGTCGCCTGAGTCTGTGGGTGCTGCACCCTCCCACCCCCGCCCGGGAATCCCATACCAGGACCTTTGCATGGACGACAAGTGCATACAACAACAACACGACCCCAGTGACTGTGACATGTCCAGTAACCACCACAGTGCAACAACAAGTGGCACGCCGCTGCATGCACGCAAGCACATGCCCTGATGTCATCTCACATGCACGCGTGCATGAGGAACAACCGCAGCAAACCTGTCACATGGAACTGAGATGGACTGTGCCCATGATGCCGAGCGGTCTGGTAGGCTACATGTATACCGTCTGTGTCAAAGTCCGCAGCTCCGCAGCTATACGTAAATGTACATTAGCACAGCCTTGGCCAAGCAGATGTAACTCTGAAGCCCACATCCCACATGCAACAGCTAATCACATGTAACCCTACACCCTATCCCATTTGTAATCATGCTCAGTATATCCTCAACATGTATTCCGCTGCCAGTAGTGTCCACTATACTGCATCACAGAGGACAGAAGACTCAATATAATGTTTGAAACCAAAACTGTCTCCGCTGACTCATTTCACAAGTACGAATGAGAGAGGATGAGAGTATGTGAAGTACACGGCAGTCGTGACATGACCATGTAGTCCACTGGTATTGGATGTCAACGCAAATGAGTAGCACTACTGTGGAAGACACACATGTGTCGTGTGAAGTCGTATGGACGCAGTGCTCAGGTGGGTGGGTGCGACGGGTAGATGCGCACATGCCAAGTTGGAGCACGCCGTGTTGGGAGGGGTCATGAACAGTACACCACCGCTTCCCTGGGCATTGTGAGAGGACACCTGTCGGGGGGAGTGAACACGTGTGTGCACAGCAGCCGGGCACACGTACAAAGCGGTACCAGGCGCACCTCAGCCCACCCTCTGTGGACAAGCTGGATCCTGTTGTGCGCCCGCCATGCCCCTTGACAAGGCACACACAGCCCCAGTCGACCAGGTGTAACCCCAACATAGTCAATCCGCACAGGCGATACAGGGCACGGGATGGCAGTGGAGCATGGTGTGTGAGAGGTCTCCTCGCGCTCCTCCTGGTCATATCACGCAGGCAATAGAACCTCAACGTCTAGCATGGCACAAGTCAGATGGAAGTGTAGGGGACGCACCACAGCACGAGCAGCACTGACGTCACGGGAGGTGGCTCGCACCATCCCATCCATTGCCCATCATACCAACCACGCCACATGCCATTGCGACTAAGTGCAAGCGCGTGCGCCACCACCCCCGAGCCCTCCCCAGAGAGGCCAAAGAGTGAATGTGTGGGCCATCAGCCACAGACGGACGCGGCCTGGCCGCAAGGGCAGCCACAGCCATTGGGTGTCGCAGGTGGCGGATCCGGAAGGCGAAGACTGTGATGCATAGTCCATGCAGGCCGGGTCTCCATTTGGGGCACCACGCAGGTGGACGGCGTCCCGCCACACATCATACCCTGAGACAGCCCACTCGTGCAACTGGACCCACACATACACTCCTTGCCCTCTCTGGTGCGAGCTTGGGGCTGCCTGTGCAAGCGCTAGCCTCGCAGGTGAGCATGCATATTGGGGGGCGAGGGGAGGACATGAGGGCTGGGGCGAAGATGACTGTATCACTGTCAGTTAGTACAAGGGATGACCCAGATGTGGAAAGGAAGAGACGTGTCCCGTGTGTACTGCAACTAGTCGCCAATCCAACTACCCCCATGTCCGGAATGTAAGCCCGCACCTAGGCCCGCCCATCCGCCACATCGAACATACCACCAGCACGACAACCTTCCCATTCGAAACACTGACTGGGGGTGGCGACCAGTGAACAATCATGTGTAGCCTACCCACGCGTACATGTGGGCCCTCCATGATCCATGTCACCTGCGGCAAAGACATGACATGCGCAATGAGGAAGTGAGGAGAGCTGTCCGCCCCACGCGCAGAAGGTGCATCAGCTCCACAGACCCAGCAGCGAGTCCAGCAGGGGTCACATGTGCAGGGGCAGCTGTGCCTGGTGTGAAGGCACATGCATATAGACAGCACATCGACCAATGTGTAGTCTGCTCACATCCACAGTCCATCATCATGCGGACATAGGAATTGAACACAGGGCAACACATCTTAGTTGGTGCACCCACCGTGACCAACAATGCGCAATCATCGACGTACCCGCCCTGTGCATGGCCCCCACCCAACGGAGGCACATCCAGTGCCACCATCCCACACACACAAGCCTTCCACGGAACATGCTGTGTCCAATGGTCAGTACAGAGTCAGCGCCCATCTGGTGGATCCTGAACAGGAGACACATGCACACACATGCCAGCTCCCACTATGTACGTCTGCCACCTGGCACGTGCAATGTAACCTCTCACCTGTGACGTGTGACTGCAAGCACACAGCCGTCTTGGCATGGGGCTGTCAATGTGGACACCAGTCAATGTTTCGGGAGCTGTGATCCGTACAGTGCTGTACATAGGGTGCAGTGCTGACACCTACTACTGTCTCATATCCCCTCGTGCCACAGGTCCCACTTGTATTGGCCGCTCAGCCCGTGCCCACATCGTCGTCGTCGTGTGCCATACTCATCCAGCCTCGGAAGCAGTTCCATGCTCAGCAGACACTCATGTTGCCGTGGCGTTGCCGCTTGACGAATATGCAGTCAGTCCCCATCAGCACGCCCCGCAAGTCATTGGGGCCTAGATCCCCATGTGCATGCACATGGCAGTGGTATGTCTCACTTGCCATTGCCATTGTTGGGAGACCTGTGTAAGTGTATTGTGGCCGTGCCGTCCCAGCTTGACAGCTGGGCTGTGGCTCATGTGCTTGCTCAGTCATGTCAGTGATGTGTATGCGAAATTGCTATGTGCCGTGTTGCTTTGACATGTGTCCTCTGCCATTTAACCCAGGCGGAGACCGAACATTGATCGCCCATACCAATTGCTGGCGGACATGGACGATACAGAGGTAATCAGGAAGTTTCGGCTGGACAGGCCAACCCTGCATCGACTGTGTGCCATGTTAGAGCCCCATCTCCGTCCCCGCAGGGTGTATCCGACTGCTGTCACCCCCACGGCTAAGGTGATGGCCGCCATGCATTTCTTCGCCACTGGGTCATTCCAGCACACAGTGGGCAGTGGAGGAGGGATGTCCCAGCCCATGTTCAGCAAGGTGCTGAGGGATGTACTGGCAGCCATGATGCTGTACCGAAACAGGTACATCAGATTCCCCAGGGCTCGTGAATTGGCGGCAGTGAAGGGTGCATTCTATGCCCTTGGCAGAATCCCACACGTCGTGGGAGCCATTGACTGCACACATGTTGGCCTTGTTCCACCACAGGCCACTGAGCACCTGTACCGCAACAGGAAGCACACGCACTCCTGAATGTGCAAGTGGTGTGCCTTGCGGACATGGTGATCACCCACGTGTGTGCCAAGTTTCCAGGCTCGGCACATGACGCACACATAATGCGCAACAGCATCTTGCCACGACTGATGGCCAATCTGCAACAGGATCGTGGCTGTATTGTCGGTGAGTATGTGGAGTGGTGTAGCGTGCTGGTTGTGCGATGCTGTCCCCTGTCCAGTTGGAATAGCAACGGTTCTCTGTGTCCCTCACACCCAGGTGACTCTGCGTATCCGAATGGGGCATGGCTGCTCAGTCCATTGAGGAATCCTCGCACCCCAGCAGACGATCGATACAATGAGGCACATGGGAGGACCAGACGTGTGGTCGAGCGTACCTTTGGCCTCCTCAAGTCCAGGTTCAGGTGCCTGGACCGCACCGGGGGTGCACTGGCGTACTCCCCACAGAAGGTGTGCCAGATAGTGGTGGCGTGCTGCATGCTGCACAATCTGGCCATTCGGAAGCAGATCCCCCTCATTGTGGATGACGGAGATCAACCAGGGCCCCAGCCCGCAGACCAGGACAGCTCGAGTGAGGTGGACAGCGGAGAGGAGGAAGCTGGGAATGTGCGCCAGCAGCTCATCGCCCGCTACTTCACTTGACGGTGAGTGTCCATGTACGACGGATGATGTGTCTGTATCTGTGCAGGTGTGTGTGTGCTGTGTCAGGGTGGCCGTATGTTCACTGCGTGCAGTGTGTCAACGCTCCATGGCCAGGGTAGTATGCCACTGTTGGTGACTGTGGCATTGTGCCCTATTGCTCTGTGCGATGTGTGTACATTGCTTGTAGTTGTTGACATGTACTGTGTGATGGGTGTGTGACACACTCATTGAATGTGCTCCTGTTCTGTCTCCCACCCCTAGGTCCCTACAGGCCCTCCGGATTCCATTGCCATGCCACGCATCAGGTGCCTTTCCGCCCAAGGTGGCCGTTGTATTCCGTACAAATAAAACACAGGGCACAAACAGCAGTTAGTGAAAAAGGTGCATTTATTCCAAACTGTGACATGTGATTGTGTGTAAGGTGATGACAAAAGTGGTGCGTGCAGTGACAATGAGCTGTCGGTCATGGCTGCGTGAAGCTCAGGGTGTACCCACTGGTTCTATGTCCATAGTCCAACACACACATGCCATCCAGCTGGCTGTGTGGAGTGGGATCGTAGAGCAAGTCAATGCAGTGGCTGGTCAAGGAAGGCTGGCGGAAGGCTGGCTGGCTGCCTCACTTGCGACTGAAGCGTGCGAAGTCCTCCCGGGAGATCTGTTTCCTCTTCGGACAGCCCCTTCCACGTTTGGGAGGGGGTGTGTGGTGGCGACCTGCTGGTGGTGGGTGAGGTGTGCTCACTGGCTGTGGACGCAGGGAAGTGGACACTGCTGCCCGACCCTGCGCCCTAGCAGGTGGTGGCGGAGGTGGTGTTGCTGGCCTTGCCTGTGACCCCACTGCCACCACCAGCTGGCCCATGAGGTCCACGAGTTGGTCCATACGGGACACGAATTGGCCCATATGGGCGTCCATGGACCTCAGCACCCCCAGCACCTCCCGCGTGTCTGTAGCAGACCTGGCCCATTGTCCTTGGGCCTCTTCATAGGCCCCAAGGACTCTGGCCATTTGAGGCAGGGCATGGCTCCCAGGGGAGGCTGGCGTTTCCCTGACCCTGCTCCTCCTACCAGTCCTGCTGCCACCGGCCTGCCCACTAGCCACATTGCACACCACGGTCCTCGCTGTGGCTCCCAGGGTGGATCCAGTCGGCCGGGCCACCACCTGCGCTGGGGCTGGTGCCAGCGAAGACGTGGTGGTGGTGGTGGCGTTGGTGGTCGGTGCGGCGATGGTGGCGGTTGCGGCAGTGGTAGTGGCCGCAATGACCGTGGGTGTGGCCGCAACGACAGTGGCAGCAGGGGGCTGGGACTGTTCAGCATCCCTGGATGATGGGTTGGTGGGTAGGAGGGGTCCTGGGGAGCGGCTGGGCCCTGCCACGCCAGATGGGCCTGCTTGGTGGTCCGTGTCCGAAGAGGAGGACAGATCCTCCAGATCCGTGTGTCCTCGTTGGGGGCTTGTGGGCTGGCTGTGCTGGCTGCTGTCTCCATCCCCAGCATCCGGCAGTTCGTCACCTGTGGAGAGAATGAGATTTGTTATTGTGTTGCACCTGGCGAAGTATGTATTTGTCGTCTGACATTGGCAGTTCGTGCAATCTCGTACATGGGTTTCCCGGAGGCGAGTGTGTGGCTGTGGCATCTGTAGTTGTGTGTGCTAGGCAATGGGACTGTGTGCTGTGCACATGTGGCATGGGACGGATTGGCCATGCCGATGGGTGTGTTGCTGTGCCCCTACTCATTGTGACTCTGGTGTATGCGGGCTCCTGGCCCATCCTGGGTCTGGTTTGTACTTTGCTTTTGGGGTTCATATGGAACGCTTAGGAACGCATATGGCAACATGGGGGCCATGCCCCAGATTCGCATTTGGGAGGGGATATGCTTTTGGGGTTCAAATGGAACGCTTAGGAACGCATATGGCAACATGGGGGCCATGCCCCAGATTCGCATTTGGGAGGGATATGCTTTTGGGGTTCAAATGGAACGCTTAGGAACGCATATGGCAACATGGGGGCCATGCCCCAGATTCGCATTTGGGAGGGGATATGCTTTTGGGGTTCAAATGGAACGCTTAGGTTGATAATTATGTTAATTGTATTAATTTATTCTTCGTAGCGGGTTGTGGGTTTATAGGGGAATAGGGTGGGAAGAAATTTAATTGTAATTAATTAATTATTGAAAATATTTTTGTGTATTGATAATTAATTTACTGTCAATTAATTATTACTTGGTATTTTTTTATTATTTATTAATTTTTGGTATTGAAAATTAATTCTTTGTTAATTAATCATTAATAGGTAATTCATTTTTAAGAAATAATATTTATTGGTATTTAGAATTAATTATTAAATATTTTGTAATTTGTAATTAATTTTAATTAATTTTTTATTGGTATAGATAATTATTTTATTTTTATTAAAATATTAAATCATTATTTTCCCTACTGTTGCACTCTCTGGAGTGGGAATAGTAATTTTACCCTCCTGCTATCCAACGCTTTCCCTACTGTTGCACTCTCTGGATTGGGAATAGTAATTTTTACCCTCCCGCTATCCAACGCTTTCCCTACTGTTGCACTCACTGGAGTGGGAATATTAATTTTTACTCTCCCGCTATCCAACGCTTTCCCTACTGTTGCACTCTCTGGAGTGGGAATAGTAATTTTTACCCTCCCGCTATCCAACGCTTTCCCTACTGTTGCATTCACTGGAGTGGGAATAGTAATTTTACCCTCCCGCTATCCAACGCTTTCCCTACTGTTGCACTCACTGGAGTGGTAATAGTAAATTTTACCCTCCCGCTATCCTACGCTAAAAATATTGAATATTTTTTATAAATATTACGTTAATATATATATATGTATTAAAAAATAAAAATGTATGTTTATTTTTTTCTAAATTACATTAATTATTTATTATTTTTAAAGTTATTTAAGTATTTGTAAGTATGTTTTAGTTAATTAATTATATTATTTCATTAATTTTACATTACTTTTTATACATTTAAAAAATTCGATATTTTGACTAACTATATTTTTTACAACTATATTTTGGATTCGATATTTTTGTACTTACCTGTTTGTAGATAGGGAGTCGATATTTTGGCATTCTATATTTTTACTTCGATATTTTTGTAGGTCGATATTCTTGTTATCGATATTCTGTCAGTGATCCCAGTAAACCACATCATTGATTGTAGGACAGAGGTGTGTTCACAAGTATGTGGACCTAAAGTCACAATTGATCTAGTAGCACTAAGCTATTAAAATGCACTATCCCTCCCTTCATTTTCCACCAAACTCTTGTAGTGAATTCTTTTGGCATATCTTTATTTAATCCACTATGTGCAGGATCAGGGGCTTTGTGTGAGTTCTCTTAAGCACTATGGGGCTTATTTACAAGCCCCTTGCACCACCCGTATGTCACTTTTTCCATGTTAATAATGACGTAAAAGTGGCGTAAGGGGCTTGTAAATAAGCCCCTATGAGTCCCTGTGTAGCTTAGTGTAGTGAGTAGGACTCGATCAATAAGGCATTCACAAGACCAGGAATAAAGTGAAAAACCTGAGAATGCTTTATTAAAAGATTTGAATCAATACAGAAATCAAAAATGGTTAGTTAGTCAATTGAAGCTAAAAACAACAATAATTCACAAAATGGAAATATAGAGAATTAGCATAAAATAGATCAGAATATCAATGCTAGTTAGAGTGCCAGTACCAAATATGGTTTAGCATAAAGCTATGCATTACATCAGTTAGAGGTTTGACATGACTTTCTGACTGAAGAGAAAACCCTGGAAATGATTCCAAGTCTGAATTTTGAAAACAGACAGCTGTAGAGTATGCTGAGTTTAAAATCAAGAAAAACATCAGACAGACCAGAGTAAGGACTGCCTTCTAAGAATATGCAAAAAGCTCTGGCCAACGTCCAATTTATGACCCCATATAAAGAAATACATGGTTCTGTGACACAATATGTGGTACAAAATATTGTTGACAAAAATTTGAGACAAAAATATCGTTTACCACAATAATATATATATATATATATATATATATATATATATATATATATATATATATTACCTACTGGCGGTCGCCAGTAGGTAGTTATAGTTAGGACCTATTATCCATAGGAAAAGCATTTTTTGATTTGCCAATATCTTTGGCGTCGTTTGACGAATCTTTGCAAAAGTTTCAAAACTGGTGGGGCGCTCCGGTCAGCTCCTTTCCTGAAAGTTTCGGAATGATTCGTCAAGCGGGGGCTGAGAAAAAAGGGGGGTCCCAAAGCACATTTTCCCCATGTTAATTTCCATAGGAATTTTTGGAACAGGCTACAGCCCGAACTGCTGAACGGAATTACACCAAACTTGGCAAAAAGGTAGCTCTTGGTTCAGAAAGCGCCCTTTTTTTTAAATGGTGTAAATCCGTTAAGTAGTTCCTGAGAAATTTAAAAAAGAAACAATATCGATATCTGAGCACCGAGGAGGAGTCGCGACTCCTCCTGAGCACAAGCTGACTTCTGATTGGCTGCCAACACTCCAAACCAGGGACCCCCCAGGCCCAAAAAAAGCATTTATTTTTTTAACATTTTCGGCCGGGTCGCGCTGGGTGCGCAAACCCCGTCGAAAATGAAAAAAAAAAACGAAGCCCTGTCTCCCGCGCTTTGTTTTCTAAATATCCACGCCTCCTTGTAGTGAGCTCCTGATCTCACCGTGCACTCTGAAGACCCTGATGAAAACCACAAGCGCTCCGACAGCTCCTTCTGACCTTTCCAGGTGCCCCGCCTCCACCCCTCAAACCCCGCCAGCCTCCATCGTTTCACACATGACCCCTTTCCACTCTGTCTCCCGGGGCTACTGATCGACTTCACTAATCCAACCGCACTTCCACACCACCACAGGCGCTTTCAGTATCTGCGTCCACGCTAAGACCCCGTACCGCGCTGTATCTGCATGGGAGGCTCTCTGCCTACTCTACCACATCCAGTGTCTGCCCCTCCCCCGCCCATGTTCAAACCCAGCCACAAGCTGCTCACTTGCTGCACTGAGTCTTACCTATGTAGCGATGTGAGGGAGCATTGTAACATGGCCCTGCCGGCTCACTGCCTCCCGCGGGAGGACTGTATGCTCTTACTATTCAATAATGTGTTTATCACACCTTATACCTGCGTCGGCATCTATTCTACTCCGCCAACAAAATCACACCCCCCACCCCCCAAGCAACCATCCTCAATGTGCTCCGTGCCGAATACAGGTGTGCAAAGTACCACACACCTTGAACGCACTAATATGTATTCACCAGGCACGATGAACAACGGAGCTGAGTGCCACCTCACTTCACACACCCAGAAGGAACGAGCCACAAACACACATTTGGAAGTGTCACGTTTTATATTCTGTGAGCAACGCAGGTGAAAAAGTGTCATCTCAACGCACGCACACCAGGAGCCACAAACACGCAGCTCCTTGCACGAGGGTGTTTGGTGAGGTACCATTTTCATAGCTCCTTGCACGAGGGAGTTTGCTGAGGTGCCATTTTCATAGCTCCTTGCATGAGGGTGTTTAGTGAGGTGCCATTTTTATAGCTCCTTGCTTGAGGGAGTTTGGTGAGGTGCCATTTTCGTAGCTCCTTGCGTGAGGGAGTTTGGTGAGGTGCCATTTTCCTAGCTCCTTGCACGAGGGTGTTTGCTGAGGTGCCATTTTTATAGCTCCTTGCATGAGGGAGTTTGGTGAGGTGCCATTTTCATAGCTCCTTGCACTATGGTGTTTAGTGAAGTGCCATTTTTATAGCTCCTTGCCCGAGGGAGTTTGGTGAGGTGCCATTTTCATAGCTCCTTGCACGAGGGTGTTTGGTGAGGTGCCATTTTCATAGCCATTGTTGATGAAACACAATGAATATGACCTGATTGATAGTTTGTTTGCAGTTACTTGCACGTGCGTGAGGTGACATTTTACAGCTATTGTCGATGAAACACGGTGAATGCGAACTGGTTGAAAGTTTGTTTGTAGTTCCTTGCACAAGAGCCTGTGAGGTGAGGTGACACTTTCACAGCAACTGTCTATGTAATACGGTGAAGGGGAACTGAATTGCAGATATTTTGTAGTTCCTTGCACAAGAGTGTGTTACATGATGCAACACTTTCACAGCCATTTCCCATTAAATACGGTGAAGACGAAAACTGATTGCAGGCGTGTTTGTAATTCGCTGCATGAGGATGTGTGAAGTGAGGTGACACGTTCACAGCCTGCGCGCCTGCTCCAGAGCTGGCATGGTTAATGTGTGGACAGTGGCAGGCGGGGAGCCGGTGTGGGTCCGTGCGCTTGTGGTGTGCGCACTGGGTAGGCTGATGGCCCTGGACACGAGCCCGGGTGTGAGAATCATAGCGGCAGATCATGTCAGCACCTCAGAAACGAGGCACAACACTTTCAGAGAAATGTTTGGGCCTGTCTGATTCATTTTACAAATTAGAGCACACGGGGGCACAAACAGATGGGGGAAGACGTGTGCAGATGAACGCAGCTCTGCGCCTTTTTAAGTCTCGAGGATGCGTCCAAGATCCTGGGTAACTTTTTAAAGGTGCAGCTTCGATGGATGGCAGCTGTCTGTGCGATCACTGAGGAGGAGGGTAGACTGTTTACAGCGCTCTGCGATCTTAACCGAACAAAGAGACTGCATGGTGCAGCAAAAGGCTCCATGCAGGCTAATGTACAGTTTTGAATGTTACTTCAAACGCCAAGTGACTGGTCCAACTGCATGAGCACATTTAAAATGCACAATAAATAAATAGATAGATAGCTAAATAGATTCATAAATAAATAGAACAACATGTAATGTCACCCTTAGTACGTTCTACTCTCAATCACTGTTTCCAGGTTATCTATACTGTTTCCAGGTTATCTATACTTCCCTATATAGACCTGCCTTTCAATATCAGCCACTGCTAAATACATAAATGTAGCATTCACTTCACACCATTTATTGGTAGTTACAGCACTCACTGTGCCATTCCAACACCTGACGGAAGACACAAAACTGTCTGTGACAGTGGAATAAAAAGTTGGCTGTAGCTTTTATTCTCTTCTAAGTAGTGCTCAGAAGTTATTGAAAGATGACAACCAGTGTTCCACCAAACTCCTCACCCCTCTTCCCTCTTTCTGCACTCCTCGTGCCTCCTTCTGCACCTCTGTTGCTTCTTTCTAGACCTCTGTTGCTTCTTTCAGCAATTCTCTTGCCTCTTTCTGCACTTCTCTTGCCTGTTTCTGCACCCCTCTTGCCTCTTTCTGCACCAGTCTTTCCTCTTTGTGCAACTCTCTAGCCTCTTTCTACACCTCTCTTCCCTCTTTCTGCACTCTTGCCTCTTTTTGTACCTCTGTTTCTTCTTTCTGCACTTCTCTTCTTTCTTTCTGCACTCCTCGTGCCTTCTTCTGTACCTCTGTTGCTTCTTTCTGCACTTCTCTTACTGCTTTCTGCATCCCTCTTGCCTCTTTGAGCACCTCTTTTGCTTCTTTCTGCACTTCTCTCTCCTCTTTCTGCACTCCTCTTGCCTCTTTCTGCACCTCTGATGCTTCTTTCTGCACTTCTATTGCCTCTTTCTGCACCTCTCTTGCTTCTTTCTGCAGCTGACTTGCCTCTTTCAGCACCTCTGTTGCTTTGTTCTGCAGATCCCTTGCCTCTTTCTGCACCTCACTTGCCTGTTTCAGCACCTCTGTTGCTTTTTTCTGCAGATCTCTTGCCTCTTTCTGCACCCCTCTTTTCTCTTTCTGTACATCTCTTGCCTCTTTCTGCACCCCTGTTCCCTCTTTCTGCACTTCTCTTGCTCTTTCTGCACCCTTCGCGCCTCTTTCAGCACATCTGTTACTTGTTTCTGTACTTCTTTTCCTTCTTTCAGCACCTCTCTTGCTTCTTTCTGCACCTCACTTGCCTCTTTCAGCACCTCTGTTGCTTTTTTCTGCAGATCTCTTGCCTCTTTCTGCACCTCTTCTTGACTCTTTCTGCACCTCTCTTGCCTCTTTCTGCACCCCTGTTCCCTCTTTCTGTACCTTTCCTGCCTCTTTCTGCATCTCTCTTGCCTCTTTCTGTACCTCTGTTGCCTCTTTCTGAACTTTTCTTGCCTCTTTCTGCACCCCTTTTGCCTCTTTCTGCACCTCTGTTGCTTCTTTCTGCACTTCTATTTCCTCTTTCTGCACCTCTCTTGCTTCTTTCCGCACATCACTTGCCTCTTTCAGCACCTCTGTTTCTGCACCTCTCTTGCCCCTTTCTGCACCTCACTTGCCTCTTTCAGCAACTTTGTTGTTTTTTTCTGCAGATCTCTTGCCTCTTTACGCACCCCTCTTTTCTCTTTCTGCACCTCTCTTGCCTCTATCTGCACCCATGTTCCCTCTTTCTGCACCTTTCTTGCCTGTTTCTGCACCTCTCTTGCCTCTTTCTGTACCTCTGTTGCCTCTTACTGCACTTCTCTTGCTCTTTCTGCACCCTTCTCGCCTATTTCAGCACCTCTGTTTCGTCTTTCTGCACTTCTCTTCCTTCTTTCTGCACCCCTCCTGCCTCTTTCTGTACCTCTCTTGCCTCTTTGTGCACCTCTGTTGGTTCTTTCTGCACTGTTCTTGCTTCTTTCTGCACCTTTCTTGCCTCTTTCTGCACTTCTCTTGCTTCTTTCTACACCTCTGTTGCTTCTTTCAGCAATTCTCTTGCCTCTTTCTGTACTTCTCTTGCTTGTTTCTGCACCTCTCTTGCGTCTTTCTGCACCTCTGTTGCCTCTTTCTGCACTTCACTTGCTTCTTTCTGCACCTATCTTGCCTCTTTCGGCACCTCTGTTGCTTCTTTCTGCACCCCTCCTGCCTCTTTCTGCACCCCTCTTCCCTCTTTCTGCACCACTCTTGCCTCTTTTTGTACCTCTGTTGGTTCTTTCTGCACTGCTCTTGCTTCTTTCTACACCTCTGTTGCTTCTTTTAGCAATTCTCTTGCCTCTTTCTGCACTTCTCTTCCTTCTTTCTGCACCACTCCTGCCTCTTTCTGTACCTTTCTTGCCTCTTTGTGCACCTCTCCTACCTCTTTCTGCATCCCTCTTGCCTCTTTTTGCACCTCTGTTGGTTCTTTCTGCACTGCTCTTGCTTCTTTCTGCACTTCTTTTGCAAATTTCTGCATCCCTCTTGTCTCTTTCTGTACCCCTCTTCCCTCTTTCTGCACCTCTCTTGCCTCTCTCTGCACACCTGTTCCCTCTTTCTGCACCCCTTTTGCCTGTTTCTGCAACTCTCTTGCCTCTTTCTGCAGTTCTCTTGCCTCCTTCTGCACCTCGCTTGCCTCTTTCTGCACCTCTCTTGCCTCTTTCGGCACCTCTGTTGCTTCTTTCTGCACTTCTCTTGCCTATTTCTGCACCTCTGAGTTAGAGGTAATTTTAATCCCCCAGCCCTATTATGTACTAGGGCCTTACAGGGGAGGTCATGCCAATCACAGGGGTACCCCAACCCATAGTGTACCCTAGTGTATGTAGGTGTTTTCACTGTATTCTAAGTGTCTTTCAGCATAGCACTGGCTCCGGGCCTGGTTAGTCAGTCAGTTACCACCTGTACCAGTCAGCAAAAAGTTGGGGGCACAGGATGACTTTGCAACAAGGCCTCTTTCTGCACCTCTGTTGGTTCTTTCTGCATATCTCTTGCTTCTTTCTGCACCTTTCTTCGTCTTTCTGGACTTCTGTTGCCTCTTTCTGCATTTCTCTTGCTTCTTCTGCACTTTTCTTCCTCTTTCTGCACATGTCCTACCTCTGTAGGAATAGTTAGAAATTAGCATTTAAAAAACCTTTGAAATTCACTGAAAAAACCACAGGTTTCAGGGACGTTATAGTTAGTTGGACATTTCACTCTTACAAAACCAGAGAAATTTGGCCGTTATAGTTAGTTGAGCTAACTATAACTCGCGCCCTGCAATGCACTGCTGATGACGTCACATATTACATCATTCATGACATGGTCAGTGACATCACTGATGACATCACTGATGACATCTCAAATGACATCACTGATGACATCATCCACGTGATAATCTGATGCACCTCCTCATACCCTAATATAACCTTTGATACACCCACTCTAAAATACAGACTACCATTTTCGAAACCATAGACACACCAATACCAGTTACTACATACCCATTCACTGATTCCTACGTCTACACACACATCCACTCATTCACCCATACAGTCACTCATACATGCAGTCACTCATCAATATAGCACTATCATATGCACTCATACACCTATACAGACACTCGCACACCGCCACTCATCCATAGAGTTACTCACACACCTAGTCAGTCATGCAAAGAATCAATCTCACTCCCATTTATTCACCTATACAGTTATACACACACCACCTCACTTATTCATACAGATACTAACACATACTTACTCTCTTATACAATCACTGATACAAGCACACACTCATCCATACAGCCACTCTCACAATCACTCACTCTCACATATAGTCATTTATATACTCCAACACTCACATATAATGCCTTTCACATATGTAGTTACTCACACATGTACCACTGAGACATCTATTCACTCACCAACACACCCATACACACACTCACCCACTCATACAGCCCTTCACACATGCAGTCTTGAACCCATACACCCAGTGAATCACCCACTCACACATCTATGCACAGAGTCACACACTCCCCACCCACCCACACAGACACTCAGGCACCCATACAGATACTCAGACAACCAATCAATAACCCATATAGACACTCATGTAGCTAGTCACCAACCCATGCAGCTGCTTACACACCAACTAACAGACTGATACAGAGATTCACACAGTTTAGTCACTAACCCATGCTCTGCCTAGCCTATAAGGCAATACATGAGATAGGGTCCACACTTATACAAAACCTTTTGAAAATCCTTCAGCCTGTAAGACTTCTGAGGATACTCAGACTTTGCTGGGAGGCGGATGCCTCCCAGCAACGTCTGAGTATCCTCAGATTCTAAAAAGTGGGAGCTGGTAGATGGTCCTTCGCAGTCCTAGTTCCCAAGCTATGGGATACCCTTCCTCTTCAAATTAGGAAAGCAGAATCTGAGCTTTTCTTTAGGAAACAGTTAAAGACCTTCCTTTTTGAATAGGTAGGATCCCTCTCTCCCTCCTCTGCCTAGCGCTGGGAAGCCCTATGTGATTAGCCATGTGCTTTACAAATCAATGACAATAGAATAGAATCAATGATGTCACCAGTGATGTCACTGACCATCCCATGAGTGATGTAATATGTGAGGTCATAAGCAGTGCATTGCTGGGGTGTAAGCTATAGTTAGCTCAGGTAACTATAACTGCTGAGTTTGTATGGTTTTGTACGAGTGACATCTGAGCCTAAATGTAACATCCTGTAACCTTTGGTTTTTTTCAGTGAATTTCTAAGGTTTTTAAAATTCTATTTCCTAACCATAACATCCTTGTAACCTTTGGTTTTTCAGTGAATGTCTATGTTTTTTAAAATTCTATTTCCTAACTATAACATCCTTGTAACCTTTGGTTTTTTAAGTGAGTGTCTAAGTTTTTTAAAAATGTATTTCCTCACTGTAACCTTTGAAACGGAGTGTGTGAGTGAGTGCATGAGTGTCTCAGTGGGTAAAAGTGTGAGTGTGTGTGTCTCAATGGGTGTGTGAGTGGGTGCACAAGTGTCTGGGTGGGTCTGTGAGTGGGTGTGTGAATGTCTCAGTGGGTGTCTCAGTGGATGCATTAGTGTCTGAGTGGCTCTGTTTGGGTGTCTGAGTGGGTTTGTGAGTGCCTCCGGGTGTGTGAGAGTCTGTCTGTGAGTGGGTGCATGAGTGTCTCATTGGGTCAGTGAGTGGGTGTGTAACTCTCTGATTGGGTCTGTGAGTGGGTATGTGAGTCAGTACGTGAATCTCTAAGTAGGTCTGTGAGCAGGTGTCAGAGAGTATGAGTGTGTCTGTAAGTGGGTACATGAGTGTCTGAATGGTCCGTGAGTGGGTGTATATATCTGAGTGGGTCTGTCAGTGGGTGCATGAGTTTCTGAATAGGTATGTGAGTGTCTGTTGGTGTGTCTGAGTGGTTCTGTGAGTAGGTGCATGAGTGCCTGAGTGGGTTTGTGAGTGGGTGTGAGAGTGTCTGAGTGCTTCTGTGAGTGAGTGCATGAGTGTCTGTGTAAGTCTGTGAGTGTCTGAGTGGGTCTTAGAGTGGGTGTATCAGTGTCTGACTGGGCCAGTCAGTGGGTGTGTGAGCGACTGAGTGTGTAAGTGGATGCCTAAGTGTCCATGTAGGTGTATCAGTAGCTGTGTCAGTGACTGGGCCACAACGCAACCGCACCTGCCCCTTTTTCCAAAAAGAATCCACAGTTTTGCACAAAATATCTACTCAAGTGGAATACTTTCTACTGGTTAGTTACTAAGTTCTATCGCAAAAAGACCAATTGATGGACAGAATGCAGAACAATGTCATACATTCACCCCAGTAAAGAGATCTGGGCCTAAATCCATCGTTTTTTTGCTCACCATGCCATTCCAGTTTGGACCCAGCCATATGCAAATCAGTCTTGACCCTGCGCCCAATGGGAACAGTCCAGCCCGAACTGCCAGGCCAGGTCCTCCCTGGACTGGAAACAATCATCCTAGGACCGGTTTCGGGCTTTCAGACCTCATCAGCCAGGATAGCTTGACTCCAGTGGCATGGAGAGCACGGGACCCACGTCTGGGCATACCCGTCCCACTCGGGGTGACAAATGCAAAAAGACCAATTGATGGACAGAATGCAGAAGAATGTCATACATTCACCCCAGTAAAGAGATCTGGGCCTAAATCCATCGTTTTTTTGCTCACCATGCCATTCCAGTTTGGACCCAGCCATATGCAAATCAGTCTTGACCCTGCGCCCAATGGGAACAGTCCAGCCCGAACTGCCAGGCCAGGTCCTCCCTGGACTGGAAACAAGCATCCTAGGACCGGTTTCGGGCTTTCAGCCCACATCAGCCAGGATAGCTTGACTCCAGTGGCATGGAGAGCATGGGACCCACGTCTGGGCATACCCGTCCCACTCGGGGTGACAAATGCAAAAGGTACTAAGTTCTATCTCCTTGGGTAAATGTCCAGTACGTATTCTGCACTACAGCTGCATGATGGAGCACAAAGAAATGTCAACAGTGACTTTGTGTGCATTTTGGCAATGTGATTATTTCCTGTGCGTCTTTATCCAGAAATTTGTGATAACATGAATCACATTAATACATACAAGACAGGAGTGTCTATTATCTAAACATATGTTTATCATTGATCATAGTATCTTTAATCAGTTTAGTACATCATATTTTCAACATCAACAAAACATCATGATTGATATTGACCAGGCATACGAATTATCCAACCCCAAATTACGGGAATGTACATCAGTAATACACAAGAGTCGCATGATCTTGAGTGGGTCTGTCAGTGGGTGCATGAGTTTCTGAATAGGTATGTGAGTGTCTGTTGGAGTGTCTGAGTGGTTCTGTGAGTAGGTGCATGAGTAGGTTTGTGAGTGGGTGTGAGAGTGTCTGAGTGCTTCTGTGAGTGAGTGCATGAGTGTCTGAGTGGGTCTATGAGTGCATGTGAGAGTGTCTGTGTAAGCCTGTGAGTGGGTCTGTGAGTGTCCGAGTGGGTCTTTGAGTGGGTGTATCAGTGTCTGACTGGGTCAGTCTGTGGGTGTGTGAGTAACTGAGTGTGTAAGTGGATGCCTAAGTGTCCATGTAGGTGTATCAGTAGCTGTGTCAGTGACTGGGCCACAACGCAACAGCACCTGCCCCTTTTTCCAAAAAGAATCCACAGTTTTGCACAAAATATCTACTCAAGTGGAATACTTTCTACTGGTTAGTTACTAAGTTCTATCTCCTTGGGTAAATGTCCAGTACGTATTCTGCACTACAGCTGCATGATGGAGCACAAAGAAATGTCAACAGCGACTTTGTGTGCGTTTTGGCAATGTGATTATTTCCCGTGCATCTTTATCCTGTAGTGTAGCTCCTATTTCCCTAATAGGCTCTGTGCATTGGAATAATATATCCTATAGGTTTGACATAGGACTAAGGTCGGTATGTCCCTATCGAGTATATTAAACTTAATTACTTGTGCCAGCTAGCTCAGAGGCCACTAGAAACTTCTTGACAACAAGAAGGGAGTAGTTTCTGGCAGCCGCAAAACATGACCACTGTGTTTCCCTTACAGAATCAGGACGTGTCCCAGAGTCGTAGAAACAATAGATAACTATTTCACTCAGCTCAGTCGTGCATGGTTCAGTTACTTCTCAAAGTTACACAGAAATAACAGACGGGCGTTTCAATAAAAAGGTTTATTGAACAGTCTTGTTTCTGTTGTAAGTTAGATGTGCTGTTATGATCACAAGACAGTATGCGAGATAAATAATGTACAGAGTGAGCAGTAGAAATAAATAATACTGCGTTAGCATTATCTTTTCAGCATATATGCATTTACATAAAATGACACAGCCTAAAAATGCGAGTACTCATACGATGCGTTTCTAGCCTAGTTCTACCCAGTGTGCCTAACCTTTCCTAGGGGTAGGGAGAAGTAGAAGTAGGTGCTGTATTCCTGACTAGAGTATTCTAAGAGTAAGTTACGCCTAGTATGCCAAGAGTCTAGTATGCCAAGAGTCCCTCTAGGTTCTAGTCTGCTGCATACCTGAAGAATGAGAGAGGTAGGAATCTCTTTCCGGACTCGAACTCCAACACCCCGCAAGGGAAGTTAGATCACTGGAAGCTGGACTCTCTGCGAGCAGGAATGACAGCGTCTCAGTGCGTCCGGCCGGGAAACGGGCTCCTCTGAAGTCGAGGTCTCCTCTGATTTACAGGGGTTTGGGAAGGTATATTTATACCTGAAAATGTTAGCATTGACGTGAGTTGGGCAGCGAAAGACGTCATGAATGAACCTCTAGGGATTAATGGTTCATGCATAATGTATGAGTCCTTGAAGAAATCAATAGTCCTGGGCAAGGGAAACTCCCGCAGCCTGAGGGTCTGTTTTTTTCATGGACGCGTTGAGACGCTAGGGTGGACGGATGCCGGAATCCATGCCTGTATTTGGAGAGCATGGTCTATGCCTAAATAAGGTCTGGGATTTTATGCCTATATAAGGGCAAGGCGAATTGTGCCTATATAAGGACATGATTCTAGAAAGCCCGTTTATGGACACCCTATAAAGTATACAACACCCACTCCTCTTTTGTGTATACGACAATACTAAAATGCTAAACATTTAAAATGCTAAACATAAAAATGGAGTACTGCATATTAAAACATATCCTAAAAGCATTAAAAGACATATTAAAAATGCAAAGGTTTCTGTACATCATTAAGCAGTGCTTCTCATTTCCAGCATAAAGTATGAAATAAATGCATTTGGAATGAAATAAAAAGCAAAATTTACATATGACGAAAATGATCGATAAGTTCGTTCAAAATCAAAGTCATTTCCTGTCATGAAATTTAAATGAACTGATTTAGACACATAAGATGACTAAGTGTCCCTGGAAGTACTGCCAAGTCTGTATTATAAGGCTAGTTTTACTTTAAGCAGATTGAAGCGCCATTTTCGTTCAAAAAATGGGACAAAAGTTCAAATTTGGAAAAGTTCCAAGGTTTCGAAAAATGAAGGCCAAATTGTTGCTGTTGCACTGGAACAGAGTATGCCGAATCAGAGTCAGTTTACGGGTCTGGTGTAAACATGAGATCATCTACTTCAATAGACAAAACATAATCTACTGCCGTTGGTGTAAGTTGGAACACCTCGTGTAGAAGATTGATCGCACAAAGATGGGAAGCATCGCTCTCAGCATAGGTCGCCGCAGCAATGTTCACGTCCGTTGTTACCTGTGTGCCCGGAGTTGTTTCTCGTACCTCAGCAGCAGCAGGAGGCGACTGTGAGATCTCAATGAATGCTGACATCAGAATTGGAAGCCTCTGGGGACAACACAGAGCATGGGCCGTTATCGGGATCAGCAAAGTATCGACGTCCTTCGGCGCAGCTGATGGATATGTCAGACAAGCGTTCAACACGCATTCTTTACCACATAGCAGGCATCGTAGAACA
This sequence comes from Calotriton arnoldi, assembly GCA_963921515.1. Lineage (NCBI taxonomy): Eukaryota > Metazoa > Chordata > Amphibia > Caudata > Salamandridae > Calotriton > Calotriton arnoldi. The sequence continues at coordinate 405,382 of CAWUFW010011998.1, read as the reverse complement.
GGTAAGATGCAATCTTGCCAGATTGGTCTGAACGACAGGAACCACGTGGTATTAAGGTCCCGTAGACGAGTCATGCCCAGTAGCTGTACTATTCGCTCACGGCACTGTCTTTCAAGGAGAGTTTTCTCCATTTCGCTCGGAGTGATGTCGGCGAATAGGCTGGCCATAGCGCAATAGCAGACAGATGAATAAAATTCCGGCAACAAGTGCGAGAATTAATGGTATGCCACCAAACACCGAATGTGCAAAATTGGGGATGATTCCAAGTATTGCCTGGAACGGTGCTAACAGACCGGAGCAAATGCTCTTAAATACATGTACAATTCCTGTTGTATCTGACATGTTAAAGATACGTGATATCATTTCTACGAAATGTATAGGGCAGTTTGTACGTATTAGAGTCTGTATCTCAGCCGAAGTCCTTGCTACTTGTAGATCATAGGTTTCTTTGGCCGAGGTCAAAGGCACTGTTTGCTGCAAAAGCATGGCTTTCATTCTGCTCAAAGTATCAAATCTTATAAAAGAGACGCTCAGCGAAGGCCATAAAGGCGACTCCCTGACTGTGTCTATTGGGGGAAACAATACTTGCATACAGCAAGTGACCCTGGAGTTGACCGTTACTAGATATGGGATGCCTGGCAACATTCCACAGCAGCTCTGATCATTCAACATGAGGTAACTCCCATTCGAAAGTTGTCCAAACGTTGGATTAATCACAGCAGCTGGTGTACCCCGCTGGTGGCAAGACAAGTTTGCCACAGAACCATTACAAGCCCCGTGTAAAGAAATGTCCTGACAAATGAGTGAACCGGTCAGTGCATGTTTACAGTTGGTACCGCTAAGAAACACTTCACGATCCCCACTCCAACATCTATGTGTATACGGTAAATCCCAAGATGTCTTAATGTATTCCTTACCCAACCTTTCATATTTGCCTGCTTGCATCTGTCTGAGGCAATACTGAAACTGAAAAGTAGTCACAGGTAATGTTATTTTGCCATGAATGACCCATTCTGTAGCTGGTTTTTCTGCCACTGTAAATGGTAATTTTTCCAGTTTTTCAATGCTCAGCACTGTATACCTTGCTCCTCTTTGTGCCAATTCAATCTGTTTATCAGTTAGATTGTATTCTGCAAACAGAGACGACGTGTTGATGAAACGCCAAGGCACATAGCCCGCTCGCAAAGATTGCAGCGTCCATGTCAATAACACTATAGAACGTAATTGGGATTGACGTTGTTGTAACATAGCCAAATCTTGTTCTAGAATGTCGATAGCAGAGGATACAATGCCATCCAATGAATAAATCCTGGAGGACAAAGTTGTTAACCCATTGTCGACCACAGAGAGTGTTTTCTCTAAATTAATACGATCAAGTTCACGTATTCGTTCTGCAGCCTCTATCTGTGACACTTTCCATGCTTCGTTATAAGCAGCATAGATGCCGGCATATATGAAACGTTTTTGACGCGGTTTTCTTGGTCCAAGCAAGAATTCCCTAAGATCTGCGTTGTCTCTTTAAGTAAGGTTAAGTGTTGTTTCACATCCTGTAGTGTAGATTTATGCAGCCAATCGAGGCATAATTTACCTACACTGTATGTTGTTACTACCCCCGGATGTTGTCTTTGGACATATCTTGGGTCTGGCCTATGAATAGTAAAGCCCTGAGTTTTGTTCAAGAACCTTTCCTGACAGTTGTTTGTGTCTGTGGGCCAGATCAACCATTTCTTCCAATTTGGATGAGTTCTGTTGAGTTGTAGTATATCGTCAACTGGCACCACTGCCTTTGTATTATTATCACTGGCAGGTGTTGGCACAGAAGGTGTTTTCATCTCTTTGATCTTGGCTAATCCAAGACAAGATGTTTGTTGGACGGGGTCATTCAAAAACAGTATTTGTTCAGGGATGATACAGGCTCTAAATAAAGCTTCTATACCCTGTACTTGCCAATCTTTACTACCCCAGACAGTTTTTGTCTCAATTGTGTCTTTCCATAAGTCGAAACCCTGTATAGACAGTTGGGCAATAAATGCTTCAGAGTAAATCTGTTTCGTATTGGTTAACATAATTTTCAGTCCTGTTTTGTTCACATTTCTATAGTAAAATGTTTCTGGGTCAGATACATTGTAACCTGAAAAATATGGAAATTTACTAGCAAAAGTTTTTGAACTACCTTTTGGTGGTGTAGGACAATGTTCCCATTGGTTAAACATAAACACATTTCTTGGATATGCAGTTTTGTGCAAATAATGATGACCATAGTGGTTATAACAATACAGTTGTTCATAGTCTGAAGAACCTTCTAAAAATTCATTCTTAGAAAATGCAGCAGATTTTTCTAGATCAAACATTACATTGGTCACAGTCTCAAAGTCCCAATCATCTGAATAGGTACTGGACGTAATTAAATCACTTAGTGAAATTTTAAACAAATGTGGAATGTTCAATTGTTCACTTGGACCGAAGATTTCATAATCTGTTTTGTCCCACACTATACCATCCTGTATAGGAACAGCTGTGATGTTCACTGATGACAAGTCTCTTGCTTCACGATGGGAAGATTTATGTGGTTTTAAAAGTACATTCACGTATTTTCCTTCACTGTTCACATGGATGTATTTGCCACTTATAAGCATGCTTACTGTTGTTACCAAAGCTAGCCAGAGCAGAAAAACAAAAAGTCCAGATGTAATCCAGAGTTCAATCCATGGAGAAACCAGATAAGTCTTTTTCAGAAAGTGAATAAAGTCTTGTACTTGCTGCTTGATTTTTGATGATGCTGGCGTCGTTTCAGGTTCACTTGGAGCTTCTGAAAACGTATCAAAGTCAATGAAATAGCCAGAAGCAGTTCTGTCAATTGTTGGAATTGCATCAGGATTTGTTGAAATCACAGGAACCAGTTCTTCACGAGTCACGTTGGTGTAGACAGGTGTATTTGGACGAACTGTTACTTGGTTGTCAAGAGGGATGAGTTCCATAGCTTGGTTGCTTAGTCCTTCATTTGTTACAGCTGAATTCTCGATCGTGATCAGTCTTTAGTCTGAACCTCTTGAATAGTAGCGAGAGGAGTGCGTCAGCTACTAGGTCGGAGTCCACGAGGCCTACTGCTTAGTATTGGCCACGTACTGTGGTTTGATCAGGTCGATTGACACAAATCTTTTCTCCTTTCTTCCAGCAAGGGGCGGCAGAAGTACTGTCCTTGTTCCTTGAACAGCTAGAACAGGTACCGGTTGTCTGTAAGAAGGTCCAAATTCCTTCTTGTCCGCTATTTTTTCTCTGACTAGATCCCCAACTTTTGGAATCCAGACAGGCCTTGCTGGGATCGCCGATGTTTCCCCAGTGGTGGTTGGCTGTAGGGATACGTTGCTTTGTTTCGTTCTTAATTTGTTAAGATCCTGTAAAACAGCCAAACGATCTTTGATATCAAATGGTTTCATGTCCACAACTGTGCCTACATGTTCTAAGTCTGGAACCCACATTTTTGTCCCAAATAGGACCTCATATGCAGTGACCCCCCCTAGAGAACTTCTTGGCAGGTTGTTGAGTGCGCACTGAACGCTATTGAGGTGTGTGACCCACCCATCACCCGAGCCTAATACCCTAGCTGTTATAGACTGCTTTATGTCCCGGTTTTTCCTTTCCACAACAGAATTTCCCTCAGGATGGAATGGAGAGGAGTACCGCAATGCGACGCCCAGACTGGCCATGGCCTCCTTGTAAGCCCTAGAGCTAAACGCAGGACCCTGGTCAGAATGTAGCGTGCCTATTGCGTATGTGCCGATAAAGACTCGCAAATCTTTTATAACAGTTCGAGCGTCAGCCGAGCGCTGAGGCCATAACCATAGGAACCTAGATTTAGTATTTGCGGGAATGCCGTTGTCCAATGGGACGCAGGCGAGTAGATAGCCTAATGCTGTCTAACAGTGGTCTCTGTACTGGGCTGCCGCATTCGCAGCATGGTGTCAGGTGGCTTTCTCGCTGTAATTTACAGTCTAAGCAATTGTTGATAAATATGTGAATTTCTGTATTCATTCCAGGCCACCAGTACATCTCTTTTAATGTCAAAATTGTTTTAAAGATCCCTTGATGTGACAGACCCTCCCCCAAATGTGTTTCATAAATCAAGGCTGCTCTTCGTTCCATGTTTGGAATTACCCTATCCCCCACTCAAGGGATTCGAGCAAAAGGAACGTTGTTCGCATCAATTACATAAGAGTACTTGAGTGGAAACTTTTTTGGTAACGCTGCACTGCTGACTTTGCTTGAAGCATTGACAGCTAACATTATCTCACCGTCTATTTTTGTTTTGGAACGAGTGATCGCAGCTACGGATGCCGTCTGAACAGCCCCCTTCGCGGCTTCGTCAGCCAATGAATTCCCTGCAACGTGAACGCCATCACGCTGATGACTCAGTGTGTGAATCACGTGAGCCTTTGGTTGTTCGTTTTTCAACTGAACTACTTTTTCCCAAAGCAATTTGTGCTTTATTGTGCCACCCTTCGCATCTTTGAAACCATTTTCAAGCCAGGTTCGTATATAGTCATTATACGACTGAACACAGTAATAGGAATCGAACACTATCAGTGTGAGGAATTCTCGATCCGTACTCTCAAGTGCCAGTTTGAATGCCTGTAGTTCAGCTCGCTGAGCTGTACAATCACCTAGTGACTGAGTTTTTGTGACCATAGGTCTGAAGATGCCATTTCGCATGCGACCTTTAACGATAGCACACGCTGCACTGTAAGCTTGCTTACTCCCTGTTGCGGGCTGTGCGGATCCGTCAGTGTAAATTACGAATTTATACTGATCGAGAGGCAGAATCTCAGTGGGCAGAGGACATTCTTGTTCATATTGGAGAAATGCTTGTGTTTTTAAATCTGGATCAAAAACATTTTCAACATCAGTTGCAGCAAGAGAATTAACCCACTGTATCCATCTCGGATGTAAAGCTTTAGCATTCGGAATGCTCGCTTTTGTGACCGCCTCTAAAGCTGGTACCGGGGTAATGACAATTATGCGTTTCCCTTGGGCTAAGGCTCTTTCTTTTGCTACAGCTGTTTGAACTGCTGTCAGAATTTTTTCAGTTGAACTGAACCGCATTTCCGCTTGTGTATACAAATGTGATTTGTATGCAATTTGTACTTTCTCACCCTCATTAAAGGTTAAGTAAGTGAATCCACATTGACCCGAAATTATTCGAATCACCAAATTTCTTTGACTTACGCATGTTTGTAAGTGATTTGTTGCTAACATGTTAGCCTGGAGTGAACGCAAAATTTCTGTGTGTTCCTGTGTCCAGTTTTTAATTGAAAAATCAGATTTAATTAATGCGTAGAGAGGTTTAACCCTTTCTGCGTAATTTAGAATGTATGTTCTACCAAAATTTAGGAATCCCAGGATTGATTGTAAATTTTTTAGCGTTTTTGGAGGTTGGAGCAGCGCACATTTCTCTAGAAAGTTAGCTGCCAAGCTCTTGCCTTCACTTGAAAGCTCATATCTTAAAAATAGGACATTGAGATGGGCAATTCGGGACTTTTTAAAGTTGAACTTGTAGCCCTCAGAGGCGAATCCCAATATAATGGTGCTCACCCTGTTCAAGTGTTTTTCCAAGTCATCGTCTGTCAGATAGATGTCATCGACATAGGACAATGCCTTGTTGTCATAAATTTGTAGTAACTCCGTTACTCTCGCTGAGAATAAACCTGGGCTGTTCTTGAACCCTTGTGGGAGTCGACAAAAGTGACGCTGGGTCCCCATTATGGAGAATGCCGTTAAGTACCTACTTTCCGGTGCTATGTTTTGACAAAAGAAACCGTTTGAGATGTCTAATGTTGTTTTGTATTTTTTACGCACAATGTTATTCTTTAATGCTGTGCTGTGTGCACTTTGCACTGCAAAAGTTTTAGAACAAGTGTTTAAATGTCTGTAGTCCAAAACTAGACGATATGTATTGTCTGGTTTGGAGACAGGAAACAAAGTATTGTTCATGGAGGAGGTGCATGTTTCAATCACCCCTTGGTATTCAAGTTGATTTAAAATCTCCCTGACCTGTTTTTTAGCTTCTTGCTTAATAGGATACTGCCTCTGAGCAGTAGGTTCATGTTTCAGATTTATTTTATGGTGAGGTGAGTCCTCATCCCATCCTACATGATTTTTATATAATGCTGGAGCCTGGGCCACTGCCCATTTTCTGGCATAAGTATATTTTAAGTGAATTGGAATGTGATTGGAGAAAGCAGGCATAATCATGTCCTCGCCGTGTAGGCACTCCCTGACAAATTGTGGTGGCCAGTCTTTTTCTGCTAGAAGTATGTCATACCCCTTTGATAGTTTTTCCCAAAAAAGTGCTTTAACCTGTCTAGGTTTGTCTCCCTCCATCTGGAGTGTTATTTCATATAACCTTTGTGGAGTACTAACCCTGGTGTCTACAGTCTCTACTGTAATGTACTCATTCAAGTCCACTATCTCCAGAAGTTCCATCAGGTTCTGGCGAGCTATTGTGACTTCTGCTGCACTGTCCAGCATTGTCTGAGCCCATTCTCCGTTCTTGAGTTGTGATCTCAGTATTCTCGGCATGTCTTACTATTAGACCTGCTACTTTCTTTTTGGAGAATTGAGGTTTAGCTTTAGTTTTTGTTGCGTGCTTGTCGTCTTTCGATTTCACGCGTTCTTCTCTATGTTCTGTACGTCCTCTTCTTTCCGAAGTCTGTGATGAGACCTGAAAGGGACGAGAGGAACGTGTATCATTATCTTGATACCTATCAGGTTTTCTCAAATTATCCCTATTCCTGAGGTTGTACCTCCTTTCAGAGGGCTCCTTTTGAGGGGACTTACCTCGGGATTGAGATCTTTTCTCATTTGAATTTTGTTTAGTAGACTCCCACTTCTTTTTAGAAGATGTAGGAGTTTTTGTAATTGAGTCCTTCTCAGGACTTTCAGATAGTTTTGGTTTAACTGGTCTCCCACCCAAACTATCTCTGCCTAATTCTGCATAAGATTGTTCTATAATTCTGGGTAGCTCTGTTTGATGTTCTGTAACATCAAATTCCCTTAATTTTTGTTGGATCGCCACTGCTGCTGCCTCCCCTTTAATATTTGATAATATTATTGTTGAGACCTGGTCAACATTTCTCAGTAATTTCATACCTAAATTTAAAGCAGGCTCTGCCCCATATTCGTTTTGAATTTGTTTTAGGACATCAGGTATTACCGCAATTGACGGAATGCCATGTGTTTTAGTGTAGATGGCAGCAAAGACTGAGCCCCAAGTGGTGCAGTCTTCCAGTTGTGGTGTGATCCCCATTGGTAAACTAATGGTTAGGATTCTGTGTTTCTCATGCGGGCTAGTATTTGGAAATACTGCTTCGATTTGAGTAATTTTTTGAGCTATCCAAAATGGAATTTGCTCCCGCTTAGTGGGCATTTTACCCATGACTGCGTATAGAGTCTGTGGTGTAATTTTTAGAGTGTTCCCCTGGTGAGGGGTTTGATTTGGAAGTGTTAATGGTGGTTGGACTGTTAAAGTCCGCATGACATATTGAACCAATTGTCTGTAGATTTTTATTAGTTCTTGTAATTGAACAAGTAAGTCCTCATCTGACATTATGTCAAGTTCAGGATGAGGTGTGTAGCCGGCTAGAATCGGCCAAGTTGCTCCTGGTCTACCTAGTGGACCGAGCCTGGTTATATTTCTGTGATGTTTTAGGGCGCCTTTAAACCAGAGCTGATGCTCCTGGTATGTTAATGGAATCTCTATATCCTCGAAAGGAATGTATTCCTCTGGTGTTTCATCTTCCTTGTAGAAGTGAAACATTTTAGTTACTGGATTGGATTCAGGAAATATTACCCATGAATAGAATACCTCTGTCTGAAAGGATTCGTGTGCCTCAATCACGAAAACTGCTCTACCTCCTCTCGGTGGTAGGCCATGTTTTATAAGTTTTAGAGTAATGGCTCTTCTTAAATTTGGAGCGATGTCGATGACACCCTCCTCGGTTTCATTTAAACCGGTGAAATTAAAAAGTGCTGGTTGGGCTGGGTCAGCCGCAGCTACACCGTTTCCGGCATCATTGTCAGTGCCTGACATTTTTCTGCTTGAAAAAATGTAAAACAAGTTTCAAGGAAACAAAGATAAGGTGCACAATATTGTGGAACACTGTATCCTTCAATGTTGAGCAAACCAAGCAGCTAATATATAGGGTACTGCCCTATGTAGCCGTGGTGGATACTATCCCTGCCCACTCCAGACGTCTTTTGGAGTATATGGGTAGGGGTCTCTGAGAGAGAAAAGAAGATGCACAGCTGAGTTACTCAGTATCTAACGTTGAATTACTGCCTTACCAAACCGTTGGGCGCCATGTAGTGTAGCTCCTATTTCCCTAATAGGCTCTGCTCATTGGAATAATATATCCTATAGGTTTGACATAGGACTAAGGTCGGTATGTCCCTATCGAGTATATTAAACTTAATTACTTGTGCCAGCTAGCTCAGAGGCCACTAGAAACTTCTTGACAACAAGAAGGGAGTAGTTTCTGGCAGCCGCAAAACATGACCACTGTGTTTCCCTTACAGAATCAGGACGTGTCCCAGAGTCGTAGAAACAATAGATAACTATTTCACTCAGCTCAGTCGTGCATGGTTCAGTTACTTCTCAAAGTTACACAGAAATAACAGACGGGCGTTTCAATAAAAAGGTTTATTGAACAGTCTTGTTTCTGTTGTAAGTTAGATGTGCTGTTACGATCACAAGACAGTATGCGAGATAAATAATGTACAGAGTGAGCAGTAGAAATAAATAATACTGCGTTAGCATTATCTTTTCAGCATATATGCATTTACATAAAATGACACAGCCTAAAAATGCGAGTACTCATACGATGCATTTCTAGCCTAGTTCTACCCAGTGTGCCTAACCTTTCCTAGGGGTAGGGAGAAGTAGAAGTAGGTGCTGTATTCCTGACTAGAGTATTCTAAGAGTAAGTTACGCCTAGTATGCCAAGAGTCTAGTATGCCAAGAGTCCCTCTAGGTTCTAGTCTGCTCCATACCTGAAGAATGAGAGAGGTAGGAATCTCTTTCCGGACTCGAACTCCAACACCCCGCAAGGGAAGTTAGATCACTGGAAGCTGGACTCTCTGCGAGCAGGAATGACAGCGTCTTCTCAGTGCGTCCGGCCGGGAAACGGGCTCCTCTGAAGTCAAGGTCTCCTCTGATTTACAGGGGTTTGGGAAGGTATATTTATACCTGAAAATGTTAGCATTGACGTGAGTTGGGCAGCGAAAGACGTCATGAATGAACCTCTAGGGATTAATGGTTCATGCATAATGTATGAGTCCTTGAAGAAATCAATAGTCCTGGGCAAGGGAAACTCCCGCAGCCTGAGCGTCTGTTTTTTTCATGGACTCGTTGAGACTCTAGGGTGGACGGATGCCGGAATCCATGCCTGTATTTGGAGAGCATGGTCTATGCCTAAATAAGGTCTGGGATTGTATGCCTATATAAGGGCAAGGCGAATTGTGCCTATATAAGGACATGATTCTAGAAAGCCCGTTTATGGACACCCTATAAAGAATACAACAATCCAGAAATTTGTGATAACATGAATCACATTAATACATACAAGACAGGAGTGTCTATTATCTAAATATATGTTTATCATTGATCATAGTATCTTTAATCAGTTTAGTACATCGTATTTTCAACATCAACAAAACATCATGATTGATATTGACCAAGTATACGAATTATCCAACCTCAAATTACGGGAATGTACATCAGTAATACACAGGAGTCGCATGATCTTGATGCAAAAAAGTCTTGATTTATTTCTATTCTTTCGTAGATGTAAACAACCAATGAGCCCAGCCTACGCCTTTCGTCCTTGCGGACTTCCTCAGGGTTGTAAGTAATGCTCAAAATTGGTAGTATCTTCTCAAATTCTGCCTTGCGTTGGTAATGAATGGATCCCAGACAATAGTATCAAAAAAGACTCGAATCCAGTGAGAAGGTATAAAAATTGATGAAGTAGCCAGATGCTGTTCGATCTATCTTTGGTAGCTCAGCAGTTTTTGTTGAACTGGCAGTTGACTCATTTTAAGGCATATTCACATAGAAATTGGTATTAGGCCAAATTGAGATCTGTGTTTCATTTGAATTTTGTTGTTGTTCAATTTCAATAAGCACGAGTTCCATTCCATTGTTGGCAACTCCGTTGTTTCGTAGAGTAGAATCTTTGTTTGTTATTAGCCTTTCTATCTGAACTTACTGTATGGTAGCGAGAGGAGATCAACGGCTACCCAGGAGCCCACGCGGCCTGCTATTCAGTATCGGCCACATAGTGTGGTTTGATCAGATCAATGGAGATGAATCTCTTTTCTTTCTTGCCGGCAAGAGGCGGAAGAAGTAGTGTTCTTGTTCCTTCGACAGCCAGGACAGGTACAGGCATTCTGTAAGATGGCCCAAATTATTTTTTGTCCACAATCTTTTCTCTGACCAGGTCCCCGATCTTTGGGACCCAGGCAGGTTTAGCCGAAACAGCTTTAACTTCCCCAGTGGCAGTGCGTTTTACTTGGACGTTGCTTTCTAATGCCCAGAATTCATTGAGTTCCTGTAAAACAGCCAAACGATCATTGATGTCAAATGCTTTTTTATCTGTCACTGGGCTGCCTCAATCGAGGTCGGGTACCCACATTCTCATCCCAAACAGGACCTCGTAAGGAGTACGGCCTCCCAGGGAACTTCTTGGCATGTTATTAAGTGCCCTCTGGACCCCATATAGGTGGTTGACCCAACTGTCACCCGTGCCTAATACCCTTGCTGTTAAGGATTGCTTTAAGTCCTGGTTTTTCCTTTCCACTATCGAATTTCCCTCGGGATGATACAGAGAGAAGTACCGCAATGCTATACCCAAATTTCCCATGGCTGCCTTGTAAGCCAAAAGCTAAACGCGGGGCCATGGTCAGAATGTAATGTACCAATTGTGTATGTCCCTATGAAGACTCACAAATCCTTTATAACAGTTCGGGCATCAGGAATCTACAGCATGAATCCACTGCCACCAAGATGTACTTGTAAACCCTTACAGACTGTAGGGGGGTGTCTGGTATCAGCAATGGTTTCTGTGGCGGACGAGGTATGGTGGAACCCTTCATCTGCTGACAAATGTCGCAGTTAAGGACAAAGCCCTTGGTCTGTTTGGGACCAATAACGGTGTTTCAGCAATTAAACTGTTGCAGTGATACCTGCGTGCCCTGAGCCCAGACCCTAGTGTGCAGCTAGTATTAAACCTAACCTGCGATCCATGTTTGGTATTACTCTATCCCCCACTCCTGAAATTTGAGCATACAGTATATTTTGTGCATCTAACTTGTAGGAGTATTTGAGTGGAAAACCTTTTGGCAAGGCCGTGCTGTTTTTCCGCAAAGCAATGACAGCTAATCAATCAATCAATCAGGGATTTGTAAAGCGCAGCTACTCACCCGGAAGGGTCTCAAGGTGCTGAGGAGGGAGGGGGCACACAGCTCCTGGAATATTACGGAGATTCGTCGAAGAGCCAGGTCTTGAGGTCCTTCAAGAACCTGTAGAGTGTTGGTGTCTGTCGGAGGTGGAGAGGGAGGGTGTTCCATGCCTTGGTCACGAGGAGGGAGAAGGAGTGTCCTCCTGTTCTGGTCTTCTTGATGCATGGCACCGTCGCAAGAGAGAGCTGGGCTGAGCAGAGGAATCTTGGGGTGCATGAAACGAGAGGCAGTGATTCATGTAGGTGGGACCGGTGTTGTGGAGGGCCTTGTGAGCGTGGGTGAGAAGCTTGAAGGTGATTCTCTTCTCGACGTGGAGCCAGTGTAGTGTCTGTAGGTGTTGCTGATGTGGCAGTGGCGCGGTAGGTTGAGGACTAGTCTGACGGCGGCGTTCTGGACGTTCTGGAATTTGCGGGTTGCTTGTTGATCCCGGCATAGAGTGCGTTGCCGTAGTCCAGTCTGCTGCTGATGAGGGCGTGGGTGACGGTTTTCCTGTGTTCAAGGGGAATCTAGTTGAAGGTCTTTCGGAGTAGGCGGAGGGTGTGGTAGCAGGAAGAGGTGACAGCATTAATCTGGCGCTCCATTTTAAGTTCAGAGTCCAGGATGATTCCGAGGTTGCAAGCGTGGTCCGTGGAGGAGGGACGATTCCCGAGGGCGGGGGGCCACCAGGTATCGTTTCAGGCATCGGGGTGTGGGCCCATGATAAGTACTTTGGTTTTGTCTGTGTTGAGTTATAAGCAGCTGTTCTTCATCCACCTGGCAACTGCTTCCATTCCTTCCTGAAATTTATGTTTGGAGATGTTGGGTTCGTTGGATAGGGAGAGGATGAGTTGGGTGTCGTCTGCGTACGATACGATGTTGATTCCACGTGATCTGACGATGGATGCAAGCGGGGCCATGTAGACGTTGAACAGGGTGGGGCTGATGGAGGATCCTTGGGGGACTCCGCAGGTGGTCGGTGTGGGCTCTGAGAGGAAAGGAGGGAGTCTGACCCGCTGCATTCTGCCAGAGAGAAATGAGCGGATCCAGTCGAGGGCCTTGTTCCACATTCCTGCGTTGTGGAGTCTGTAGGCTAGGGTGCGGTGTCAGACTGTGCCGAAGACAGCAGAGAGGTCCAGGAGGATGAGGGCCACAGTTTCTCCTCTGTCAAAGAGGGAGCGGATGTCGTCTGTCACGGCGAGAAGGGCTCTTTCAGTGCTGTGACTCTTCCTGAAGCCTGATTGGGAGGAGTCGAGGATGTTGTTGTCTCCTATGAAGGAGGCGAGTTGACGACTTTTTCCATGACTTTCGCCGGATACGGGAGTAAGGAGATCGGTCTGAAGTTTTTGAGGTCGGTGGGGTCTGCTGAGGGTTTTTTCAGGAGAGGGTTGACCTCGGCATGTTTACAGTCGTCGGGGAAGGAGGCGGTCCCAAAGGAGCGGTTGATGATTCATTGAAGCTCGGGGGCGATGATGTCTGCGGCTCTGTGGTAGATGAGGTGGGGGCAGGGGTCTGTGGGGGCCCAAGAGTGGGCTGTTCTCATAGTCTTTAGGGTGTCTTCGATGCTGAGGGCGGTCCAGCTGTCCAGTGCCAGCTGCGTGGTGTAGGGAACGGTGGGTGTAGGTTCCTTGTGAAGGTTGTTGGTTGTCGAAGTTGTCATAGATGCTCTTGATTTTGTGATGGAAGAAGGCACTGAGTCTGTCATAGAGGTCCTGGGAGGGTGGGATGTCGGTAGTCTCACTGTTGGGTTGGGTGAACTCTTTGATGATGCCGAAGAGTTCCTTGCTGTTGTGTGCATGGGTGGAGATTCTGTCCTGGAGTGCTTTCTTCCTTGAGTACCTGAAGAGTTTGTGGTGGGAGGTGGTGGCTGCTTTGAAGATGTCGAGGTCGGCTGGGGTTCTGGAGTTCCTCCATAGCTTTTCGAGACATCTGCAGGTTTGTCTAGATTCTCAGAGTTCGTTGGAGAACCAGCTGGCTTTCTTGGCGTGTGGGTTGGAAGCTACCATTATCTGTCCGTCTATTCTCGTGCTAGAACGAGTGATTGCAGCAATGGCATCAGTTTGTACTGTCGCCTTGGTGGCTTCATCAGCCAATGAACTCCCTTCAACGTGCACGCCAACATGCTGATGACTCAGCGTATGACTCACGTGAGCCCGCGGCAAGCCTTTTATCAGCTCTGTCACTTGTTCCCAAAGCAACTTGTGCTTTATTGTGCAAGCTTTTGAATCTCTAAATCTATTCTGGCCCCAGTAGTGAAGATATTAATTATAAGACTGGACACAGTAAAACGAATCGCACACAATAAGTGTGGGGAATTCTCGATCTGTATTTTTTTAGTCCCAGTACTAGGGCTTTTAGTTCTGCCAGCTTAGCCGTGCAATCCCATAGAGACTGCGTCTGCGTATTGCTAGGACGGAACTTACCGTCCCGCATACGTCCCTTTACAATCGCACAAGCTGCTCTGTACTGCTGTTTACTTCCTACGGCTGGCTGAGCAGAACCGTCAGTGTAAATAATCTATTCATACTGATCTAGAGGTATTATTTCATTTGGGAGAGGATATTCTTGTTCGTACTGCAGAAATGCCTGTCTTTTCAATGTAGAATCAAAGTTATAGTCTACATCTGTTGCAGTGAGAGAATTAGCCCATTGTATCCATCTTGGATGCAGTGCTTTTGCATTTGGAACACTTGCTTTTGTAACAGCCTCTAAGGTTGGTACTGGAGTTACGACAATTATTAGTTTCCCCTGTGCCAGTGCTCTTTCTCTCACTACAGCAGTCTGTACTGCTGTTAAAATGTTTTCAGTTAATGCAAAACGCATTTCAGCGTTCGTGTACAAATGAGATTTGTATGCACTCGGTACAGTTTCGCCTTCATTGAAGGTTAGGTAAGTGTATCCAGATTGACCCGCTAGTACACGGATCGCCAAATTTGTGGTGTTTACACGTGTGTGTAAGTGTTTGGAAGCTATCATGTCAGCTTGTAGGGAACGTAGTATTTCTGTATGTTCCTGTGTCCAGTGTCGAACTGAGAAATCAGGTCTGATTAAATCGTAGAGAGGTTTTACTCTTTCTCCATAATCCAATATGTATGTTCTGCCAAACTTTAGGAATCCTAAAATGGATTGCAGATTTTTCAGAGTTTTTGGAGGTTAGAGCAGCGCACATTTCTCTAAAAAATTGGCTACTAAGCTTTTCCCTTCACTTGAGAGCTCATATCCCAAAAATAGGACATTGAGGTGGGCAATTTTTGATTTTTAAAAGTTAAATTTGTAGCCCTCAGAGGCGAACCCCAAAATTATGTTGTTCACTCTGGTCAAATGATCCAATAATTCATCGTCCGTCAGATAGATATCATCTACATAGGACAAAGCCTCCTCATAAAAAATTTGAAGCAACTCTGTTACTCTTCCTGAGAACAGCCCGGGGCTATTCTATACCCTTGAGGCAATTTACAGAATTGGCGATGAGAGCCTAGGGCTGAAAATGCTGTCAAATATCTGCTTTCAGGCGCTATATTCTGGCAGAAGAATCCATTTCAGATATCTAGTGTTGTTTTGTATTTCTTCCGAACAATGTTATTCATTAATGCGGCACTGTGTGCATTTTGTACTGCAAATGTCTTTTTGTATGTGCCTGCAGTCCAAAACTAGACGATATGAATTATCGGGTTTCATTACGGGAAACAAAGGATTATTCATGGAAGAGGTGCAATTCTCTATTACACCTTGATATTCAAGTTGATCTAAGATCTCCCTGACTTGTTTTTCGCATCATGTTTTATTGGGTACTGTCTCTGTGGAGTTGGAGTAGTTTTTACTGGATTACATGGTGAGGTGACTCAGCATTCCACCCTACATGATTGTGCTATAAGGCAGGAGCTAAAGCTACCGCCCACTCCTGCACACATGAATGTTTCACGATTCTGGAACAAGGTCAGAGAAGGCTGGTAAAATTACTGTTTCTCCTTTTGGGCAATCCATAACAAACTCAGGCGGCCAATCTTTTTCTGCTAGAAGAATGTTGTATCCAAAGGACGGGTTCTCCCAAAAGAGTCCTTTAACCTCCCTAGGTATGTCCCCCTCCATATGGTGTGGGACACTTACCTTAGTATCAGGTGTTTCCACCGTGATTTGTTCATTCAACATCGCTGTCGCCAGAAATTCCTTCAGGTTCTGGCGAGCTATTGTTACTTCTGCTGCACTGTCTAGCATTGTCAGAGCCCATTCCCCGTTCAGAAGGTGAGTGCTCAGTAGCCTGGGCATTTCTTATCTTTCTTCTTCTTACATTGAGGTTTTGCTTTTGGTTTATCTTCTTTTTTTATATTAAATTCTGAAGTGTGGTGTGTCTCTTGACTTTGTTCGCTCTTCTGGTCTGTGTTCTGACCGTCCTTCCCTCTCAGAGTTTCTTGGTGAACCCTGAAAGGAACAAGAGGAACGTGTATCAGTATCCTGATACCTGACAGGTTTCTTAATGTTATCACGGTTTCTAAGGTTATACCTCCTATCAGAGGGTTCCTGTTGAGGAGACCCATCCTGTGATTGTGATGCATTCTGCTTATTTTTCTGTTGTTTATTGTTCCATTTCTTCTTATAAGGATCTGGTGTTTGCTTGGTGTTATCCTTTTCAGGATTTCCCACTACTTGTGGTTTCATAGGTCTAGCTACCAAATTATCACTACCTAATTCGGAGTAGGTATCTTCGATACTTTTTGGTAATTCTTGCTCCTGTTGTGCAGGAGTACACTCCCTCAGGCGTTGGCGTATGGCCACTGCTGCTGCCTCCCCTTTTATGTTTGTTAACATAATTGTACATATCTGGGCAAAATTGACTAACAATTTCATCCCTAAGTTTAGAGTAGGTTCTGCTCCATACTCATTCTGTATTTGTTTTAATAAATCTGGTATCACTGCTACTGAAGGGATACCATGAGTTCTGGTATAGATGCCACCGAAAACTGTACCCCAATTGGTACAATCCTCTATCGGGGGAGCTATCCCCATTGGCAAGCAAATTGTGAGTATTATGTGTTTTTCTTGTTGACCTGTGTGGAAACACTGCCTCCAACTGTGCTATTTGCTGTGCTATCCAGAAGGGCATTTGCTCATGTTTAGTGGGCATTCTTCCCATAACTGCATTCAGTGTTTGTGGGGTAATTTTAGTTGCAGTTCCTTGTAGTTGACCTGCTGGGGTAATTATAGTTGTTTGAAGTGTGTGTGTTCTCATAACGAACTGTGCAAACACAAGGAGATGATGGACGGAGCTCTGAAACTTTTCAGACACTCACCCCCAGTCACAGCTCCTGGTTGAATCCATCATCGTTCTTTAGCTCACTTTGCCACCTCAGTTCAGACCCAGCCATATGCAAATCAGTCTTGACCCTGTGCCTCATGGGAACAGTCCAGCCCGAACTGCCAAGCCAGGTCTTCCCTGAAGCGGAAACAAGCATCCTGGGACTGGTTTCGGGCTAACAGCCCTCATCAGCCAGGCTAGCTTGAATCCAGTGGCAAAGTGAGCAAGGAACCCACGTCTGGGCATGCCCTGCCAACTTAGGGTGAACAAAGCAAACACATGGAGATGATGGACGGAGCGCTGAAACTTTTCAGACACTCACCCCCAGTCACAGATCCGGGTTGAATCCATCATCATTCTTTAGCTCACTTTGCCACCTCAGTTCAGACCCAGCCATATGCAAATCAGTCTTGACCCTGTGCCTCATGGGAACAGTCCAGCCCGAACTGCCAAGCCAGGTATTCCCTGAAGCGGAAACAAGCATCCTGGGACCGGTTTCGGGCTAACAGCCCTCATCAGCCAGGCTAGCTTGAATCCAGTGGCAAAGTGAGGAAGGGACCCACGTCTGACTTGTTCTTTTTGCGCTTGTCTCATAACGAACTGTGTCAGATTTCTATAAAGTTTTATTACTTCTTTGTTAAGTGGAAATAAATCTGCTATTGGCAATGTGTCAACATCTGGATGCGGTGTGTAAGCCGCTAGGACCGGACAAGTTGCTCCATCTCTGCTGAGCGGAGCGAGTCTGACTTTTCTGTGGTGTGTGGGAGGGTGCCTTTAAAGCAGTTTTTATGCTCCTGGGTTTGAGCAGAACTTCAATGTCCCCATACGGACAATATTCTTCCAGTATTTCATCCGGAGTGTAAGAATGAAATGTATTTGTGCGTGCATCAGCAGGTGGGAATTTAACCAATGAATAGAATACCTCCGTCCTGAATGACTCGTGTGCCTCAATCACGAATGTTACAGTCCCACCTAATGCTGAGACTCCAAACTTTTCTAGTTTTTAAAGTAAGCGCATTTCTGACATTTTCCGAAAGGTGTTTAGCACCTTCCTGCTCCCCTTCTCTCGTGCATTCGCATGTAATGCTGCCGCAGGGTTCTCTTCAACAGAATTTTTTTTTTTTTTTTTTTAAAGGAGCATCAAGGAAAATTAGAAAAAGGTTTTATGCACAATGCAGGGAACTACAATCCTTCAAGCTTGAATAAACCTAGAGCCAATACATAGGATATGCCTAATCAGCTGTGGCAGATTTTTACCTTCCCACCCCAGACGTCTCTGGGTAAATGTGAGCAGGGGTCTCTGAGAAAGCACGACGGAACTACTCAGTTTTTACCGTTAAATGAGAACCAAACCAACATTGGCAGCGCCATGTTGTGTAGTTCCCACAAATCTATACAGGATCTGCGTGTTTAGACAACATAAACTAAGGGATTGGTGTCCAGACTGATTCCAGACACCCCAGAGGATGTGTTAGTCTGTAGACCAGCTAGCTCACAGTGCCACTATGAGCCCCTCTTACCAAGGATCGGATAGTTCCTGGCAACTATCGAACATGACAACCCTAACCCCTCCGGGATCGTGGAAACAGTACAGTACTTTTCGCTCAGTCAATCGTGCTCACTTTGTCTCAGAGAGATACACAGAATAAACGGTGGGGACGGTTTCAATAAGTATTTATTGAACCAACATTATTCTAGTATAAAATGCGTGTGCTGCAACAGCCATTAGACATAAACAGATATATATAGTTATGAGCACCAATAGAGTAAAGAAAAGGTAGAATTCTACCATAGTGCTAAAACAATGAATATATGCAGGCATATAAATGCATAACAGTAAAAATGCGTACTCCAGCGATACAAACCCTAACTAGATGTACCTAAGTGTACCTAGCATGTAAGTAGGTATATAGCCAAGAATCCCCTTAGGATAAAGCCAACCCCATTTCCTGATGTGGGAGAGCGAAGGACCCCGTCTTGGTCTCGAGGTGGACACCTCGCAAGGGATGTCAGACCACTGCGTTGTGTAGTGTCTGCGTGCATGTCAGCATGGAAGTCTTTCTCCTCTAGTTTGCCCAGCCAAGATGTAGTGCTTATATACCCGAAAGGTACCCTTAGGGGTTCTACCTAAAAGTGTACTGTGGGCATGTCGGGCAAGGATAACGATAGAGGTGACCCTTATACAGAGTTATTATGCAGAAGATGGTAATCCTGATGTGATACTGAGAATCCTTATGCATAATACATGAGGCTAGTTTTCCAGAGAAAACCACATGACAGTCATGTAGCACCTAACTAGGTAAAAGGTCGGCGCCAACCCATTATGTAGAACAATGGTAGGACAGATGTAGGTAAATGGTCGTGTAACTACATAGGCCTATATTGGGGTACATTGGGATTCATAACAATAATGTCATACTCCTCAAAGCTCTTATTACTGACACTGCTCTACAACAGTCTGAAAAACCCACTGCATTGGCACGCCCCCTTTTTTTTGCTTATATAGGGCATTGTGTGATGGCTGATCATGGGGGCTTCCTGCACACATCGTCAGTCCGATACACGTGCTCAGGCTGATGTCTGCCTGTAACTAGCCAGCGTATTGGCAGCTTCATTCAGGGCACCCCCTCCTCTAGTGAACGTGCAGTCCACCCCAAGATGGTGGACCACTAGGGTTGTTTCATTCACATGTCTAGTTAGCCGACGGATGCCACGCCACTTCCCTGACACGACATCCTGGTGACTCATGTGGTTCCTGACAGGCGCCTCTTCCCACAACTGCCCGCAATTGCGATGCGTTTTTTTTGCACCAGTGCTTAAACCTTCATTCCGGTGGCCCTACCACCACCAGGGTTGCAGGGCGGGGTAGGTTGCCAGATTTTTACCTTGCAGGACGCCCTGAGTACTGAGTCTAGTTTTCAGCCTGATACCTTTTCTGTCTTTGACTATGGTTATCCCTGTTACTATTGCTACAACCTGAACTTGTCTCCTATTAGTTTCATTCTGCGCTAGCCCAGTCCTCTACCAACACCTAAGGGACATGTATCTTACTCCATGAGAGCAAAAACAATCACCATAGCTGCATGTTACCGCATCTCTAGTTTTACATGACATCTAGATATTCATTTTATGCCACGTAAATTTACACGTGGAACGTTGTGTTTGTGAATATTTTGACACTTGTGTACCACTTGCTTGTGTGTTTGTCTATACTTGTTTGCACACTCACTGACGGCAATAATTCACTAACAGCATGATTATGGATACTGCTGCCAGATGCATTTATAAATCACTGATGAGTGCCACTATTCTGCCCCCCATTTTAGTGATGCTTCTTACCTGCTGTCTTTCTTTTTTACAGGTTGGATACTGCACATTTACCTTTACAAGGTATACCTTATACCATGTGGGTGATTTCACGATTGGGCACTTTACTAACATTATACCCTCAATCCCAATCAGCTGAAGATTAGGTTAATTTATGGTCCTGGTGAATTGCCCAGATCAATTGTGACCAAGAAACGGCAAGAAACATGTTGACCCCTGTTTTCACCACATTTGAGCTGTAAAGGATCATTATCACCAGCACAGTCATATACTGTTTTCACTCATCACAAGACCACCTGCTTAATAAAGACTTTATAGGTTCCTCTTAATCATTTTTAAATCACTCAATCACCAATCTACACACACTGCACCTCCACACACATTTCATCACAGCTTTTGAAATCTTTAAAGATCATCCGGCAAAGAGCCCCTTTGAGGGGTCCTTTGGGCATTGCAGCGCCGGCCCAATGAGGAGCTGCCCAATGATGAAGCATGATACCCATCTGGATGAGTGAGGGATATTGCTTCTGATCAGTCAGATCCCTCTGATCTGATTGACCAGTCCCTTCCAACCTGTTCTCTTGCTTTCTCCTTCTCCTCTATATCTTTTATAGGAACAGCATACCTTTTTTGGAGTTCGACTCTGCAGGTTCTGAAATCGAATAGAGTGCCTTGGAATTATTTAAATGCTACTGAGATATTTATGCCTTATAGTTTGACATGCATGCACAAAACAAGGGCTATAAAAGAAGCCACCTACACCACACTTAATATCGAATGTTTAGAAAAGGTGCCCATTTCGGTTGCTGAAACCCCATCTGCAGTTTGGCTCATTCATGGATTCATTTTTCTTCCAATTTACATGTTTCACTTCACATCATGTCTTAGGCATTTTCAAGTAGGCAGATACGAGGAGCTGGGTAAAAATATTTTACACAAAGCTTGGTTCCTCCCTTTTCAGTACATATGCATACATGAGAACATTGGGACATATTTACAAGGATTTAACGCCGCCGCATCAGCATTTTTGATGCAGCAGTGTTTTTTTCCAGAGCCATATTTACAAAGTCACATTAGAGCCCTCTAGCATCACATTTCTACTGCTAGTGCCTACTCTTTTCAATGCCAGTTCGACTTGTGGCATTTACCGAAAATGATATGTAAAGTAGGCGTTCCCTCACCCGCAAAACTGACACCACCATATGTACAAGGATTTGCATAAACACCGCTAATTTTAAAAAAGAAACTAGACCTAGCAGCAGTTTTTTACTGCTAGGGAAAAGCTGGCCTTAAAAATGACTCTAGCACACTTGTATAAAAGCAGAACAGACCCAAATCACTTTGGCAAGCTCAACTACGCCATGGGTCTACTGCTAAAGCAGCTAGGAGCCCCAAGGAGACCACCACCACCACAGAGGCAGCTCAGGAGAAAGGAGCGGACATACCGCCAGAGGATAACCCTCATTGACCTAGGGAGGAAAAGGTCATTGCCCATTGCAGGCTCAAGAGGGAGTCCATAGTTTGCCTCCTGCACCAGATTGCGCCAAGGCTGCAGCCAACATCGCAGCGATGCACCAACATCCCTCCGCAGGCCAAGCTACTCGCTGTCCTGCACATGCTGGCGTCTGGAACTTTCCAACCCACCACAGCCAGAGTGGCAGGAGTATCCCAGGCATCCTTCTCCAGGTTCCTCCCCACCATCCTGGATGCCGTCATAAGCCTCACGCACCAGTATCTCTACTTCCCCAACACAGCGTAGCAACAGCAGGACAACAAGCAAGGTCTTTATGCCATTGCAGGATACCCACATGTTTTGGGGGAAATGGACTGCACACATGTGCAACTTGTGCCTCATGCCGCTACATCCCATATCTACCGCAACAGGAAGCACACCTATTCCATGAACGTGGAGGCAATCGTGGGCCATCTCTGACTTTTCATCAATGTCCTTGCCAAGTACCCGGGCAGTACACATGACTCCTTTATCTTCCAGAATTCTGCCATCAATGAGCGTTTCCAGAATGGGACCTATGGGAATGGCCTACAGGTCGGTAGTTACACCACAAGGCGCTCTATCATGTTGGAATACATTGACATATCAGTCTTGAGTTGAATTAGACTGCGCATCTGTCAAATGGGCTAATGGATTATCATCAATCATGATGCTCTGGTGGAGCACATACCCAAATCATGTCAAAGTGTCAATGCTAAGTATGTCTCCATGACATTGTAAGGGATCATAGGTATGCAGTACTGCAAGCCAAAACCAAAGTGTATCTCCCATTCGCCCAACGTTAAGGATGTATACCATGGACATTGCGGTGGCCTTTCCCATCCAACACCAATGAAGTGCAAGTAGTGTGCCTCCCAAGGGGAGGTGAAAAGAGGATGCATAATCACATGTCTCATTATCTTGTCCAATTATGATGTGTCCAGCATTCCATATTACACATTGAATGATGGAATTGCACAGATTGTATGAACTTGGTGCTCAAATGTGTCCCTTAAAACATTACATCATATCAGGACAATAAGCTGACACATGTGCACTATGGTACATGCGGGGGTGGTGCTGCTATTAGACACCATTATGTGAATTGCTGAATGTAGAAAAACCATGGATGTGCTGTATGTAAAATGAAATGCACATTCCATCACTTCACTTTGGATGTAAGTTAGCTCAGCCTTTCCACATTTATTTATGTTCAGTGGTACAAAATCAACCAGAGGATCTATGTGCGCATCTAATTGTCGCAAAGACCCTCACATATGAAGAAATAAGTACAAAAAGGCAGCAAAAAACATAGTTGAAGCAAGGCAATCCCTGTATGAAGTCTGTGTATTACAAGTCAATCACATGGGCAAGAGGAATGAAGATATATCACACATCTGCGAAACTGAAAAATATGACCATTTATGAACAGCACTGGTTACCCTCAACAACGCTACATCATATCACAAATCATATGCACACATCACATCCAATGTGTGCAACATGTATACAAATTTGTTGCAAAAACCACTACAGTAGTCATTCAAGGATCCAGACTGTGTAGCAAGATGCCCCCTCATGAATAAACTACATCCCCCATGACAGCCAACAGTACCGTTATCTGGGAAAAACTGTGACTGTCATGGAGATATGCTGCACTCCATCTGCCTGCGCAGACACACAACCAACAGCCACTGAATCATATGGAAGATATGGCCTACAATGTCCCAAAGATGTGTGACATGGTAGTGCACTCAGTCTACCTGTTACACTGTACAGTGCAACATTACCACACATCTAATAACCCTTGTACTGTCACCATAGTGAGCTCCGTGCACTGTCATGTGTATATGTATAAGAATTTGTATAGCGCTCTGTCACCCGACGGGTATCCTGGCGCTTAAGATTATCCTACAGACCCTGTGCAACCTGCAACTAAGCGGGCAGAGAAGAAGAAGGCACTATGACTAGGCCATGTTAGTCCCTAGGAAAGAGCCAAGTTTTCAGCTTCTTTCTGAAGCTCTGCAGATTCTCGGTTTGTCTGAGATCAAGTGGTAGTTTGTTCCACAGACGCGAGGCTGCAGTGCTAAATGATCTGCCTCCCATCCGGGTTTTCTTAAATCTTGCTGTACACACCAGTTTGGCAGATGATGAGCGGAGGTTTCTAGTTGGGGCATACCAGGAGAATTTCCTCTGCAGTGGTCTAGGTCCCACTCTGTGTACTGCTTTATAGACAATGCAGAGCGATTTAAACTGTACTCTCTGCAGGATCGGCAGCCAGTGGAGATCCTTCAGCGATGAGGACGCTGAGGACCTACATTGTCTCTTTAAAGCTAGCTTGGCTGCTATTATTTGGATTCTCTGCAATTTATTGATCAAAAACATTGGTGCTTCAAGTAGCAAGGCGTTGCAGTAATCTAGCCTGCTCATAATGACACTCCTCACCACCTGTGCCCTGGCGGACGGTGGTAGCAACGGAATTATTTTCCGTAAGGCTCTAATCAAAGACATGCAAGTGCCGATTGTTCTATTTACTTGCGAGTCTAGTTGAAGATTACTGTCAAATAGTACCCCAAGATTACGTACTGTCTTAGATGGAGTCAGCGGGTTATCTGTTGGAAGACATGTCGCATATTCACATACACCCACTATCCTTCCCATGCCTGACGCACAGAAACATGTAGAAAACAAATATTAGTACAAAATATGTGTGCCTGAAGGAAGAAACATCACCAGTTACTGTTATTTATTATCCAATCACAAAGGTACTGGGTTAGGATTTGACATAGTACCCACAAATTGACACAATAGATGATTGTGAGACATTTGCCTAGTCAATGGAAATTAGACTAACCTCATTGGTGACAAATTATCACCCGCATGTCATTGCCACTCAGCTGAATGACAAATACTAAGTGTATCACAGAGGACAGCACACTTGTATGTGTAACTCTGTGTCAGCCATTGCCAATACCAACTTGCCTGTAAGCCACACATTGTCATATCATGTTCATGACAGTTTGTAAGGTGAGTGTATCAAACTGGACACAGGCCATAAAGGATATAAATGTTGGATCAACCCTCATCATGAGTCTTGACTAATACAACACCTTTCTTTGCAGCAGACCAAGGTTACACACTGATGCCAAGGGTCATGACACCTGTAAAGATCCTACAAAATGAAACCCAGCAGACCTACAACCAAGCCCTATGCCGCACCAGGTCCATCATTGAGCAGACATTTGGAGAACTCAAATCACTCTTCCGTTCTGCTGCCTTGATGTATCTGGGGGAAGATTGCTCTACTCCCCACTTATGGTCTGTAAAATCATCTTGGTCTGCTGCATTTTGCATAATATATGCATCAGGACCAATGTGCTGTGGCCATGTGACATTGTAGATGAGGAAATGCTGGATGGTGGAGAGGAAGGAGATGAGGAGCCTCTGCAACCTTGAACATCAGTTGCAGCAATAAGGCGGGGGGACAATATCATAAACAATTTCTTTATAGAAGTATGATTTTCATAAGTCAAAGGAAATATGTGTTAAATTGTACATTGTACATCTGTCTATTAAACAAATTCAGAGCACTAACAATGTGTAAGCATTTGTATACCCTACTCACACTAAACTACTGATATACAACATTTGTACCACTGATGCCTGTCAGACAGACTAGTTATCTAGCAAAGTGTATGAAGCACCCTAGAACATCATCTGCTACAAGTGAAATACTGTGCATGCCAACTACCTGTAGCCGACAGTTCTCTGTTGCCAGCCATAATGATCATGGTGTGGTAACGTAGAAGGTGGCCAAAAACGGTGCGTGTCTCTCCTGATGCAATGTGTTAGGCCTTATACTTGTGGCTGACAGTAGAGGCCACTCTTTGTATGATGAATTTGCAGTGTTTACATTGGATGTGCACGGGAACACACTCCCAAAACTAGTCTACATAGTCGCAAAAAAAACATACCTACACGTAACATCTGGAAAGTTGCCTAAATTAAGACATACAAAATGTACATATCATACTTTGCCAGTGCCAGTGTTGCATGTTTACACCCACTGCAATGCAGGAGCAACACTCTTGTTGCATAGTGTAGATATGGAGTCATTTACATAACGGTACTGTCAGCTATATGTTGGAGGACACACCAAGTCATGCATGGTTACCTACCATACCACAATCACCAATGAATAAGGGTCATGGTGGCCACAAATGATGACACTGTCACTGCCCCGTGGGAAATGGCCCTTGGATGTAAATGGCACTCATGCTAACAATGAAATAGCCCCATCCATACTCCCCCTTGCATGTGTGTGCAAGAAATAGTTGCACACTTTCACATTAGGATTACAACCTGATGCCTCCACTGTGCGACATGGCACTAACTGCCCTTTCACAGAGTAGTTGTAGATGTTTTTCACTGACCCCATTACATACATAGTCTCTTGCATCCTAGGTGGAACCACATACAATGTCATTGGTAGACATCAACAACTCAGCACACATGGCATCCATGGGAAAGAGCGCCAATGTGCTACCAGCGTGTTTGTGCATTATGCATAGTTTGAATCATGAGCCAGATGATCCCACATGTCTATACTTAATTACACACTTATGACACATGTGCAAACAGTGGCAACAGCCCAGCAATACCCATCAGACAGAAAACACCATTCACTGTCAATGTGAACATGAACTGCACATCCCAAAACCCCCCAAAAACCATTTTTTAGCTCTCACGTCAAAAATAATTACGCTACACCATTCAGCGGGAAAGATTTTTCCCTCCACGTACATCAAAAATGATGCTCTGTCGCGGACATGCAATATCTACATTGTTTTCCATTATAAGGCATCTAGTGAAATAGAGGCAATGTGCACTAGCGTAAAAGAAAAAAAAACACATAGGCTGAAAACCTCCTGCGTCTACCCAAAAAATGAAGTAAAGGAGTAAGGGGAGTGATGTCATGGGTCCTGCATGCTGCAAACCAGGAACTGTAAAGTTACTTTCACTTTCACAATCAGTCACAGTTTTACTGTCTGTGCTTGGGAGTGGTGGTGTGTGGATTGTGCTGGAGAGTGTTTTTGGAGTTTGTGCATTGTGTCTGCTGTCCCTGTTGTGTGCCTATAGTCCAAATTGTTGTGTATTTGGTGAATATTGTTGTTAATTGTCCTGTAAAGTGTTGGGTGTTTGTCTTTTTGGGGTACTTTTGTAATAGGAGTATTAGGGTGTGTTTTTTGAGTTATTGTTAGAGTTAGGATAGTTGTTAGTGGGTGGGATCATGCCGGGGCAGAGATGTACTCGGCCTATGATTTTCCAGGATTTGGGTACTATTCTCTGGCTGGTCTGCCTTTACCTGCCTTTACCATGTTGGAATATGGGGGCCGTGTGATACAGGGCTACCCTGTCAAGATCCGGAAGCAGAGGTGGGAGAGCATCAGGCAATAGATGCTGCAAATCCATGGCGTGGACCGTGAGATCCCACAACTCAAGCATCGCTGTGCAGATGTGGTTGGCAAGAAGTCCGACCTCATGCAGTACGTGGGCATTGAAGTTGGTGGTCGAACATGTAAGTACACATATTGTTTCTGCTATCTTATGTTTCTCATGTGGCCATTGTTTCTTTAAGGGACCATTAAGTATGGCTCACAATGATGTTTTGTGCTAATTTGTCTTGCGTCCATGCAAAATGGGCAAATACAATCTCTACAGTGCAGGAACAATATGAGCAACAGTGACTTCTGTGACACAGTGTGGCCCACACTATGTCACTATTACTGTAGGTGAGAGAAATGAGTCACAGGGAAGCATAGAGTTGATGTACATTGCCATAGCCTGTCCAGAAAATTCATGTGATTATAACGTAGTGCTGGTAATGCAGATGTGCTTCAAAGCTGCTATTTCTTCTGCAGGCATTTGTCATGTCCAATTGTGAAGGTCCGGTACAGTCAGGGCCGGACTGGCTGTGGCGGGCACCGGGCGTTTTCCCGGTGGGCCGCCAGGGTGGGGGCCGGTTTTGGGCCCCTGGGGGCCGTTTTTGTTACCGGGGGTCGGCAATATGGGCCCCCTGTAACAAAATCGGCCGAAACCGGCCCTCGCAAACAGCTCAGCTGCACCCCCCCTCACCCCAGGGGGGGCCGGCCGAGCAGTTTACCAGGGCCGGTTTCAGTTCCCAGTCCGGCCCTGAGTACAGAACCTATGTCATACACGATGGGGCTTATTTACAAGGCCCTTGCACAGCTGTCCCTTCTAACAATGTAATAATATATGCTGCGGCTGCGCTAGAGCCTTGTGAAGGAGTACCATAGTGATGTGCCATTGACACTCCTTGGCATACCTCCCCTGATTTGGCTAGCATCTATGATGTCTACCATGGCTTACACTGTTTAGCTCACCTCTTATCTTTTGTAATTGGCTTAGGGATGCATGGAATATAAGTGTACAATGACATGCACTCAGCAGCACTGACAGGTAGAGTACACAAGTTTCTTAGTGGACCAGTATGCATGAATTGAGATGTATTTATCATACTTATTTACTCGTGTTTGTTTTACTGAGGGGCTCCAGATGCCATCACTTTACTGAGTATAGTATGTGAATTGTGTAGGTGCACAGCATCATCCAAGTCAGCTACCTTTGTGTAGTTAGGTAGTGATGCCGCTCAGCACGTGGTTGTGCTAAATGGCCAGCAGATGTATGTGCAAGACATTCACATGTATGTTTGACTTAACCACCCATACCAATGTGTATCATCCAGGCATGTCAAGTGTGTCATCTGAACACTTCAACCTGAAAGCCTACATAGCCAATAGCCTTGCATATGTACTATGTTGATGTTGCTTATCATATATGTGTAAAAAGTTTAATGATGTGCTTTACTTGTTATGTCTTGTAGCTGGACCACCCACTTACACAGTCCCTGAGGCGGCCAACTTCAGCAACCCAAACTTCACCGGTGAGTGCCTTCATCTGTGCAATAAGTGTAGTGCAAGGAGTGAGTGTCATGTCAAATGTGTTGGGAATTGCCTGATTCATTGTGCATCCTTCTCACAATTTAACTTCCTGAAGATGAAGAATAGGTGATGGAAATTTGTGATAACGTGTTGCATGTCTATCAGCCTAAGACTAGTGTCGAGGAGTACAGTTTGCATATCTGGGAATGAGAACATGAAAGTTATGTGTGAGGGGAGTCATAATCCCAGTGCCAGGCAATGCTAATGTATGTGGTTGCGAATGCACAACAGATCATGATGTGGGTGTGAATGCTACAGTATGCATGTCATTTGCACATGCCATTATATTGTGTGCATATATTCAGTGGTGGCATGGTCCACCGTAGAGTTGCTACAGGTCAAATATGATAACATTTATATACCTCTGTATGATATGGGGTACTTTTCCTGCATCCATTGTTACGTCATACCTACCAAGTTATCTCTATAGGTAGCAATGTGTCCTGATATGGCTCCTTGCCTTATCAATTGCAAAACGTTGTGAGGCATGACATGTGCTGTCAAGACATGACAATCTGAATGAGTTAAATGCCTATGGCTTAAAGGCCACAGCAGGATGCCCAAGGTACACTAATGCACAGTGAATGTGAAAATATGTACCATGCCATGGGTAACAAAAATGTATGTTTTCAAACATACTTGGTACTGAAATGGTCATAATTAGATCTGCCAATGGTGTTGGTATTGCACAGTCTAACAAATGGGTTACTTTTGCAATTATGCCCATCAACATCAGATATGCTAGGTCTAGCTATGTGTATAGTCACTCAAAGCAGCAAGGTGTATGTAGGGTGTAGGGGGAACTACCTTAGGTGTAATGTAAACTATGAGAGTTAATGATGTTGATACCTGTTCTTAGTCAGCATATGAGTGACAAATATTTTCATTATTTCAACAGACAACATGACCCCTGATGAACTGTGCAATTTCAATAAGCGTAAGGTGCGCTATCACCACATAAAGTGGGTTGCTAAATCATACTGGGCCATGAATCGACGATACCAGGCAGAAAAGGCCTGGGCAGTGGTCTGTGTTTCCCAGGGGCCCACCAACCACCACCACTGGCCAGCCAAGGACAACCAACTGCAGGACCCTCACAAGCAGCAACACCTAGCCATTCAACCAGTGTACCCTCACAGGCACCGGCACCTACAGATTTCAAGCTGACATGAGGAAGGGCATGTCTGACATTAAACTGTGTATGGCTGTTGTTGAAAATAAGGTGTACCAGGCCTTGTCCCTGCTACAGGACATCACGCAGGCAATTGGACAGGCCAAACGATAGTACCCACAGAGACACCTCCTGCAATTCAGCCTGCTTGACAGGCAAACATATTTGATGGGTAGTGTATAGAGTAGGTTAGGTTAGAGTAGTGTTAGTGTAGTGTAATGATAGAGTTATTAGGGGTTTCTTAGGGGTGGATTTGTTTGTTGTAGGATGGGACTACCTTGGTTTCGTTAGGGGATGGGGGGCTTCATGTGTGTTTTATGTAAAAAACAAAACAAAAGTGGGTTGCTAAATCATACAGGGCCATGAATCGACGATACCAGGCAGAAAAGGCCCAGGGGCAGTGGTCTGTGTTTCCCAAGGGCCCACCACCACTGGAAGCTTAGCCAGCCATGGATTGCAGGACCCTCACAAGCAGTAACACCTAGCACCTTAACCAGTAGACCCTCACAGGCACCAGCACCTACAGATTTGAAGCTGACATGAGGAAGGGCATGTCTGACATTAAACTGCGTATGGCTGTTGTTGAAAAAAGGTGGACCAGGCCTTGTCCCTGCTACAGGACATCATGCAGGCAGATGTACAGGCCAAGCGATAGTATCCAGAGAGACACCTCCTCCAATTCAGCCTGCTTGACAGGCAAACATATTTGATGGGTAGTTTATAGGGTAGGTTAGGTTAGAGTAGTGTTAGCGTAGTGTAATGATGGCGTTATTAGGGGTTTCTTAGGGGTGGATTTGTTTAATGTTGGATGGGACTACTTTGGTTTGGTTAGGGGGTGGGGGGTTGATGTGTTTTATGTAAAAAACAAAACAAAAAAAAGTTCAAACTTTTTTTAAATCCCCCCAAAATATATGTTTGTTTCGGTTTCATGTGTATGTAGTTGATGTTTAGGTGTAGTTTCTGTTGTCTTCCTGTGTTAAAATGTGACTTAAAGGGGTGGGTGGTTGATGTTTACAATGTTGTGCTAAGTGTGTAGGTTAAAGTAAGCTAAGTTAAGGTAGTTTTAAGTTTAGATATGCTATGGTAGTGTAGGATAGGTTAGGATAGGTATTTAGCATTGGGTAGATAGATACAGTTATTTTTACTTTTATATTTCCACTAAATCTATTAGTTTGATACATACAGGTGTATTTCATGATTTACTGTGTGTGAGTGATCTAGTGTGCTCAGGTGAAGTTTTGACCTTGCACTAGTCTTAGCTTGCAGTGTTTGGCGACATGTGTGAGTGGGTTTGTTAGCTATGGACAGGGATCTGTCATACTGCCCATTACTTCACATGATCTTACAATCAGACATTGTTGAGCAGTGGAAGTGGCATTAATCAAGGCATGATGACAGAGTGCTCCTTTTGTACTCACATACGAGATCAATGTGTGTTGTGAATGCAACATGCCTTGGAGGGATATTGTGCTCTATGACTTCTGCACATATAGTTAGTACTTGGACTCATACACTGATGGCTGCCGAATAATCTCTCACACTTACAATGTGTACTTGTCAACCCAATGTAGTCTGCTTGCTAGTAACCATGGATGGACCCAACACTTGTGGGGTGACTGATCTCACCATTCACATTGCCTGCATGAAACCAGTTGCACTATATTCTTGCCACCTTGAGTATGCACTTAACAATCATCACACAATAGGTGCTGCCAACATTTGTAATACTCTCACTGCCTAGCATTGTTACAGACTCTGATAACACAATGATGTCCCTTTTGATAGTATTTGGTGTAGAAGCCTCACTGATTAGCTAAAGGTGAACCTTGTCCTGACTCATAGAGACAAACACACAACTAGTTCTTATTGGTGCATTTATTTACATGTGCACATTTTGAATGGTATTACAGGGACAGTTTATAGGACAACAGCCCCAAAGGGTGTTTCAAGCCAGTGGATGTCCAGACAGAGTCCTTGTGGGGAACATGTCATGGGACATGTTGCGGATGAGATATGTATCAGTCAGTTGGATGACCGCAGTGTCATTTGGGAGGACAGGCCACATTGTCAGTCCACAAATGTTCACGGTGAACAGGGCGATGTCAAAGTGAGGACAGTGACAACAGATGTTCCCTGGCATGTTGATCAGCACAGGTCTAAGGAGAAACTGGACATATGACACAGATGAATGCTACCACTGACTTTTTCTTTGGAAAGATGTACAGTCCACATCTTCCTCCTTTGATGTGTGAAGTGTCTCCCGTGAGGGTGTTGTTGTAGGTGCGGCAGCCAAGGGAGGCACACACACACACATCAGGGGCGGAAGATGTGGATCCCGTGCCTGCAGCAGCATTCATCTGTGCCAACACATGAGGCATCACTGCAGCGAGGAGGCTCTGCTGGTTTTGCAACACAGCAGCAACTTTGCGGTGGTAGGCAGCCATGTGGGAGTCCTGCTTCCGCTTCATGGTCTCCAAGATGGTTCAGATAGCCCCCAGATCTTTGGCCACATCGCTGGTGCCACTTTGGCAGGGCAGTTGTTGACGCCTCTGCCTCATGACACCAGCAATGTCAGCCAGGGATTGCTGGAGCCCACGGAGCAGGGAGTAGGTGCCTCTGATGGTGACAGAGTTGTCCCTATTGGGTGGCTGCCAGGGACACCATCCCCACGCGCACCTGATCTGCCAACTCCCGCTGGACTCCTACCGCTGTCCGTTGGAAAGTGATCTGTGGGTCCTCGGAGTCCAGAGGTGTAGGTGTGGTGGTAGGTGGTGCCTGTTGGTTGTTAGCCAGGTTATGTGGAAATGGCATGACACTGCTGACCCTCCCCATGTCCGGAGATGGTGTCCAGGAGCTCTTGGAGGGTGTCATGGTCGATGGTTGGTAGGTTGTCATCATCGTGAATGCGCAAATAGGTCGCCGTTGCACACCATTGTTTGACCATTTGTAATAATGTTTCTCAATTTATTCCCATTGGTGTGCAGACTGGGTTGAACGTGCCTCGCCTCATTGCACGTATTAGGATCCAAATAACAGTAAGCAGCAACACTGTGCTGCTGGCCCAATAGCACAGCTATAAAGAGTCAATACACAACTTTTTTCGTTTTCAACAAATTTCTTCTTTATTTTTCCAATTTCTCCAACTTCACTTTCTTAATCACGATAACACTATCCAAAAAGCCCCTATTGCTTCACATGAGGCAGTTGTGCCCATCCAGGCCTCTTGCCACATCACGAAGAGACT
The DNA here is from genome assembly GCA_963921515.1 of Calotriton arnoldi. Lineage (NCBI taxonomy): Eukaryota > Metazoa > Chordata > Amphibia > Caudata > Salamandridae > Calotriton > Calotriton arnoldi. Next base: position 372,343 of record CAWUFW010011998.1, on the reverse strand, counting down.
TTAATTCATGTCAGCAGCTAAAAACGTATTCCCAATGCATTTCGGGCTATTTTTGTGCCCTTCATCAGGGGAAGCTGTAGTAATATGAAAATGACATAAAAACCATGTTAATCTGCTGTCTTTGAGCGCTATAAAGATTGTACTTTAATACATTCAACAATGGTATAAACGATGTGTGAAACATGACACTGCCCAATAACCCCTAAATAATTACAAAAACAGAAATTCAATAACTAAATGCATAATGTTTTGTACAAGTTTACCGCAAGCGGAGACCTCCCCCACTCCATCCTCGATGCTTAACCTGCCATTCTACCCGTATTGCTGAATGTAAACTCGGTTTGCCTAATGTTCTTTAACTTAACTATATGCATTTAGTTATTGAATTTCTGTTTTTGTAATTATTTAGGGGTTATTGGGCAGTGTCATGTTTCACACATCGTTTATACCATTGTTGAATGTATTTAAGTACAATCATTATAGCGCTCAAAGACAGCAGATTAACATGGTTTTTATGTCATTTTCATATTACTACAGCTTCCCCTGATGAAGGGCACAAAATAGCCCGAAATGCATTGGGAATACGTTTTAGCTGCTGACATGAATTAAAGTCTCTTCGTGATGTGGCAAGAGGCCTGGATGGGCACAACCGCCTCATGTGAAGCAATAGGGGCTTTTGGATAGTGTTATCGTGATTAAGAAAGTGAAGTTGGAGAAATTGGAAAATAAAGAAGAAATTTGTTGAAAACGAAAAGTTGTGTATTGACTCTTTATAGCTGTGCGATTGGGCCAGCAGCACAGTGTTGCTGCTTACTGTTATTTGGATCCTAATACGTGCAATGAGGCGAGGCACGTTCAACCCAGTCTGCACGCCAATGGGAATACATTGAGAAACATTATTACAAATGGTCAAACAATGGTGTGCAACGGCGACCTATTTGCGCATTCACAATGAATTTCTTGCCTCAAACGCATGGTTGCACCCGATACAAATCAACGATTAAGTTTAAGATGAATGCATCACGTAACATCTTCACGAATAACGCCGTCTTAATTCATGGACATGGAGATTACTATGGGGACTCATGGACTGTTGTTTTGAGTTTCTAGATTGTGGCCAACGAATACATCGCAGGAATACTTATATTATGTTTAACAAACATGTACAATGTTTTGATTTATTGCACTGGCATCAAGGATGTAATTTTAAGATGGGGATTGGTATGCACGGTGCTAACACATTATTGTACACAAAAGGGATGGAAAGGTTGACGATGTGATTTCGGTTTCACTACTCGTTTTGATGGTTTTTTAACTCGTTGGTGTTGATTGCAATGATTTGTGGGATTTGCAGTTTTTGAGGTTATAAGTGAGGTTGGTGTTAAGGACGAATCAGACCTCGCAGTGTTCAGTCAGAAGTAATTTCACCTGACTGATCCTACGCCATTGGGTGAATCAGCATCGAGGCAATGTTTAAATCGTGCACTTAAGAGCAGTGTAGGTCAGATGGTAGACATTAAAAAAGGAGAGCACCGAGCAGCCAGAACGACACTTGAATCATCAGCAGGTAACTTTTTTTAACCAACAATGAGTTTGAGAGTCGGTACGAAGTTAATTTGGAATGATTTTTAGTACACAGTAGGGGTTTGGGTTAACTTTAGCACAAAGTTAAGTTAAAGAACATTAGGCAAACCGAGTTTACATTCAGCAATACGGGTAGAATGGGAGGTTAAGCATCGAGGATGGAGTGGGGGAGGTCTCCGCTTGCGGTAAACTTGTACAAAACATTATGCATTTAGTTATTGAATTTCTGTTTTCGTAATTATTTAGGGGTTATTGGGCAGTGTCATGTTTCACACATCGTTTATACCATTGTTGAATGTATTTAAGTACAATCATTATAGCGCTCAAAGACAGCAGATTAACATGGTTTTTATGTCATTTTCATATTACTACAGCTTCCCCTGATGAAGGGCACAAAAATAGCCCGAAATGCATTGGGAATAAGTTTTTAGCTGCTGACATGAATTAAAGTCTCTTCGTGATGTGGCAAGAGGCCTGGATGGGCACAACCGCCTCATGTGAAGCAATAGGGGCTTTTTGGATAGTGTTATCGTGATTAAGAAAGTGAAGTTGGAGAAATTGGAAAAATAAAGAAGAAATGTGTTGAAAACTAAAAAAGTCGTGTATTGACTCTTTATAGCTGTGCGATTGGGCCAGCAGCACAGTGTTGCTGCTTACTGTTATTAGGTTGTCATCATCGCCATCATCTGTGCAGTCCGGGACAAGGTGCTGGTTAGGGTTCATCCACTGCAATGAAATGAAATAGGGAAATGCTATTGGTGCTGTCTTCTACATGTTGACATGGTTTAAAGCAGTTGACAAAAAAAGCGCATGACATGACACTTTCCGTTCTCCATTGATACATAGGACAGCTGTTAGACTTGGCTGTGGATGGCAGTCAGCACTGTATCTTAATTTCAAATGATAGGACCTCAGCATTGTGATCATTACCACTGTGTGCCTACTCTGAGTAGATGGGGCCTATCCTAGTAGTCAGAATCCAATCACTGACGTTCATACCATTTCATCATGAGCAGAGTTGGTCATCTGCAGGGTGTCAGACATCTCTTTGATCCGATCCATGCACTTGTATGAGTCCATTGACCCCTCTGGCTGTTTCAAATAAGGTCCTGGCAGCCGACTTACTACCACACAGTGATGGGACCCTGATCATTTGTAGATTCTCCAGTACACCACCTACATCATGTGTGACCACCTCCAATAAGCTGACATGCAGGCTGTTACAGGGTGACATGTGTCAGGCAGCACCCCAGATGGTAGTGTTGCTGGGAATGGTGACATGTACCTACAAAGGGGCATTTTCCCAGTGTAATGGCACAATACAGTGCAGCAGGCACTTTAGCTATGCAACCCTGCATCATTGCACATACACAGGTCAGCACCATAATCACAAGGATTGGGCGTCCCCCATATGATTTCCCTTGTGCTGGCAATGATAAAGACAGCCAAGCACCAACACAGACAACCTTGTGCCATGGTGCAAGTTTGCCTGCGTTGGTGCACAGCTGTTCTTTTTGGAGCAGTGCAGGGGTGTGCCCAGGGGTGGAACATAATCCAGTGTTTACGGCCCTTCCATGCATTTGTGAAAGGATGCATGTTGGCACAGCCAATATGTATGCATTGATGTCCTGCACCTTTTCACTTTAACTATGGGCCATACTCCGCTGGTGTACATAGGTTGCATTTATCCCCACTCCCAATCATTTATGTGTTGATGACAGGAGTTCAGGTGGTTCCTGCCATTGCAGCTGACACGTTTAGTCTGAGCCTGCATGCAATGACTGCTGTGAGCTGTGCATCTTGCTTCCCCAAACTGTGTGAACCACCAACTCCTCACAGATAACTGCGGACACCTGCTCCTCCAAGGGATCGAACTCCTCCTTGGGCTCTGAACTGCCACCTCTGGTCTGCAATGCTGCCTCTAGATTGGTTGCCAGTCTCTCCTTAGTTTTGCGCTTGGCACCATGCCAGTACTTTTTACAGTCCGTCACTGTCCTGTTAACTTCAGCTAATCAGTTCACCTCCTTCACTATGGACTGCCATATGGTATTTTTGGTCCCCAGTGACACTTTGGAGCTGACAAATAGCTGGTGTTGATGCTCCATCACCTCTGCAATCAAGATCTCATTCTCCTTCTGACTGAACCTGCATTTCCTCTGCCTCTTCTCCTTGGACTCTGGTTGGCCATCCTGGCTTGTAGTGGGGTTTGGCAGGGGGGAGGGTTTGTTGTCCTGTGCTGCGCTGGTCCATGGCTGCTCCATTCTGCATTCAAGTTTGTGGTTTTTGTTTTCTCCTTGGCAGCGTTTTTGTATTTTGTTTTGCACCCTAGGGCCAGAAAAATGACCCTAGGCTGGCTAGCACAGTTTTTCTTGCCGCTAATTGGCTGAACATCACTTTTTGCACCGCAGCGTGCGTTTTTGTAAGGACTTGACGCTAGTGTTAGAGTAATTTTTTTCAGCTGCTAGCTTTTCCTAACGCCATGTTGCGCCGTATTGTAACTATGGCGCTAACATGGCATTAGTAATTGTCGTACGGCAACTGTACATTTTTTGATGCTCCGCTACGTGAAAACAATGGAGCGCAATTTCTTGTAAATATACCCCATAGAGGCTTATTTTAGTCTACGTGACTGTGGGTTTTTTTTAGGTCGCTCTTTAGTCTGCAGAGAGATTACACTTCATGGAGTTTGTAATACCTCTATGTCTAACTTAGCATGTTATTTGAAAGGTGTTCTGGTACAATTGATCAAGACTGAATTTTTGTTGTTTTCTAATGGAAGCTATCTCATTTTAAATGTTCATGATTGTTGCTGGATGAAACCAGGTACCCCTTATTTGGTCATTGTTTCCAGGCTTGTAACTTGCTGTGGGCATATTTTATATCCTCGCACATATAGTATTGGAGAAGCTTCTTTGTGGCCCAAGACCCTTTGGATGCCATACACTTTGACAGGTTGAGCAGACTCAAAGTCTTGCTCTTTCAAACTGATGTGGCTCTTACATCTGCCAGTGACACGCTTGATCTCCAAGTAGCACTTCCTGATCAGACGTGCAATCTCTTTTACGAACTCAATTGACACAGCATTTCAGTGAGTTTGTACACTGTAGCTTCTAACACAGCTGGAGTGGCACACTTTTATAAAGTGATTGGATTGGGCTGGTTTCTACATTCCAGACTGTACTTGGAGTTATTCCGTCCTTTCTGCACTTCTTAGTCTGAAGTGTTTTTGGAGGCATTCCATTTGTATTATTGATCCTTGTTGCTGCATTGGTTCTATTTTTGTTGCACCCAAATGGAAGTACCACAACAAGGCCAACTGGTAATTAAACTACCACCCGTCACTCTGTGTCGTGAATGCATCATATAATATTTTGAAGAGTCGATATTACTGAAACTGAACTAGAACTGGTCTCTGTTCTTCTGGCCTGTGTTTCTCTGCCTATGGTGCTCATTCGAGTGTGAGCTAGACTTTTGCCTTGCTAAGCAAATGTCGCAGTTTCCTGATATTGATCTGCTTGTTTGCTTTGCAGTCGCATCAGCTGTATTGTTAAATAATGCTGCTTCCTTTGCTGCAAAATGCCTACTATGATCCGATTTCGCCAATGCCAGATTCTCCTTCGACTTCAGGTTTCCTGGCATCTGGGCACTCATCTGATACTGCACTGCTAGCGCTGTTGCTTTTGGCATCTGCTGAATGGGCTGGTGAAGACTATCTTCGTCACTTGAATCTTGCTCTTCAGGCTTCTTCGATGAGATAGGAGGAGGATGGGACACACTGCCTCACTTCCCAGCACTAAATTTTCCACAATGCATCATGGTAAATGCAGCGCTTGATAACACTTACTTCAGTAATCTTTTTTCACCGTTGCTGGTGCACTCTGCGCTGTATAACTCCAGACATGTGTTTCTGGTTTCATTCCATCATCAGTAGAGAGCAACAAATTAATTTGGGGCATGCTGGAAATGCTGCCTAAAGTCTTCTCAGGTCTCTGTACCACTCACTCGGTGCAGGTGCATCAACACAAGCTCACCAGCTCAGCAGCTCAAGGGAGCCTTTGAAAACAGGAGGGTAGGAGCACACTGCCTCACATCCCAGCACTCAAAACAGGCTGCACCAACAAAGGTGAAAATGTAAAGACTACTATTGAAGTGTTATTATGCACTATATTTAGCATGATGCATTGGGGCAAATTGAGTGCTGGGATGTGAGGCAGTGTGCTCCTACCCTCCTATTTTCAAAGGCTCCCTTGAGCTACTGAGCTGATGGGCTTGTGTTAATATAGTTGAGATAGTGATGCAGAGAAGAAACACAACAGGAAGGGTAGTTAGGGAGCGAATGTCTTCCCACAGCGAAGAGATGCAGATGATGTTAGATGGAGTTACTATGCAGACGGCTGATAATATGACATGATGGCAAGTATCCCATGAAAGAGGTAGGACCGAAGATAATGTACCACTTAGGAGAAGGGGGACGAAACTGTTTCATCAGAAAGTGTTCAAGAATGGTTACAACAAAATGAGGGAAGGATATTATGATAAACTTTTAGGACAGATTCAGGGAAGTTTTGGGAGAATGGCAAATAGAATAAAATCTATACATAGGCGTGTAGATAGCATGGGTGAAATACTTCAACTCCCAAAGGCTAGGCACTCCACTCGTGATATGAGCACTCAAGAAAGACCCCTTATTGATTTTGATCACACAAATGGTGCAATGGGTTTGCCTAGGCGTACTAATATGAAATGAAATGAAATTGAGATTTATAACGCACACTGGTACCTGAGGGGGTCTAGGCGCTGCGTTCCTGCTGAATTGGCTGACCAGAAAGTAATGATCAAAGAGTGCGGTTGGGCTAGATATTAAACAGCCAAGTTTTTAAAAGTTTGCGGAATGCCAAAAGATTGCTTTCCTTCTTCAGTGTCGGAGGGAGAGAGTTCCACAGCTAACAGTGCCCGCCACAAAACTTTTCCCTCCCCATGAGGCAGTTTTAGACCTAGGGATTACCAGATTGGAGGAGGCCATTTACCGAAGTTGCCTCTCTCGGATGTACCACCTGAAACTCTGTGCAAAGTAATCGGGGCCAAGGCCATGTAACGCTTTAAAGGCAATACAGAGGGACTTGAATTTGATTAGTCTTTTAACTGGTAGCCAGTGCAGAGATGGAAGCATGGGTCACTGACTGATGTTTCAGGATAGCAAGCAGCAGACTAGCTGCTGCATTTTGGAGGACCTGCAATTTATTAAGATATGGTGATTGTATAGTAAGAAAAAGCCCATTGCAGTAATCAATTTTAGACAAGGTGAGTGCAGCGACCACAGCTTTCTGGAGCTCTATTGGAATGAAAGGCAATATTTTACAAGGGTTTTAATCATAAACAAGCAGGAGGAGGTGATCGCATTAATTTGTCCTCCAAAGGACAAGTTGGTGTCAAAGTAAACTCCTAAGTTTTTCACCTTTGTGACTGGCTTGGGGATTTCTCCCAATTCCTGTGGCCACCAACTTGGTGTCCAGAAGGAGTTATCTTGTCTGAAGAGAAGCACTTCAGTTTTACCTTAATTTAGCTTCAGGCAATTTTGGGACATCCAGTTACCTACTTCACGCATACAATCGTGGAATCTTGACGTGGTGGTCATTGGATCCCCTGCAAAGGATGCCACGATTCGCGTGTCGTCAGCATATGATACTGTCTTAAAGCTGAAGGACTTTATAAGTGAGCAAAGTGGGGTGACATAGAGGTTAAACAGGGTCGGACTCAACGAGGAACCCTGTGGCACCCCGCACGGAAAAGAGAAAAACGGGGATTTGAATCCGCCAAGCTCTACCGGTTGCTGTCTGTCCCTAAGAAAGGACTTTAGTAGATCCATATTAGAGAAGGAGAACAGGGTATGTTCTCTAGAGTTAGGAAACCTCAAGTGACAGAGCTTGAGCAGTTGCGGTTTCAGGGAACACATGGGCAGCCAGACCCCAGGATGGGATCTTGTGAGGCTATGGAAGGATTGACACTAAATGGACCAGCGCAGCATATGAGTGTTCAATCAGTTTTGCGCAGCACTGATCTGTCCCCTAGTGAGATAGTTGCTGTAGGAGAAAATAGTTGGTACATTGTTTTACCTTATGTGGATAATTTGGTAGAATGGAATGAATTGTTAGCTCCACAGATGAGTCCATGGCCCCAAGAAGGGTCCTATGATCCACGCAATATGAAGAGTGCTGAGGATTGATTTCTTTCTGGTGAGGGAGATCCAGACTGGGATTATCCCTACGTGTGGGAATGTTTGACCATGTGGCAAAAATATGCCAGACAACACACTCCCCAGCATCCTGCCATTCCTGTATATCAGATGCAGTGGCGGCTCCTCCATAGGGGCGTGGGGGCGTTGAACCACTGCTTTCTCGCAGTGCGAGAAGGCAGAAACATAAGATGGTAAAAGTACCATTTTATGTTTCTGCTTCTCGCGCTGCGAGAAAGCAGAAGTGCCTGGAGTGCCTGGTTGTGGGAGGGCAGGTGGGCGGTCCTGCTCGAGGGCAGGGGGGGAGTGGCTTACCCACTGTTGTGGATACTGACTGTTTGGTCGGCCCCAGGGCCGAACAAAGCAGTCATGCGCACTCCCTCTTTTTCTCTATGTCGGCTGCTGCATGCAGCCTACATAGAGAAAATGGCCCGGCTGGGGCGCTCTCCGCTGCGCCTTACCAATCACAATGCTGCCATTGCAGCGTTGTGATTGGCTTAGGGAGGGGAGGGAGGCTGTCGAGGCAAAACGCGGCCAGGAGGAGCAGCAGGCAGGAGCTGAGGCGGCGGCGCTGCTGATCCGGAGGTCGAGGAAGGTAAGTTTTTTATTTTAATTACTGTTTCCCCACCTTGCTTGCCGGCCGCGACTGCATTTGCCACATCTCTCTGTCAATGGGTCCTCTCCTTCCAACCCCCGGACATAAACAAGTACAGTAATAGTTTGCAATCTGCCACACGGTGTGTTGTGGTATTTTGCAGAGAAGCGATTCCCGCCTCATTCGGATTCGTGGCTTGCGAAATGGAGGTTAAGGTGCACTCTTCCCTTATTTACACCTCGTTTCAAACGAGGAATGCGCACTCCGGCCACACAAACATGTTGTGAGGTTTTGTTTGGCGAAAATGTTGCAGACAAATAGTGGTTAATAATAACCGTCGTATCTGCAGTACGGCCTACATGTGTACCTATGCTGAGGCCACAGGCGAGTCTGTGGCTGCAGGCGCCATGAGTAATACAGCAGTGCTTGCCTTTTGCGAAGGCTACCCACAGAGGGGAGGCTGTACCACACAGGGTGCTGACAAAGGCAGGTAATTTCCGTGTGCAAACTGCCAATGTCTAGCTGTACAGCACAGTGGTCAAATCTCTCCCAGTAGTCAGGCAGTCAAAAACACAGTGGGCTGATTCCAAAATGGTATGATTGGATAGAGGTATTCAGCAGGACGGGTTAGCACCTGCAGCTGCAGCGAAATCCATTGAAAGCAAACCGCGAGCACTGCGCATAATTCTACTTGCTAAATGTGGGGTGGAATGTTCCTTGTCCGGAATTATAGTCTATGGAATTTCGACTGCGCCACAATGGCGGTAACAATAACATTGCAATTTGACGAACAAAAGAAGAGCAGAATATGATTCCTTTCTACTTTAAACCACTTGCATCTTGTTGTTGAGTCTCGTGGTATGCACGAGGCGCCCACTCAACTGGAAATATTTCCTTTATTTCAACTCTGATGGAAAGGATGCACGTCGCCAGACAGGCCCATTCATTTGCAGCGTTGTAGCACAAATGGTACTGTGGCACTGTGCAGATCATTAGTTATGTGTTCTGTTCATTAAATGAGAAGCTTTGAAGGATTTAGCTTGCGCGTGACTGCAAACTATTTTTATACAGGACAGGGTGAACAAAGTCAAAAGACATGGTAGACGCATATATGCTGTGCATATTTAAACAGAAATAGACAGACTCCTCCGAGAATCCTGATTTCCATTTTATGATCTAGATATTTGAATTTCCCGAATCTTTGGGATCCCCGGGTTGGTATATTTTGTGGCTTGTGATATGCACGCTTTCCCACAAATAAGCAGGGCCCATGCACATCTATAACACTCATTTACTTTTCCGAGCAAATTCTGATTCAGAAGCAAACTCCTGTTTGCAAACGTGCGATTATAACTCGTCCACCTATTGCGCATCCTTCTGGTGGTTGCCTGCGCAATTTACACCTAGAGGTGGGCGAGCAGCTAAAAGCTCAAACCACGCTCAAACTTGAAGCTTGGCTCTGCTCGAGGTTCTGTTGGAACTTCGAGCCCATGACGAGCCGAGGTTTAATATGCCTTCTGCCTGCACCATGCTCTTCTACCCTCATACACGAAGAGGTCAAAACAAAGCATTAATAGTTGAGTTACAAAGGAGACACAAAACAGATGTCTGTTTAGTGGCTAATTTGTAGAAAGTGAAACCAGAAAACCTGCATTATACACATTCCCCGCTTGGCGTTTAACCAAACTGAGTGATCTGAGGCAAAGATTTTATTTTACTGGTCCTTCTTTTTCTTCATTGTCCAAATGAAAGCACCTTCAAAATCCTGTGTTACAAATTCCAGCTGTACACATATATATTGTGTTTGTTTTAAAAGACTATAATGTTCCATTATCTTCAAGAACCTGGAACACATACAGGGTGCATGTGACAACTGTTTCACCTCCTAGTTCACTAATGGCACTTTCACTAGGGTGGGGGCAGAGTGGTTGTAAGTTCATGCATAAAAACTATCGCTTTTTAATAAGTACTTCTCAGTGTAGTGCTTTAACGCACATATTAATGTACTAAACAGCACCCAGCTGCAGATAAGAAAGTTTTAAGCAGATGATAATCAGTCTATTTAGCTGGATTTCAAACATTCCGCAGCTTAATCATTTCATTTTATGCGCGGGCACTCCGTCAGCCAATCAGAGGCTGAGGTGAAGGCGCTGGTTCCCTGGGCCCAGAGGCAGCGAGAGAGAGTGAGTGAGCGCGGAACAACCTCAGGGAGAGCTGGGCCGGAGGGAGTGCGGGCCACTGAAGGCGACGGGGAGCAGGAGCGAGAAGCAAGTGTGGAACAGTGTGCACGAGGTAGACACTAGGAGCCAGAGACGAGTGTGAAGAGGTGTGCACGAGGTAGGAGCGAGAGACAAAGGGAAAGTGAGGCATAGAGACAGAAAGAGAAGGGGGCAAGAGAAAGAGAGGGAGTAAGAGAAAGAGGGAGGGAGGGAGGGAGGATGGATTTCACTGGCAAACCCCTGCAAGAGAAATGAAAACACGTCTTAATTGCCATTACGGAAAGAGGTTAAATACAAGCTTGGTAAGCTGCTAAGTACTAGCGAACAGATTAGAGGAGAGACAACAGCTAAAGCACAGGCGGCTCCCAAGAATGTAAAGTAAACAGGGTCTATGTGTCGCTGAACGCGAGGGCGCTGGGTGCATTCCTGCGTCTTCGGTTAATAGTGAATGTAGCTCAACTGACACTTTGCTTTTGCTTTTTAATATAAAATGCAACATTTACTAAAGAGGCCATTATTATAAAAATCTGATTAAGAAACACAATAAAAACAAAGGACAATGTAATTTTTCTTTCTTTCTGCTGTCTCTGCGGCTTTTATTGGTTTGCAGAGCACATGCTTGTTTACTTTCTATAGTGCCTGTTTGAACATTGCGACATCATGGCAGGGCGCACGTGGAGCCTTTCTCAGTCAGAGTCTCTTTATATTATCCGACTACGTCTACACATCTTGATCATTGTGTACTTTGTGGAGTAGCCAGTTGTGGTAGTTTTAAACAAATGGCCGTCTCTCAAGTTGTGCTGCGGAGGACGTGACAGCATATCAAAGAGTGCCATTAGCGAGGGAGTGTCTTTGGCATCCATGAAGTGTGGAGACGAATTTTGCAGCATTGTCTGGCTACTCCCAGAGATGTGTTTGCCAAGCCTCCTCTTTCTCAAATTTGCTTGAAAATGCACCATTTGCCCACTCTTTTTTCAACATTTTCTCGGGGGGGGGGGACCCCCGTAGGTGGTTCGGGTTCGCTCGCTCGCCGCACTGCAATATTTACGCGCCTCACCACTTTCAAATGTCACCAGCCGCCACTGATCAGATGCCTTGATACGCAATGGTCCTGGAGCACCGCATTATGTTCCTTGGCCACAGATGGACAAGGAGAATCTTACAAAATTGTTACCGCCACTTACAGAGGGAGTGGGAAACTGGATCAAAGCTTTTGAAAAGAAAACTGCAGGCATCACCTTGGCAGTAGGAGAGATAAAGAATCTGCTTAGGTCTCTCATAGGGGATGAGACAGACACTGCCTTTCAGAAAGCTGCAGTGAGAAACGTTTCAATCACTGAGACTAGATATGATGGATCTCCATTTAACTTGGTCAGGACAGTAGTTTGGGATCAGCTGAGAAAAATGTATCCTGACAGGTCAGATATTGGATCCTTCATGGCTCAATCAATGCAGCCAAATGAGGACCCCACTCAATTTCTTAGTAAGATGAAGGAAAAATTGACCCAAGAAGTAGGTCAGGGCTGGGAAGTAACAGGAGGGAATGCTGTGTTATTTTACAATGTAGTAAAGAAAGGGTCACTCTCTGATGTACAGGACAATCTTGGTACCATAGTGGCATTGTAAGCCAAGCCCTGGACAGAGATACAGGCACACATAATCCATTTTTGTAAGAGAAAACAGGAGAAAAATAAATAAATCAGGAAGTGACAGAGAAAGAAGCAGCCAAATTAGTGCAGCAAAAGTTGGCAAAGAAAGGAGCAGTGGAAGGAGCTGTAGTAGCAGCCACCCCTAAGATGACTGCAATGTCTGTGGGATCGGTCCCAGGGACCACCCAACAACAGTACCCACAGCAACAAAATAGCGTAAGGGCACAGGGAGGTAGTAGAGGAGGTTGAGCAGGAAGAGGTAGGATAGGCCCTGAACGATGGATCAAGTATGTCATTATTGTTAGAGATATGGACATGAGATACTGCAGAACTAAGAGATGGGATGAGCAAAATGGAAGGATGAACAAGTTACTTACCTTCGGTAATGATATATCTGTAAGAGACATATATTAGTTATGGATTCCTTACCATAGAATTACCCCCAGGCGTCAGACTGGATCCGGAGAATTTTTCTTCAGCAGTACCCATGCGTGTCAGTAGGAGGCGTCGATCGACTGCGCGTTCGTTGTTGGCGTCGTGATCGCCAGAATGACGTCGCGGTATCTACTTAGACGCCGCCCCTGCGTGCTGATGTCAGTTCTTTACACGACATTCCACGCCAGAAGCGCAGAGCCATGCAAGACACTGACCACTGGTGCATAAAACTAAGGCCCTGAAAGGGAGTCCCTTACTTTAGAAGTCAGTTTGCAGAACGGGGAGGATGGGTGGGGCGGTAAGGAATCCATAACTAATATATGTCTCTTACAGATATATTGTTACCAAAGGTAAGTAACTTGTTCATCTGAAAGAGACTATTAGTTATGGATTCCTTACCTTAGAATAGATACCCCATCAATACCAACCCCGGAGGCGGGTCTGCGAACCAAGTTCACACCAGGAAGTCCTGAAGAACGGAGCGGCCAAAGAAGCCGTCTCTCCGGACTTGGCTGTCCAGGCAGTAATGTTTAGTGAACGTGTGCAATGAAGCCCATGTGGTTGCCTGGCAGATGTCATGAAGGGGGACTCCATGTCCCAAAGCAATAGCAGCTGCTGTCGCCCTGGTGGAATGGGCGGGCAACCCTACTGGAGGTTCCTTTTTCGCCAAGGAATAACAAATTTTAATGCAAAGAACGACCCATCGAGAGATGGTTCCTTTTTGCACGGCCCGACCTTTCTTGGTGCCCACATAGCCAACAAAGAGCTGATCATCCACCCGGAATTGTTTTGTGCGATCCAGGTAAAATGAAAGTGCACATTTTGGATCCAGACGGTGGAGCCTCTCCTCCTCTTTAGAAGGATGCAGGGCGGGAAGAAGGTGGGCAAAGTGATGGTCTGTCCTAAGAGCTAACCACTTTGGGAAGAAAAGAAGGTCGAGTTCGAAGGACAACCTTGTCCGGATGAACAGCAAGGAAAGGAGGCTTAGAAGAAAGGGCCTGAAGCTCACTCACCCTGCGAGCAGAGGTGATGGCAACCAGAAAAGCAGTCTTTAAGGTCAAGAGTCTGAGAGGACAATTATGTAGTGGCTTAAAGGGAGCACACATAAGGTAAGTCAGAACAAGTTTCAAGTCCCACTGGGGCATTACGAAGCGAATAGGAGGAAACAGATGAGTAATGCCCTTAAGGAAAGATTTACAATAGGGGACTTGAAAAGAGAAGGCTGATCAGGAAGGCGAAGAAAGGCCTAAATGGCCGAAAGATAGCCCTTGAGGGTGCCCAGAGCACAGCCCTGCTGGGCCAAAGAAAGCAGGAAGAGGAGAACTACCGAAAGGGGATCCACAGCCTTTGCTGCGCACCATGCCACAAATTTGTTCCATCTACAGGCGTATACTGTTTTAGTAGAGGGACGCCTGGCTGCAAAGATAACATTACAGACTTCAGGAGGAAGGTCGAAAGCTGTCTACTGTCACCGCTCAATCTCCACACAAGGAGGTGGAGGCTGGACAGGTTCGGGTGGAGGACGGTCCCCTGCTGCTGCAACAGAAGATCCTCCCGAAGGGGCAGTCTGATCGGAGGATCGATGGCCATGTTCAAGAGCTCGGGATACCAGACTCAAGCCCAGTCCGGAGCAACAAGAATTACTTGGGCCCGGTCGCGCTTGATCTTCTTCAGCACTCTGGGCAGAAGTGGTATAGGCGGAAAGGCGTATAGAAGACCGCAACTCCACTCGCGATGAAAAGCGTCGCCTAGCGAGCGCCGCCTTGGAAATTCCAACATGCAGAACTGCTGACATTGCGCGTTCTCTTTGGTGGCCAATAGATCTAACCAAGGCTCTCCCCACTGCTGAAAGATACCTTGCACCACCTCCGAGTGAAGACGCCTTTCGTGATCCATCAAGCACCGGCGGCTGAGTTCGTCCGCCCTGGCATTTAGGGAACCTGCCAGGTGTTGAACCACCAGGCACATGCCCTGATGTTCCAGCCACTTCCAGAGACGAAGGGCCTCCTGTTAGAGGGTCCACACTCCCACTCCGCCCTGTTTGTTGCAATACCACATGGCGGAAGTGTTGTCTGTGAACACCTGCCCTACTCTCCCTTTGACAGAAGGAAGGAATGCCTTCAGTGCTAGATGAATCGCCCGGAGCTCCAGAAGGTTGATGTGGAGCCCGGACTCCGCCAGAGACCAGAGGCCTCTGATCTCCGCCTCTCCCATGTGGCCAACCCATCCCATGAGGGACGCATCTGTCACCACTGTCAACTCTGGTTGGGGAAGGGAGGGGGATCTGCTGTTGACTCAATGCTGGTTTGTGAGCCACCACTGCAACTGGTGTCCAGTCCCCACCGAGATCTGGACGACCTCGGACAGATTCCCCTGATGCTGTGCCCACTGGAACTTCAGGTCCCACTGCAGAGCCCGCATATGCCACCTGGCATGATCCACCAGCAGGATGCAGGAGGCCATGAGGCCCAGCAGCCTCAGGGTCATTCTCACCAAAATCCGGCATGGAGGCTGGAACATCAGTATCATAGCCCGAATATCCCAGACTCTCTGTTCGGGAGGATAGGCCCGAAACTGCGCTGTGTCCAGAACCGCTCTGATGAAAAGGAGCTTCCAAGAAGGGCGCAGGTGCGACTTCGGCATGTTGAAAATAAAAAAAAACGCCATCCAGGTTCGCCTTGGTGAACCACGAACGACCTGGATGGCGTTTTTTCGATTTCCGATGGAACTCTGCTCCATTTCTATTTTCCATTAAGGCTGGGCCCCGGCTACCTTGGACCCACGTCGATTGGAGTCTGTTTTGAATAGCACATTTTCCGGTTTAAGCGGCCCACCGTTTTTATCTTGGAACGTTTTTAATCACGTTGACGATTGCCTTCAACTTCACCATAGCGCCAGAAGCAAGAGGACGTGAACTGGGACCATTATCTTGAGTTTTGTCCCACGCTGCCCGCAGTTTTTAAATCTTTTCTATTCAATTTCATGATTTCTATCTACTTAACCCATTGGATATGAACTGGGACTACCATCTCGAGTTCGTATTTTGCATGACGTCATCAGCCTAAAGATCACATCCATGGGTTGGCTGTTCGAGGTGATCCTGTGCGGTTTCACTGTGAAAAATTGATTTCTACCTTTGTGATAGTCTGCTTGAACTCGCGGGGTATCTCAAGAACCCCTTAGAGCCTTATCTTCCTTTGGAAACCAGAACGCCCTTGGAAAAGTTGTGTGTGCATATTGTACAGAGCCCGGTGCACTACAATCTATGGTCTTTTTATATACATTGAACTACATAATGGTTTTTTTACTTTTGAACAACTTATGAATTCAGCGCCCTGATGAAGGATGGTTTAAGTACATGGTACTTCCTAAACGCGTCGGCGCATTTTCGTTGTTTTTGTATTTTGTACATGGTTTGTTATTTGTAATTGTGTTCTTAGTTGGAGTTTATTGTAACAGTGTTTGTTTTCATTATATGTTCTTTTTGGTTTGCTTTTGTTTTCTGTGGAGACATGTACTGAAATTGTATGGTTCTCTCCCCATTAGATTAGGGCTCCCATGTACGATATGCTTTCTATATAAAACTAATGAATGTTATGTTTATTATATATTTAAGTGTTTAAAAAAAAGAAATCAAAAAAAGAAAAAACTTTTATCTTTTGATAATAAATGAAGTAAACTATTCGTCTGTGGGACACTGTTTATTGTTGATTCTTTACAGAACGGTAAAAATAACTTGATAAGGGGTAGATTTGTGTATATTGTTGTTCCTTTCCCTGGTTCTCCCCTTATTCATTCGCTTTGCAGGGACCCTCTCGTGTATTTTGCTGGATTCCTGAGGGTCCTGCGGCGCCAGAGCCGAAGCCGCCAGCATCGAAGGCCTAGAACCCCCAGCCGAGTCCGCGGGGCCCGAAGGCACGCCGGCGGAGTAGGCCTGCCCAAAGATGGAGTGGAGGGCTTCGTAAAAGCTACGAAGTTGGGCAGGGGTCGCCTGGCTCCCGTGAAGGGAGGGTAGCTCGGAGCTGATTGGCCGTCACGTCGGCCGGGGATAAGGCGAAGAGCGACGGTGCTTCTTCGCCTTCTTCTTGTGCTTCGACTTACCCGAAGACGAAGACTTTGAAGAGGAATGATGGTGGTGACTCCGCGACAGGTCCCGCGACCTCCCTCTTGACTGGGACCTCGAGCGGCGTGGAGCTGACTGCTGGGCCTCGAGAAGCTTTCGGGACCACTCCCGCAAAGACTTCGGGTTCATGGCCCGGCAGTCGGAGCACGCCTCCCTTGTAAATTGGAGGCAGTGTCAGAATCAATGGTCGTTTCGCTGAAACGCCCACAGCAACACCCATTGCCCTCCCCATTCACACTAAGCATAGCGTGAAAGAGGGCCTTATTTACAAGGCAGCGTTAAGCAATTTTAAGTGGCTTAATGCTGCCTTGTAAATAAGGCAAGGCCCCTATCGCCATCACAACGTCACTGAAAGTGACTCTATGGTGGCGATAGGGGCTTGTATATATGCCCCGCAGTTTCTTGGACTCTCTAATTATGAGACAATGGGTTTTCAATTACAGCACTTTAATAGCATATTTCCTGGCTTCTATCAAACAAGCAAAATACAGAAATGACCAAGATAACATGGACACCAGAAATGAGGGAGACTTTTCAGAAATTAAAAACTGAAATAGCAAATGCCCCAGTTTTGAGAACTCCCGATTATACCAAGGAGTTCTATTTATTTTGTCATTGCAATGGCCAAGTGATGACAGCTGTCCTTACAGAAAATATCCTTTAGGGCACAAACCTATTGCATATTTTAGTGGGCTGATGGATTCAGTGATGAGAGGAAACTATCCTTGTGAGCAAGCTCTCACCACTGCAGACTTTGCAGTTCAGAAGAGCACCCTCATCGTCACGGGGGCACCTTTGGTGCTCTATGCAGAGTATGCAGTGTTTGCTATCATCCAGAAGGCTAAGACTACTCTACACAGAGTGTGTAAGGATATGAGGTGATACTGTCACTACCATCATTGAAGGTTGTGAAGTGTCATACGGTTAATTCTGCGACAATATTTGCCTATCCTATAATGAATTCGGAGGAGGATGTGCATGACTGTGCAACTTACACTCCTAATGAATTTAGTCAAGCAACAGAGGATCCTATACCAGATAGCCTTGTCTATTTTGGTGATGGTTATTCTACTATTGACCAGGATACAGGAGTAAGGAGTAAGGCACACAGGTGCAGCAGTAATCAGAGCACAATGGCAAGATTCTTCTGACACACTCCACATAGTAGAAGTTGACATTACCAGCACAAGCAGCAGAATTGACAGCAGCTCTTAAGCAAGGAGCAGGAAAAGTTATCACAATATATGTAGATTCAGCTTATGTGACTACTACTGTATAGTCCAGTATTATGAGATGCAGTAGGAGAGGCTTCCCCAAGTCAGAAAGAAGTCCTGTTAGGGATAGGAATCTCCTACAGACTCTAATGGAGGCACTTGTGTTACCACAGGCAGTGGCAGTTGTGAAATGTGCAGCACATACAAGTGGGCAGGATTTTGTATCTTGGGGCAATGCACTAGCAGACTGGGCAGCTACTGATGTAGCTAGGCGCACACCCCGGCCTGTTCCATCCAGTTCACCACATGTCCCTTTTTTGGTGGCTCAGACTGCCTCGCCTTCTGAATCTGAATCTAACCTTACCACAGACGATGTCATGCCTCATTACATACTGAGACAGCATGTTTACATCTGCGAGAATTACAGGAAACCGCCTCAGCACATGAAAAACAGTTATGGGAGGACAGAGGATGACCTAATAATTAGGCAACTATCTACAGGTAAACCGGATGTGCCGCAGGCTTTACTTATGATAGCTCTTGATCAGTTGTATCTACCAGTTCACGTTTCAAAAGATCACTTGTCTATGCAAATACAAGACTGGTTTGTTCCCAATTTGCATGATATGCTTACCATATACCTTCATAACTGTATTGTTTGTCAACAATTCTCTTCCAATCCCATATTGAAAGTGATAAATTCAATAATTCGAAGATCACAAGGTCCTTTTAAAGCCCTCCATATTGACTTTGTGGACATGATTAATAGATGCAATAATTATCGCTATCTTACAGTTGCAGTTTGTCCTTTTTATTGGTAGATTGAAGCAGGACCGTGCGTCCATTGTGATGCTAAGTCAGCTGCTACATTTCGGATTTGTGAGGTGATTTCAAGTTGGAGAATTCCACAAGGAATAAGATCTGACAATGGCACACACTTCATCAATGCAATCTTTACATATCTTATAGCAATATTAGGGATAACATATAAATTATCCTCAACTTATTGTCGAGCGCCTAAATGGCCAACTGAAGGATAAGATCAGTAAGCTATGCACCACATTGCACAAGAAGTGGATGTATTGTCTACCCTTAGCATTCTTTTCTCTTAAAAATACCCCAAGTTCTGATCATCACCTGACACCCTATCAAAAAGTGACAGGGAGAACTACCAACATGCAGATCCCTGCCACTAGAAGTAATGTACAGGGAGAAAGCTCTGTAGAGATCCTAAATGATGCAATGTATGTTTAGTTTTGTGAATTAATCAAGACATTAAAGTACATTTCTAAACAGGTAACCAAAGAGAATGAGAAGCACGCCACCGCTGAGGTCGACCTCTCAGTCGTGCATGTGGGGGATTCAGTCTTCATACGTAATTTTGTTTGGAAATGCGGCAGGCTCGGTTCGACTGTCCTTATCTGGTAACTGTAGTGACCCCCACTGTCATCAAGGTGAATGGAAGGAAGCGCTGGTTCCACCAAACTCGACGTCCATCTGAATCCAACATCACTCCAAGGCACAACGCAAACATCACAAACAATGTAAATGGAACAAGAGGGGGGGAAGATGATTGTCATCACAAAAATACCCCCGTCCACCTCTGCCTTTGGACAATTTTGGGGAAAACTGCACGAAAGTTATGTATTATTGTTTTCTCTTTTCTATTTGTCTCTTAATGCTATCTTTTCTATTGTTGCCCTTCTATAGCAAGGTATCTCTAGTTCTAATATTGTACAACTGCGAAGAGAACGTTCTACTCACAATAATGACTCCTAATGTTCACACTTGATTATCAGAAAATATGTGGGATCAGCATATGTCAGACATTGCTGCAGAAAGTACCAACCAATCATGTTTTGTCTACTCTCTAACTCCTCATGCCACAGGATCAGGTAGGCTACATTTAACTAAAGAAGTACACCCAAGCACAGCTTTATGTCTTTTGCATCTCTACTTGTGTAGGATTAAGGCCCAAATGCAATTAACACATGTTAAAGAAGGTCGTTTTTCAGTTAATGCCACAAACTATGACTCCTCAGCAGAAGTTCTATATATGCTTACAGATAGACGGGACATTAAAGATGAAATAACTCGAATGAAGAAGACAGGTCATCCTACTGCAGTTGAATGGGTCCAGATGGACTTAGATTTAGGGAGCCAGGTTTACAATGAAAGTGACACAGCGCGTGCCGCAAGCCATTTGGCTGCGCCGCACTGAGACACTTTCAAAGCACAGGGAAGCGATATACTTACAACAATATGTCACATCCCTGTGCTTTCCCCTGCACTGTCGCACAATTAGCTGCCATGCGCTGACGCAGGCACCCTTGCACCATGGTGCAAGGATGCCTGCGTCACGGTGATGATTGTTTATCTGCAGGAAGGTGTCCCTTCCTGCACATAAACAATCTGAAATGGCGTTTTCTACTTCTATGTGTGCTGCATTAGCCCACAAAGAACTTGTAAAACGTCATTTATTTAAAGGATTGTTCATGTGCAGGAGGGGACACCTTCCTGCACACAAACAATCATTAGAGGTCATGTCCTCATTCTATGTGCGCTGCAGAATGCAGCACGCATAGAAAGAGGAAAAAATCCTAGGAGAAATTAATAAATTTCTCCTTGTTGCACCTCTCCTGGAGGGGTGTAGCATTCAAACGCATTTCCAGATTTACGATTTCTCGTAAATCTGGAAATGTGTCTCATTCCATGGGTGTTGCATGGGAACACCCACAGCAACACCCATGGAATGCCGCTTTCACTCAAAGCGCTGCGTGTAAAGGGGCTATATTTACAAGGACAGGAAAAGCCACGCAGTGTGGCTTTTGCTGTCCTTGTAAATCTGGGGCAGAAAAATGCACTGCTGGTGCGTCATAAAAAGTGACGCACTGGCAGAGCAGGGGGCTAGTAAATCTGCACCAGGGTTTTTAGGAGTAACATGCCAGCTACTGAGTGCAGCAGTTATTTAGTGAATCCTTCACCCCAGATTGTGTTCGTAGGCCAGGATTTTGAGTTACTGGATCAGTTTTTGCTCATGAACAATGGCATCCTGATATAGAATTTTCCTGCTGGGTCATGTCTTTATGGAATGGTACTGATGTTAGTCAGGATGCAGTAAGGAAGTGTGCGCGTATCTGGAACATAAACATTGAGCGTTACACTTGAATAGATAGTACAGTAAATCCTCAGAAGGTCATGAGATTAACTTCTGTTTCCTTATGTTTCAGAGAAAATGGCATCATTAATGTAGGACGCAATGTAGGTTGTGGGACCACAAAATATAATGCTGACATGCAGGGGGTCACCTCCAGCCTTATGGACTACTATTGGCAGTGTGGAGAACTACTGTACGCCCAGTTACTACAAACCTGGGGAGGCCTCTGCTCAGTCATCTTCTTGCATGCGCATTTTGGTAATTCCAGGAATTAATATTTCAGCTTTACATGAACACGCCATGAGCCATCTAACAACTTTGTTTCATCCCCATCGAAGAAAAAGAACTTAGAGTATTATGGTACCAGCACCTGGAATTATGTTCTCCAGGAGTACTGGTTGTTCAATGATGCACAGTTGTTCTTTGGAAGCATTCTGCAGTTTGTTCAGGATAAGGCAGCTGCTTGATGGCTGCAGATAACTTGATGGGAATTGCTGAAGTGCATCAACATCACAAAGGATGGATTTAATGCCATAAAGGGAGAACTGCGTGCTATAAGAATGATGATAATGTAGCACCCCTATGTACTTGACCTTAGGACAGCCATGGAAGGAGGAGTATGTGCCAAAATTGGAGCTGACGGTTGTACTTATGAATACACACATGGGGGGCTGCGAGGAGATTTAAAGGACCTGCGTGGGCTGTCTCCCCACTATCACAAACAAACTCACAAAAAGAGCCAACGGGTCCTACTGGTAAATGTCCTGGGTGCGTGGAATGTTCTTACCATGCTCGGGGGGGATCCCTTTTAAAGGACGGTTCCCCTCACACACCAAGGGTGCCATGCTTCATCCTAGGGGTGCCTCCTCGCATCAAGAGCCTAGTCGTGACGCGGGATACAACCCCTCTCTACGAGGGAGAAGCTTACGGATGTTTTTTGTAAGAGAGGGTGGTCCTAAAACCCTACGTGAGCGTGGTG
Source organism: Calotriton arnoldi (assembly GCA_963921515.1). Classification (NCBI taxonomy): domain Eukaryota; kingdom Metazoa; phylum Chordata; class Amphibia; order Caudata; family Salamandridae; genus Calotriton; species Calotriton arnoldi. The sequence continues at coordinate 350,156 of CAWUFW010011998.1, read as the reverse complement.
TGTTTAAGGTAAAGTGCAGTGCTGTAATGAGTGGTGGTTAAAACTGCCTACCAGGTTAGTTAAGGCCAACTTTATTCTACTACCCTGTGACAGGATTAAAAACAAATAGCTTGTGATGTAGCTGCCGACATTAGAGACAACTACATCCGAAAACGATCGACATGTTTCGGCCTGAGGACCTATAAAAGTGTTGTGGCCTTCGTCAGGATCTATTTGAAGCTACTGCAAAAATAGTGAGTGTGTGAAACAACAAAAGTAAAATAGAAAACGATGGACACCGGTATGAAATACTACACCAGTTGTTTCGTCGATGGAACCTGTGATGAGACAAAAAGATTGTGCTCCATACCGGTAATGGAGTGATCAAAAGCATATAGCGCATGGTAAGACCACAACACACAAGACATACCTAGATATTGCTTGAATTAAAACAATCAGAAAAACAATCAAAACATCCTACAATGTTAATGAGTGGATGTCAATGAGGGACTCACATTACAACAGTCAGGGAATATACCGCATCTGTCCTGGGCTTTGAGCCGAAGTTACATACGCCGACTGTCCTGATGGATAAAGTGGTGGCGTTACAGTCAAGCGGAGAAAAGAGGACAGTGTAGTCACAGATAGCAAACAATATGTTCAACAGGAGTGTGAACAAAGAAGCAAAATGTGAGCAGCCCTGCCAATAACTAGAAAAAAGCTATAAAAGGGGGGAGGGGAGGGGCACTTTGCCGTTTTGGCTAAAAAGGGGGCTGCAGCCTCTCATGTGTAGGCGGTGCGCAATACAATGCAGGTGAATGGACGCCTATAAATGACCCGCGCTGTGCAGCCGTACAGCATATAAACCGCCTGGATCAGGTTGGTGCTAACCACCTAATGACATGGAGAGGCACCCTCCTGGGGGGACCCCATAATGTGGCAGACTTAATGATGGCCAAGGCTGACGGCGGGGGCTACACGTCAGGGGGTGTGTGTGTGCAGAAAGCCCAACGATAGACATGCTAGCGTGTTATGGCAAAAAGGGGCTGTAGCCTCCAAGGTGAAGTGCAAGTGGTAACGCACATAATATAATACAGGTGAAAAGATGCCTGTAGGTGAGCTAGGGGATGGCGGGAGACCCGCGCTGTACAGGCGTGAGGCGCGTGTGGATCCGACTGGAGGTCCACACGCAGGGTTTTAGGACGATCCTCTCTTACAAAAAACATCCCTGAACTCCTCCATCGTAGAGAGGGGGTTGTAGCCCGTGTCACGACTAGGCTCTTGATGCGAGGAGGCACCCCTATGATGAAGCATGACACCCTTGGTGTGTGAGGGGAACCGTCCTTTAAAAGGGATCCCCCCCGAGCATGGTAAGAACATTCCACGCACCCAGGACATTTACCAGTAGGATCTGTGAGTTTGTTTGTGATAGTGGGGAGACAGCCCACGCAGGTCCTTTAAATCTCCTCGCAGCCCCCCATGTGTGTATACAAGTAAGAGCAGCGGCTCAGCTGCGTGCTTTCTTATCTTCATTTCTGCTTCTAGCATCTGTGAGCTACACCACTGATAACCTTCTGGTCAATTGGCAGCCTCGCATCATGGCTGAACGCACGGGACTGTCTTTTGATGATGCGATGGTGTTGGACATCTTGACCACACCAAGCATACTAGACACACCTCTCACTCAAACGATCACGACCTCTGATGACTGGAGCAAACTGCTCAATCTGAAATGCCTCTACATTAGGACCACTACACATGGGTCTATCATGACTGAATACCTTAGAGGCAACTGCGCCCCTACAGGCCTTATTGTAACCAATGCTCCGAGATTGTTTCTGGAGAACAAGTCTTTCCTTAAAGACTGGTCCCTCATCGCGTGGCGCTGCACCAGGGATTGGCTCATCTTGATAATAAGTACAGCTAAGAAAGTGGCCGACACGATCCTGATTGAAAATCAAACTCTGGAATCCCAAATCAAAACCATTGTGAGTGCCACTCTTTTCAAGAAGAATCTTGAAGAAACAAATAAGACAACTAAGGACTATAAGGAATCACTACTTACCAGCAAAATTAACAAGTTCAAGAAGGACCTGGCCAAATTTGCGCTCGAAAAAGTATATCCGTATACTGATGAAGCATACAAACCACTTGAATTTACCAGAGGGGGCAGAAGGTATGGTTCGAACTATTCCTCCTCGGACAGAGAGGAGTGGTCCAGTGACTGACACCAACTCGGACACGACACGTCAAGGCACACAGAAACGTGGACAAAGAAAATGGCGAGGAGCCCGTGGTGGGCCCCAACCTAATAACTGGTGGCCACCTACACCTTGTGGTTACCCCCAGTTCCCAACTTTTGGACTACAAGGATCCATGATGGGTTTCCAACCACCACCCCCACACTGGTTTTAATCAGCCTTTTTTAGGGCAGGGCCGCGGCCGGTCCAGAGGCATAAGACGGTCACAACAAGTACACTGGAGTCCCCCGACCTCTCCAAGGAACACCAGGAGTATGACGAAAACAGGACAACAACCAGGACCGAGCAGGGATCCAGCCTCATAGTCAACCTGAGCAAACGTCCCCTGACCATTGATGAGACCCTGGTACTTAACCACGGCTTAGGTTTTGTACCCACCAATAAGGAGGATCCATTCCAACTTCAACAAGAAGTCCATCAATTCTTACGGAAGGTTAGATTGCACTTTTCCTTCTCGGACAAGACTCCAGATGAGAACGATACCAGCATCACCAATACTGACCTACACCCCAAATCTACGTCCAACCCCACCCTTGGCATGGTACCAGTAGAAGTGGTGACATTTGAAAAGGCGGTCCTCAAAGACTTGGACTCACAACTGTCCCTCTTACCCAGGACTTACAACAACATTCCCAAACGTGAACAACAAGCACTATGTTCCTTAAGTACGGACAAAACTATCACTATCAAGCCAGCGAACAAAGGCGGAGCAACCGTCCCTTTGCGCACTGACACGTATAGATCAGAATGCCTACGCCAGTTGAGTACGACTACATCATACCGTCCATTACAAAGAGATCCCACTGCAAGAATCAGCAACACCATAGCTGATATGACCACTGAAGCTTTGGACAACGGATGCATTACGTCCAGGGAAGCGGAGTTCCTGTACACCAAGGAACCCATGACCCCGTACTTTTATATCTTACCAAAGATTCACAAACCACAGAGGCCCCCACCAGGAAGGCCCATCATCTCCGGCATAGGCTCCACTCTGGAACCACTGTCCCAATTTGTGGACTATTTCTTACGACCTATGGTCCGACTCATGCCCACGTATCTACAATACACTAAGGGTGTTCTCCGTTTGCTGAGGGGCATGGAACTCAATCCAGGTACCAACTTCATGGTCTCCTTTGATGTAGAGTCATTGTATACCTGCATCCCTCAGGCCCAAACCTTGGCTACTATTGAACATCTATTGAGAATTCATCCACCAGATACCATCACACCTTTGCCATTCATTATGACATGCGCCACCATGGCGATGAAAGAAAACTTTTTCCTCTTCGAAGACCCGCTCTATCTCCAGATATCAGGTACTTCCATGGGGAGTACCTTCGCCCCCAGCCTGGCGAACCTCTTTATGCATGTCTTCGAGCAAGAAGTCGTCCTTTCCAACAACAATCCATACTTTGCCCACATTCTTGTATGGCGAAGATATATCGACGACATTCTTGTGATCTGGAGAGGTGATTCTTCCACCATTCATTCCTTCCACGAATGGCTCCACACCCGCAATGACCATCTCCGGTTTACATGCGAATATAGCAGAAAAAAGCTTGCTTTCTTGGACCTCCTGATTTTTCATGCCGAAGGCGTTCTTGAAACTGAACTGTACCAGAAGCCCATGGCGCGCAACGCTTTGCTCCAATATGACAGTCACCACCCTCGGTCGCTACGAGAGAACCTACCCTTCGGCCAATTTTTAAGGCTTAGGCGGAACTGCACGAGTGTTGACAAATACAATGAGCATGCATCAATCTTACGAGCCAATCTCCTAGACAGACATTATCCAGCCGCACTTGTCAAGAAATCGGCAAAACGGGCACTGAACAATAACAGGGATGCCCTGTTGGATCATCTTCCCCACAAACAAACACAGACAAGACTGGTGTGTGTCAACACCTTCAGTTCCCTCTCGAGCACAGTTAAAAAATCGATCATGCGAAATTGGGACATCCTGAACAAGGGCCAACTCACACTACAGAAACCCTTATTTGCCTACAAGAGGGGGTGCAATTTAAGAGACAGCTTGATCCACACGAGGCCCCCTCCAGCACCACCTCAGAGGTGCAACACTCTATGGGAGCTCCCACCCGTACAAGGACACTTTCCCTGTGGTTCTTGCGCAGCCTGTGCCCAAACAACTACCTCCAAGACTATTGACATCGGCACAGGGAGACCATGGGAGTTAAGACTCCACACGAACTGTAACAGCGAGAGGGTTATCTACCTCATTAAATGTCCTTGCGGGCTTAGATATGTGGGGATGACGACATGCAAAGTACGCACACACATACTAGAACACAAGAGCACGATCAGATGCACTAAACAAACGACCAAACTGACCAAACACTTTCTATGAATGCATCATCAAGCAGATTCCCTTACGTGGACTGTGCGAGACAAACCCAATCTCAGCGCCATGACACCCAACCTAACAAAAAAACTCTTGCGCATTGAGCAAAGATGGGTGTTTCGGTTGAATACATCTAACCTTGGGCTTAATGATGACATCCCTTGGATGGCCTTGTCTTAACTTCATGGACTATGCAGACGCATCCTGCGTCCCATCCCCGATATTAGCACGTTACTTGTATCATCGTCTTCATATCTAGTGCCTCGCGCTGAAACTACTATCCGGACACTGTCTTTTTCCGCTCCAGTTAGAGACCATGCACTCTGACATCCTCTTTTCGTCTCCTCTAACTTTTGTTCAATGAGTACTACATACTGTCTTCCTTTTCACTCTCAACCATGACTGCCATGTATTCTGACATGGTCCTATTGCTCCGAACACTGATTACCTTGTCATGATGGTGCGTATGAACCGCTATGCATCCATGCATTCTGTCTCTTTTTTAATTCTATTTTTTTTTATTTTTTTTATCTTGCGTGCATAATCTCTGCCCCCATCAGGTCAGCTTGATTATCCCCGGGTCCTTTTTTCGGCTTCGATTCTTCTAGCCGTATATTCTGACTACGCTCTTTACATGCCCCCTTGGAAATCGAGTCCCGCCGGACTACGTTTCCCAGCTTCCCTTGCTTCACTTACGGAAGCCGTCCACGGAAGCTCTTACATAAACCGGTTGCGCTCCAGACTTCCTCCCCCCTGTTCGTGGACGTACGCAGAGGATTATCCTGCTCGCCTGGAGCGGTGAGTGTTTGCACTTTATTGATTAATGCCCACTCCGGATCAGACCGCTCACCGAGCGGCCTCGTACGGTTTATTAGCCAGTGTCACCCCGCCGAACGGCTCGTCATTTGAGCCCACTTGAACAACAGCCCTCACAATGCAGCCTGCGCCTCCATCTAAGGTGTTTCCGATTCGCGACAGGTTCCGGGCCCAGCACGGACCTCCATTCGGATCCACACGCGGCTCACACCCGTACAGCGCGGGTCTCCCGCCATCCCCTAGCTCACTTACAGGCGCTTTTTCACCTGTATTATATTATGCGCGTTACCACTTGTACTGCACCTTGGAGACTACAGCCCCTTTTTGCTGTAACAAGCTAGCATGTCTATCGTAGGGCTTTCTGCACACACACACGCCCTCTGACGTGTAGCCCCCGCCGTCAGCCTTGGCCATCATTAAGTCTGCCACATTATGGGGTCCCCCCAGGAGGGTGCCTCTTTATGTCAGGTGGTTAGCACCGACCTGATCCAGGCGGTTTATGCCTTACGGCCGCACAGCGCGGGTCATTTATAGACATCCCTTCACCTGCATTGTATTGCGCACCGCCTACACATGAGAGGCTGCAGCCCCCTTTTTGGCCAAAACGGGCCAGCGCCCCCCCCTTTTGTAGCTTTTTTCTAGTTATTGGCAGGGCAGCTCACATTTTGCTTCTTTGTTCACACTCCTGTTGAACATATTCTTTGCTATCTGTAACTACACTGTCCTCTTTTCTCTGCTTGACTGTAACGCAAACACTTTATCCATCAGGACGGTCGGCGTATGTACCTTCGGCTCATAGCCCAGGACAGATCAGTATATTCCCTGACTGTTGTAGGTAAGTCCCACATTGACATCCACTCATTAACATTGTAGGATGTTTTGATTGTTTTTCTGATTGTTTTAATTCAAGCCAAATCTAGGTATGTCTTGTGTGTTGTGGTCTTACCATGCGCTATATGCTTTTGATCACTCCATTACCGGTATGGAACACAATCTTTTTGTCTCATCAAAGGTTCCATCGACGAATCTACCAAACAACTGGTGTAGTATTTCATACCGGTGTCCATAGCTACATCACAAGGTATTTGTTTTTAATCCTGTCACAGGGTAGTAGAATAAAGTTGGCCTTAACTAACCTGTTAGGCAGTTTTAACCACTCACTACAGCACTGCACTTTACCTTAAACACACCACGCTCACATAGGGTTTTAGGACCATCCTCTCTTACAAAAAACATCCCTGCGCTCCTCCCTCGTAGAGAGGGGGTTGTAGCCCACGTCACGACTAGGCTCTTGACACGAGGAGGCACCCCTATGATGAAGCATGACACCCTTGGTGTGTGAGGGGAACCGTCCTTTAAAAGGGATCCCCCCGAGCATGGTAAGAACATTCCACGCACCCAGGACATTTACCAGTAGGACCTGTGGGCTCTTTTTGTGAGTTTGGTTGTACTTATGAATCAGCAAACAATGCAGACAATGGATCTTTGTCAGATGCTATACAGACTTTACGCACTTTACAAAAGCAGATGGTAGCTGAAGGAGGTGCAAACACAAGGAGATGATGGACGGAGTGCTGAAGCTTTGCAAACACTCACCCCCAGTCAAAGATCTGGGTTGAATCCATCATCGTTTTTTTAGCTCACTTTGCCACCCCAGTTCAGACACAGCTATATGCAAATCAGTCTTGACCCTGTGCCTAATTGGAACAGTCCAGCCCGAACTGCCAAGCCATGTCTTCCCTGGACCGGAAACAAGCATCCTGGGACCAGTTTCGGGGTAACACCCCTCATCAGCCAGACTAGCTTGAATCCAGTGGCAAAGTGAGCAAGGGACCCACGTATGGGCACACCCTGCCAACTTAGGGTGAACAAAGCAAGCACAAGGAGATGATGGAGGGAGCACTGAAACTTTTCAAACACTCACCCCTGTCACAGATCTGGGTTGAATCTATTATCGTTCTTTAGCTCACTTCGCCACCCCAGTTCAGACCCAGCCATATGCAATTCAGTCTTGACCCTGTTCCTCATGGGAAAAGTCCAGCCCGACCTGCCATGCTGGACCGGAAACAAGCATCCTGGGCCCTTGCATCTTGTGGACACATCCATCACAAGCTAAACTTTTAAAGACACATCCTACCCTCCTCTCTTCATGTTTTAGTCCCTCAGGATGTAATAACAGTTACAAAGTAATTGATGCATTACCTCCTTTCCCTACTCTTGATTTGCTTAATCACATGATGAGATGTAGCAAGCAATAAAGAAGACCAAGACTGAATCGTTTTGCTCAAAAACAAAATTGTTCAATTCCAACAAAAGTGCATGATCTATTAACTTCATAGACACACATTTAGAACACAAAGGGGTCGAGTCCGATCTCGGCCGGTAGGGCACCGAATCGGATTCGGCTTAACCGGATCCGATTCGGAGCCCTCTCTCCCGACCGATTCGTACGTGCGTCCGGCCGAGCGAGTACGATGCGGGCGCCCGCGAAATCTCCGACCGACTCGTACGTGGGTTCAACACGCTCCGACCGACTCGCACGGACACGGTTCGCACCGTGCAATGGAGTCGTTCCCCGGCTGGGCAAGTACGATGCGCGCCGCGAGCAGTCCGACCGACTCGCGCCGTCCGGCTCGAAAGAGCTGTCGGAGGCAAACTTTGGGGGTCCGTGTCGGACACCCCTGTACACGTGGCCGCGCGAGGCGCACACAGGGGGGACCCATGGGTCCCCCCTACCTGTGCATGTACGGCGCGATGCACATCGCCGCGTACCCGCTGTAGGGGGCGCCCTTGTTCTCCTCGCACCCATTGAGTCAATGGGAGCCCACGTACGCGTTGTACGACCGGCTCCCATTGACTTCAATGGGAGTCCGACCGACTCGAGTCCGAGGGCATGCGTGCGCATCGTACTCGTTCGGTCGGTCGGACTGCCAGAGTCCGATTCGGTCGGAAATCTCTCCGGATCCGGCTCGGTCGGAGTGATTTCCGGCCCGAATCGGAAACGACCCCAAAATGTTCTCCACCCCCTGAATTACCCTGTAGCATTTAACAAAATTAGAATGTGTAGCCCAGGTTGCTGCCCACCAGATATCTATTAGGGACATTCCCTGAACCTCCGGGAACTAGACGTGCCTCTGGTTGAACTTCCCTCAATTCGTATTGATAGAGAAAAACTGGCTCCTTGTAGTCCAAGGAAATCAGTGTACACACCCATCTGCGAAGGGTTTTGGGATGAGGACTTACAACCCTTTTTAGCAGGGCCTCAGTTAATGAACAGGGAAGATGAAGCTTTAAATTCAGAGATCCTCTGTTGGTAAGTTAACACAGCACATCTAGAGTGTAAGCCTACTTCTTATGGTGTCTGAGGATTTGGAAAAACAGATAGAATCACCACCGGCTTAGTGTAAAATGGAGTATTTACACAATTCTACCTTAAAAAATCCTGAAGGATGGATGTTTGCAGGATAATGATCCCAATTCTTGCACTTTTCTTCCAATGGTGATAGCTGCAAGGAAGAATGTTTTTAGAGTAAGAACTCTGCAATCACCTGAATCTGGTGGCCCTGGACCTTTGGCTGGCATCAGAGTGTACTCCTCCAGAACTCAAGGTGAAAGTACAGAGGTTTTAGGCTCCTTGCATCAGCAAAGTGACATCTTCACACAGTGAGGTGCTAGAAACTGGCAAAACAATTTTTTCATTCAAAATTTCGATTTTGATACAGAAAAATGTGGCATAAAAATACATCAACCCAACAGCCGAACCAATGAGTCCTTGATGGATCAAACTATCTAAGTTTTGCAAGTGCAACATTGTTAATGTATAGGGCACTTGCTGTTCTCTTATTCATAAAAGTTAGGGTAGAACCTGGATTTCAAATTAAGCATAGAATGCTATCATGATCGGTAAAAATTGTGTTTCTCAGTATTATGGACATTCAATAGGCAATATGGTAATTGCACTAAAGTCCTCTATGCCCCGCCAGACCCCTCCCTCCCCCCCTGAACTCCCTCCCCCTTTTCCAGCTACCCAAGAACGTCAGTCAAAAGGATAAATCAAAATACTTAAAGTTTTACGGAAGCAAGCAAGATTGTTCCATAAGCGGCGACTTGGGTTTCAGGCGAGGCATCCTGCTTTATTCAAATCACAACTGATGGTACGTGAAGAAACTGGCGACACACAATTTTGTTCACAAACTACAACATACAAAATATTATCATTTCCTATTTAGAACCAAGTTGTCCTTATGTTATCTTTAAATAATGAAATGCATAACGTGGGCCTGAACAGAAGATAGGTGCAGGACACAACTGGCTCTCTTGTTGGTTTTTCGCAAGTTCTTAATACATTTCAGGTAACTGTGGTTCTTTGAAACGTCCTCGCATATCCTCTTACTTCCAAATGTCCTCGCGTAACCTCTTACTTCCACATGTCCTCGCGTAACCTCTTACTTCCAAATGTCCTCGCGTAACCTCTTACTTCCAAATGTCCTCGCGTAACCTCTTACTTCCAAATGTCCTCGCGTAACCTCTTACTTCCAAATGTCCTCGCGTAACCTCTTACTTCCAAATGTCCTCGCGTAACCTCTTACTTCCAAATGTCCTCGCGTAACCTCTTACTTCCAAATGTCCTCGCGTAACCTCTTACTTCCAAATGTCCTCGCGTAACCTCTTACTTCCAAATGTCCTCGCGTAACCTCTTACTTCCAAATGTCTCTCAATGATGCTGTGAAGTAAAGGGTCTGGAAGCCAAAACCATTTTTCAGTAAAATGTTCTCCCATTACGTGAATTTTTCTTAAAGCTTCCCTTCACTGGTTGCAATTGTGCTTTACATAACCCTTTGAAAACGACTCACTGCACTTACTTTGTAAGATGATTGAGTCTAGAAAGCAGCAATAGAATATGAATGTGCACATGGAACTATACCACTTATTTCGACATTTTTGAGTCTCATCGGCACAGTGTAACTTGTGCGAGATTCACCTGCTCTCAAAATATGTTTTCGGGAATTGATTAAGTACATTGATCTGTTTCACAAATAACTCTGCACATGAGCGCTACAAGGTGTCTCCATTCTTTGTAGCCCACATATTCCAGTGTGAAAGTGATTATTCATTTTTTTTTGCGGTTTCTTTCATAAAAAGACATTTTAGTGCAGCTCCACTTTCTTTTGCTGTAACATTCCGAACTTTTGACGACGCCATGATTTAGGTAAGCACATTCCGAGTGATCTTTTAACGTGAACCTGCGACGAGAAGAAAACAATGTCAGGGCTTTTATTCAAGTTTACTTTAAGAACAGAATAAATGTAACAAAAAGCTTAGAAGCCAGAAAAGCCTTCAAGTGCCACATAACAGAAAATAATTCTACAAGTTTGTCCGCCTGGGGATGGGAGCCTGGCAGGATAGACACTGGCCAGTGATGGAGGGGGCTGGATGTTTTGCTGGCAACTGTAAGTAACAAGTGGGCTTCCTGGGAACAAGGGCTCAGTCTAGTGATCCTCTGGCTTCATTGTGCCATCAGTAGACAGGTAGTGTACACTTATTGGAAAAGGAAGACGTCATATGGTATCATTCAACCGAGAAAGTGTGAAAAAGTGGCATGTGATTCCCTAAAGACGAAACAATAGTTTACAAAAGAAACATTGAGCAACAAAAGACTAAAGAATAAGGTCAAAAATGTGAAACACCTCTTGGTTGTTGACCTTGAAAGATCTAAATCAGAGAGTCCAGTGTAGGTCCAGGAAGACCTTAGCAGTGCTGAGTTCAGGAGTACCGCTCACTGTGTCAATGAAGTCACTTTACAATCAGTAACTAAAGATATGTTATGTGACCGGTCTGAAAATCTGGGATGAATCCTGCCCTCTGGGAGTAAACAGTGTGACAAGACTAGGGTCAGAGGTGAAGAAGAATAGAGCAATGCTGGGATGCAACCAGCCCTCAGGGGGTTAAACAATGTGGCAAGACTTTAGGGAACTCAAGAGAATGGAGCAATGCTGGGATACAGATATAAATCAGCAGAAGTGGGAGGTTTTGTTTTCAATCTGAACATAGTCAGCTTGAGGGGCAGCATCACAGTACGAATCATACATTTGCACCACCCTGTTTGCAGTTGCATTTAGATCAGTATACACCTGAGCCGAGGGTATGCTCAGTACACCGGTTTTTCCTGCCAGCAGAAGAGGTCACTGAGCTCCTCTTTTGAGGGTAATCACACTTGCAGAGGATATGACTCATGCAGATGTAGCCCCACCTCAGACCAAAATGCCAGCGGGAGAGAACCACTCCGAAACAGCCCAGTCCTGCTTTAATATAAATGTGGGTCTTGTTTAGTGACAGGTGTAGAAAACATACCAGAATGTGGGAAGCAGATGAGGGGTGATACAATAGAACCTCTCTGCCCCTATATGCCCAATCTTCCAATTATAAAATCTACCGCCCATGAGGGTGGTAATGTTTTGTTTCCATTTCTGGAAGTTAAGAATATCAAGAGAGACCCTCCTATGCCTGTTTTAATAGTGAATAGTTTAAATAGCAGGTTTTAAGAAAGAAAAAAAAACAATAAAGGGAAGGAGGGACAGGATACACAAATCACTAACAAACCTTAACACAATGAAAGAGGCTGTCATTCAATTAAAGATGACCCTTGCAATTCATTTCTCACAATATAAACCTGTGAGATAAGGATTCTGGAATAAAATAAACCTTTTTGCTCACAAGAAAGGAGTATTAAATACACAGACCAGCTTCACAATAGAGGTGTTAGACAAAAACAATGAGTACAAAACTCTAACGGGTCAGGAGTAATCCAGGTTAGTGCTAGTGACCCTGTATTGACTTGTATCAAAGGAAGGCTTGAAATTAACAGACCGGACAGGAAGCACACATTTGCTCTTAAAAATCACTGTGCCAGATGTTAAAAGCTTTTTCCAGCTCATAAACGGCCTGATTTGCAGTTGCAGAGAGGCCTCTGGAAGCCTGTTGTGTCCCTGTAGCTCACACAGGTCAGACAACTGACGGGTATGTGACGTTACAACGCATGCCATTACATCGCATGCCGTTGCAACGCCAAACTTTACCCCGACTTTCTGTCGGATACGCTGGAAGTTGGAATAGATTAATTTTCTATTCCAACTCCAGTGTGTGCAACAGTAGGGAAGGTGTTGGAGTTAAATCCAACACCTTCTACCCACTGCTGCACACCTTTTTCATTGCAATGGCATGCGATGTAACTGCATGCGTTGTAACGGTTGCGTTGTAAAGGCTGCTTTCCACAACTGACTCCTGAGTCACTCTGGGTAGCCTGGAAAGAAGGCAAGCAGGTCCAGTCCTTCAGACAGTAAGGGAGTCCTTCTGGCAGCAGGGAAGTTCTTCTGAATCTTCCACAGATCTATGAGTGTGCTGAAGCCTTTGTGGGTGGTGGGGGAGGGGGGGGGCTAGCTCTAGAACGTTAATACCCTTCCCCTGGTCAGGGCTCCAATCTGTCTGGGGTGACAAAAGGCAGAGCAGGCCCGGTGTCATGTTCCTTCCTGTGTGCTGGAGGCAAACTCCTTTGAAGTGTGAGGCAAGGTACAGCTCCGCCCAAGTGATCTGGTCAGGAAGGCCCTCTCCCACCTACACCAAGGTCCTATTGTTCACTGTCTGGGCCCAGTACAAATTCTTAGTGGGGGAGCCGTTAACAGGCCCACGCAGCGGGAAACTCCCAGAAGGCCCCGGAAACTTTTGGGCAGCAAGATGCCAACTTTCTAAAAGTGGTATTTTTGAAATTGGAATCCCAAAAATATGACATTACCATTAAAGAGGACTTTAAATTACAATACTTTTGCGTGTAAACAGCATATCTCTATCTGCTCCCAATCCAACGTGAACACTTTTTTATTGAAGTAAGGTAACCTAGTGGTAGCCCATGGGAGAGATAAGCCTTACATTAGTGAAAAACGACTTTAGGAGCCCTGTGAATGGTTAGGGCCACCCTTTAGGGTGACGTATATTTTTTAAAAAGGAAGGTTTGCACAGGTTTTTTTTTACCAAGACAAAACAGCAGCTTAAAACTGCACTACAGGCTGCAATGGCAGGCCTGAGACCACTTTTAAAGTGCTACTTTAATGGGTGGTGCAATGAGTGCTGCAGGCCAACAATAGCATTTAATTTACAGGCCCTGTGCACATGTAGCATCATATACTAGGGACTTACAAGTGAATAAAATGTGCCAATCAGGTGTAGGCCAAATGCACCATGCTTTTGGGAGAGAGAACAATTACTTTAGCACTGGTAATTTGCACAGAGTTCTAAAACGCCAACAAAAACAGGTTCAGCAAAACAGGAGAGGTGAAGGCAAAATGTTTGAGGTGAACCAGCAAAGAGGGCCATGTACAGCACTGCATTGATCTTTCTCCACTATAGTAGTTTGTCTTGAAAGGAACCATGAGATTTGACAGTCCATAAAAAAAGTTTAAGATTCTTTTATTACAATTGTAACATGCCAATTTATTTAAACAAGCATTTGCAATGCAATAGGTCTCGCATTTGCGAGAGTTTAAGCTATTGGCATTGTAAATAACAATGCCTTTTATTTATGTTTTTAAAATCAACACATAAATAAAAGGCAATGTCATTTACAATGGCAATAGCTCAAACTCGCGTAAATGCGAGACCTATTGCATTGCAAATGCTTGTTTATCACTACAAGCATGTCTAGTGACACAATTAAAATAAAAACATATGTAAAGTTACAGGCAAGCAACAGTAGGTACCACACCATAAAGTATTATTTAATATTGATTGAGTTGCTCTTCAATCAGCAATATTAATATGTTGTAGAGAAATAGAATACCATTCATGTGGGAAACTGCAAAAGAGAGAAATTAGATGTGTCAAAGCATACAAGTTGTGTATTTTGGTTATATATTGGTATCATTCTGCTTAAAGTATTTCACTGCCAGCTTGTCCTAATTGTGAACCACTGACTGTGGCTAACTGAAATATAGCCAGAGCCACTGGAATTATGCGGCAGCAGGGGGCTAATTTATGTGGCAGGGTTGACTAAATTAAGTGGTAAGAAAAGGCAAATTATGCAGCATGTGGTACATTCTGTGATAGTGTTCATTATTTTCCAATTTTTACACTTAACAGTGTCTAGGCATAGTTGCGCATCATTAGTGTTGGTTTAGCTCCCAAATATAGTAATAAGCAACAGAAAGGTAACCAGTGAACCTATGCAAAGGGCACTGTGCAGCAACATGTGTTTCTGCGATTTTATTAACTTTTGGACCGTTTGTGTGCAAAAGATGAAATCCTTCCAACACGAGTCCGGTTTACTACACACCCAAAAGCTCTGGCACAGAATCCCTGCACGATCACGGTCCACACATGACGTTTACCGTGATGTTGCCTACCTTCAGGGCACGTAGTTTGTAACATCGTGCAGTTGGTTCGTTCCCCTAAGCATGAAGGTTCGAGGGTGGATCACTGTCGGTGACATGGCATTTAGCGAGTTAATTTGCATTAGCAATGGGTGCATTCTGGGACAATTAAATGACAATGGGCATGGCAGTTCAGATTAGGTTCTACTGTTACCAGTACTATGAGTAGTGTCTGCCACTAGAAAACAAAACGCAGGGGAACTGGTGTGCAGGATGACCAGTGATTTCATTTTAATTATGCAGGTTTCTGTACTTTCACCCCTGCTCTCTCTGTAGAGCAGCCCACTTCCGCCCATGGCACTTTATGCGCCAGAGAAACACCGCCCACCACGAACGCTGTGCACCCTCGCCTTCTGTGGGTCAGGTGGGCAGGGTGCAGTAGCCAAGGCTCTCGCGACCAGAAAGTTGAAATTGGGAAATAAGGGTCAGTCAGGGGCAGAATTCAAGTTCCCGTTATGATGCAATAGTAATTGGAGGGGTGACAGAAAGCAAACACACAGACGGGGCAGCCGTGGGTCTCCTGGGAACGGTAGTTGTGAAGGTTGGACTCCCTCTGGACTCTCCCCTGCCTGGAGTTTGGAGCTCCCTGCTCCAACCAACTCTGGTTCACCGCACGCCACTACCCCGGGCCGCTCCCTACCTGTGATACAAGCGATACCAGGGTCTTCTCCACGGAGCAGGTCTTGATTTCCAGCCCAGAGTCCATGGTGAAGCTGGAGGAGGAAGACGAGGAGACCCCGCTGCTGCTGCACGGTGAAGTGGCCATGTCACCTCCACGCCGCCCTGTACCACTCCCCGGTGGCCTCCCTGCGGCTCCCAGCGCTCTGCCCTGGGCTCCCTCCGGGAGTAAGCACGCCACTCCTCTTCACAGCGTGTGCAGCCGGAACAGCGACACGCACCGCAGACAGCCACCGATGGGGGAAGCAGCGCCACTGCTGATGCCACCTCCTAAGGATCAGATTAAAAGTCTTGGTGTATGGCTGGACCATAATCTTAATTTCAAGGAGCAGGCGCGGAAGGTGGCAGGTACCTGTTATGGGATCCGGAGGATGATTAGAAAAATCCTCCCTCTGCTGCCTTTCATTGCAAGAAAACTGCTGGTACAAGCACTAATCCTCTCCAGACTGGATTACGCTAATGTGCTGTACTTAGGCTCCCTATGCTCAAACATTAAAATGTTACAAACGGTACAAAATTGTGCAACCCGCCTACTTATGCGGGTCCCCAACTGGGTATCCGCAAGACCACACATTGCCTCTCTTCACTGGCTCCCAGTTGCGGAACGAATTCAGTTCAAGGCACTATGCATTGTCCATAGAACTTTCTCGACTGAGGGCCCACCGATCCTTCGACCCATCATATCCCCTTACCTTCCTAAGAGATCTCTCCGCTCTGAGAATAAACATCTAGCAGTAGTTCCTAGGATATATAGATCACGGAGCGGTGGACGTATGTTTGCATATACCGCGGCAAAGTGTTGGAACCAACTTCCTAATTACATACGCCTGGAGGACAACTATTTGGCCTTTCGTAAACTTCTGAAAACTTTTGTTTCCATGATTCCTGACCACTGCACGGTGATGTTACTGCATTTTTTAGCGCTGGGAGGCCTTATGGTAGCCATGCGCTCTAGAAATGCATATTCATTCATTCAGTGTGCACCTGAAAGAAAATAGTGCTCACCGACTACATAACGCCGGCCGTGTAACAACGCAAGTAAAAGGTCCAGTCATTATGGGCGGTCACAAAAGGAGACAGGGCGGTAACAAGGAGGGACTAAGAAGCCTCATATTGAATCGTAAGCCAGCGTTTCCGAAGGACAATGACACCAGCCAATGAAAAATATGGGAGGAGAGTGGGCGAGGCTTCCACAGCACTTCCACAGCATACCCTACTACACATTGCCTCGCAGAGCGAGTACCACATGCGCGCTGCAACGCTAGGCTCGACCTAAAAAAAAAAAAAAAAAAAAAAAACTTTCTGTAAGATAATACGGTTTTAAAACCGCACCCTTTTTCAGTTTCTTTTACATTTTTCATTTATTATTTTCTGAACATTAAGGCTACATCTATTTTCCTGCTCAATCACTTCAGATTTAATGATGTACTTCAGCTCTTTAAGCCTACTTTCATCACATTCAATTATTCTACCCCAATGTGACCACTCAGTTCATGAGTCTGCATCCAACTTCAGAGCATTTCACAAATCACTAACTCATTATTATGAAGTCATCTACTTCTTTGGTTGCTTGCAGTCACAATGTATTGCCCACTGATTTAATTATGCAAGGAGATATACCTATGGAAATAACACCTTACATCACGGATTAACCAACAAGTTTTCTGTGTGAATGATTCCCAGGGGACCATTATGGCCTTGTGACAAGTTCAACATATTGGCCTAAACTGCCACAGACAACCACCCCAGAATACAGACTATTAGAGAGAGTGACCAAGGTAGCGATAGCCGTTATATATGTCACTAATAAATAACTGGCTCTTGTCAACTGCATTGAGGCCAGTGACAACTGCAGTAAAGAACTATTTAACATCAGAGAGTTATCCATCCCATCAGCCAACGAGAACATCATCACCCTTTCCCAGGAACTCTGCGGCAATCTGGTGGACTTCTTCCAGAACAAGATCTCCAACATCTAAAAAAACCTCGAGCCCCAACCTACCGTCACCAACATCCTGAACCTCATCGCTCCCACAGAGGCAGACCCCGACCACCTCCTAACTACCTGGAAACAGGTCACCACTCAAACCACCACCAACATCGTGAACTCAGTCTCCCAGTCTCGATTCCGGGCCTACCAGAGCACCGAAACTGCTCTCATCGCCGCCACGGACAACATCAGAACCCTCCTCAGCAGAAGGGAAACGGTGTCCCTGATCCTCCTTGACCTCTCAGCAGCATTTGATGCCGTGCCCCACCACACCCTTATCAATTGACTCCACCACATTGCCTCCTTTCTCACAGGAAGAACCCAGAGAATCCACCTTTCTCTCTATACCTCCAAACACAAGAGCATCATCTGCGCCGTCCCTCATGGCTCATCCCTTAGCCCCACCCAGTTCAACAACTATATGAAACCCCAGGCTGACATCGTCAGAACCAACGGACTTATCATTTCCTATGCAGACACTCAGCTCATGCTCTCGTTATCAGAAGAACCCTCCACCGCGAGAGCCAACTTCCAAAGATGTATGACTATTATCGCCAATTGGATGAAAGACAATTGCCCGAAACTCACAGACAAATAGAAGAACTAATCTTCAGGAACAACACCTCACCGTGGAACGAATCCTGGTGGCTCTCAGAACTAGGTCCCTCACCCACACCAACAGACCGTGCCTGCAACCCCGGAATCATACTGGACAGCAAGCTCACCATGAAAAACTAGATCAGCGCAGTCTCCTCTGCCTGCTTCCTCACTCTTCGCATGCTCCGCATGATCTTCAAATGGCTCCCGATCCACAACAGACATACCATCACCCAAGCCCTGGTCCCCAGCCAGCTGGACTACGCCAACCCACTCTACACAGGAATCACCTTGCTCCTCCTGAAGAGACCACAGACAATACAGAACTCTGCAGCCAGACTCATTCTAGACCTCCCCAAGCAGACCCACATCACCCCCCACCCTCAGGAAGCTCCACTGGTTTCCCTTTCGGAAGAGATGCCACTTCAAGAGGATGATCCATGCCTACAAAGCTATGCACAATCATGGACCACCATACACCAACCATCGCCTGAACTTTCACCAATCCTCCAGAAACCTGCGCTGCTCTTCCCTTCAACTCGATCACACCCCTCGCATACGTTGAAGCCACAGAGGAGGTCGCTCCTTCTCCTACCTCGTGGCCAGGGCCTGGAACAACCTCCATCTCCAGACCTCACCCTCGCTGCTGGAATTCAGGAAAGGACTCAAGACCTAGCTGTTCGACTGAGCCTCCACAGCAAGGTTCCTCTGAGCTTGGATACAATCACGGGTGATTAGCTGCGCTATACAAGTTTTGTTTGTTGTTGTTGTATAAAACACCTAACTGCTTACACTGCCTTAAAAGCTCATGGCAGAAAGATACTGGCTCCAAGGAGGATGTTGACTAGGAGCCTGCAATGATGCACCTGAGAGAAGTGGTGATAAGGATAGGCCTACGATTGATCCAATTGAACATTTTGCACAAAGCTTACAGTAACAGGAGCAAAATATATAAAAATGGGCATAGCAACAAATGGCAAGTGTATCAAATGTAAAATGTACAAGGCCACAATTCTGCATACAAACTGGGGTTGCAGAATGATTCTAGTAAAATGGAGTAAAATTCTCGAAGAACTGTCTACAGTGCTAGGCAATAGTGTCCCAATGGCACTCCAATTTATTATATTAAGCGTCCAATGACATACCTAGGAATACATTTATATTAAGGATCACAAAGCAAGGCATCTCTCAAGAATGGGCTAATAAAGTCAGCCCTACAAATATGGGATGGTGTGAAGGTATTGGTCAAAGCGTGACCGCTGATAAATTATATATGAAAAGAGACTGTACACAGATATTTGAGAAAACATAGCGGGCATGGACGATTCATTGTGAACGCAATACCCCAGGCAGGAGCCCAACTCCTTAAAGTGGGTGAATGTTAGATGGCTAGTGAAACTTCAAGTGGCTTTCCCACTGGTTGGAAATCCAGACAGTAGGACGCATATGTTAATGTATCTTTGATGACCACTGTACATATCATTCGATCAGAAATGCCATGCAACCTGTGATACTTTCATGTATTTTCCCTTAAATGGTTTTCATTTTATAAAATAAAAAATGAATTCAAAAGTATTTCAAATATCTGACTGCAAAGTAGATTAAATCCGTGTTTGTTGCATGATTATTTATTTGCCCTTCCTTTTCACCGTATTCTGATACCATAAATTTAGAAAGGCAATCGAGGACTGAGATTTTCTATTTTTAGTTATTTCCAATTCGTTATGTATTTTCCTGGAGAATTCCAGTCTGCAGACTTTACATTTGGTGGCAGTCAGAATCCAGGTTAGCCTAATAACTAATTTTCTATGCTCTAAAATGGACCCTTTGAGGAGGCGTCTTCTGTACCTCTGCGTTGCTTGAATGAGGACAGTGGTTGGTTCCCACTTGCCTCGGCCTGCTTGTTATCTGAAGAGAAGCCTCAGTCCCTTTTCTGGCTACTGGGTAATTCCTGAAAATGCCATAGCCTCGTCTCTTTGGAAAGGATGTAACTGGACTATCTAGTTCAGATTTATGAGTTGCAATGTAAGTACCACTTTGCTCCAACACACAACTTTATTTCTTATTACTCATTCCATCCACTGCTATCTCTCCTTCTATTATGAAGGGGTTAACACTGTTGTGATGGCAGCTTTTTTCTCCTTGGTTTTCTATTACTTTTGGCAAGCATTTGTGGGAGGATGAGAGGTTTTACCATGTTTGTCTCACTAGACATTTTAGTCCATCTGCAGACTAATGTAGTAAAGAGATGCATAAGACCCCCTCCTCCCCGCCCCCACACACACACACATTAGATGGAGGGACTTTGGGCAAACCCTCTCCAGCCACTGATCTGTTTGAATGCCATTCACATTTTACTGCTACCCACAAAAGCAACACTTCAGGAATTAGCTGCAATTTATTGTTAGTAAGTGTTTAATTCTTGCTCATCTTTCTGAAAATGAGTGTGATTCAGGGCCGAAGTCCTTCAGTTTTCTCTTTATTTTAATTTGCCCTTAAACCACAAAATTACCCAATGAAAAGCAGTTAACAAACACTGTATGATTGTCTTGTATTTGTCATGTGGGAAAAGCTTATGAGATAGAGGCCTAAGCTGGTTGGTAACAAGCCTGTGATCAAAGCTAGAGTCTGACGGAATTATTTGGAATAGTTATGTTAGAGGTCATTGGACTTATCAGTTTATTATGAAACGTTACGACAAAAGGACTGACGCATCTATTGCAAAAAGCCTTTGCTAAGAACAATAAGAAGTTGAAGGTGGATTGTTATTACGCTACGTGAAAAAAGGTTTTATTACATAAAACCTCTCAGACTTTTGTTATAGGCAAGGGTTTTGGTGGTTTACCAGACACCCTGAGGGTAGGAAAATGCAGTATGATAATCCTTGTTTGGCTCTCTTAAGAGGGGTTATATATAGTTTTGCAATTGTAATTTGGTACATATTTGTAATTTCGTGTGTAGAACTTTGTTGGGAGTGTGCTGAACTGCTTGACCTTAATGTAACGTGTTACAGCAAACAAATGATGGACGGAATGCTGACAATGCAAACATTCTCCCCCAGTCAAAAGATCTGAGTTAAATCCATCATTCTTTTGCCCACTACGCCACCCCAGTTTGGACCCAGCCATATGCAAATCAGTCTTGACCCTGTGCCCCATGGGAACAGTCCAGACCGAACTGACATGCCAGGTCCTCCCTGGACAGGAAACAAGCATCCTGGGACCAGTTTCAGGGTATGTCACCCTTCTTCAACCAGGCTAGCTTGAATCCAGTGGCACAGTGAGCAAGGGACCCACGTCTGGGCATACCCATCCCACTTAGGGCAAAAAGTGTTACAGCAAACAAATGATGGACGGAATGCTGACAATGCAAACATTCTCCCCCAGTCAAAAGATCTGGGTTAAATCCATCATTCTTTTGCCCACTAGGCCACCCCAGTTTGGACCCAGCCATATGCAAATCAGTCTTGACCCTGTGCCCTATGGGAACAGTCCAGACCAAACTGCCAGGCCAGGTCCTCCCTGGACCGGAAACAAGCATCCTGGGACCGGTTTCAGGGTATGTCGCCCTTCTTCAGCCAGGCTAGCTTGAATCCAGTGGCGCAGTGAGCAAGGGACCCACGTCTGGGCATACCCATCCCAGTTGGGGCGAAAAGTGTTACAGCAAACAAATGATGGACGGAATGCTGACAATGCAAACATTCTCCCTCAGTCAAAAGATCTGGGTTAAATCCATCATTCTTTTGCCCACTACGCCACCCCAGTTTGGACCCAGCCATATGCAAATCAGTCTTGACCCTGTGCCCCATGGGAACAGTCCAGACCGAACGCAGGGTCAAGACTGATTTGCATATGGTTGGGTCCAAACTGGAATGGCATGGTGAGCAAAAAAACGATGGATTTAGGCCCAGATCTCTGTACTGGGGTGAATGTATGACATTGTTCTGCATTCTGTCCATCAATTGTTTTTTTTGCATTTGTCATCCCGAGTGGGACGGGTATGCCCAGACGTGAGTCCTGTGCTCTCCATGCCACTGGAGTCAAGCTATCCTGGCTGATGAGGGCTGAAAGCCCGAAACCGGTCCTAGGGTGCTTGTTTCCGCTCCAGGGAGGACCTGGCCTGGCAGTTCGGGCTGGACTGTTCCCATTAACGCAGGGTCAAGACTGATTTGCATATGGTTGGGTCCAAACTGGAATGGCATGGTGAGCTAAAAAACGATGGGTTTAGGCCCAGATCTCTGTACTGGGGTGAATGTATGAAATTGTTCTGCATTCTGTCGATGAATTGTTCTTTTTGCATTTGTCATCCCGAGTGGGACGGGTATGCCCAGATGTGGGTCCCGTGCTCTCCATGCCACTGGAGTCAAGCTATCCTGGCTGATGAGGGCTGAAAGCCCGAAACCGGTCCTAGGATGCTGGTTTCCAGTCCAGGGAGGACCTGGCCTGGCAGTTCGGGCTGGACTGTTCCCATTGGGCGCAGGGTCAAGACTGATTTGCATATGGTTGGGTCCACACTGGAATGGCATGGTGAGCAAAAAAACTATGGATTTAGGCCCAGATCTCTGTACTGGGGTGAATGTATGACATTGTTCTGCATTCTGTCCATCAAATGTTCTTTTTGCATTTGTCATCCCGAGTGGGACGGGTATGCCCAGACGTGGGTCCTGTGCTCTCCATGCCACTGGAGTCAAGCTATCCTGGCTGATGAGGGCTGAAAGCCCGAAACCGGTCCTAGGATGCTTGTTTCCAGTCCAGGGAGGACCTGGCCTGGCAGTTCGGGCTGGACTGTTCCCATTGGGCGCAGGGTCAAGACTGATTTGCATATGGTTGGGTCCAAACTGGAATGGCATGGTGAGCAAAAAACCGATGGATTTAGGCCCAGCTCTCTGTACTGGGATGAATGTATGACATTGTTCTGCATTCTGTCCATCAACTGTTGTTTTTGCATTTGACCTTAATGTAAAGCACAACAATAATGCACCATCCAATTCAAAGAAGACAACTTGCTGAAATGTTAAAGCGTTTAATCGCTTTTTCTTGCAAGCATATGTCACCCACATTTATGAGGCCTTTTTTTTTTTTTTTACTTTTTCGTTAATTTATCTTGCATATGTTTCAAAAAACAAACCATCATACCCCAAACATAGCTTGCCAGGGCCATAAATATTAGCTTTTCCAATGCTGGTCTTTTTTTAGAGAATTTGACATTGCACCAGCCTGCCTCTAAGTTAAAAGCAGATAACTTTACACAGAACCCTTTTATTACAGGTGGGAGATCGCAGACACGAGGTGTTGTAGAGAGAAGTGTGTATGCGAGACTGTGTGGGTTAAAATTAGAACAGAAAGCGTGATTTAATACAAAGCATGAAACTGGAACTAGACCAAACAGGTTTTTTTTTCCAGAATCATACATTACAAAATCACATTATACAAACCTACAACCCAAAGCACTTTGAATAATACTATTTTCGTGAAGTGTTGAAATCCAGAATTAGAACTTCAGGCAATGGGTCTGAAGACAAGCCAAATTTACACGAACACTCCTGGTGATGGCCATATCCTCATTGGTCCAGGTCAACAAAGATAGCAACTTTAGGCTGCAGGTTGGTGTATGATCAGCTTCACAATAGGATTAGTAGCTGAAAATGTCTGGCAGCGAGTCAAGCAAACAAAACGAGGACTTACCAGTTGTTGAATTCGGTGCCGTCGACCCAGATCCACGGCTGATCAGGATCCCTCCTCCTCAAACCAATCCAGCGATCGGGATCCCCCTTGTGATGAAGCAGGAAATCCTTTAAATAAGACAGAAATAGGGATTTCTTGAAACGGTCGCATTAGGTTTGAGAAAAATGGTCCAATGGAATCAGCGCACAAATCAGCAGAGAGCCTCAAAGTGAGTTAGGAATACTCTGAAGGTCAGTGTTGACGTAGGAAGGGACAATCCTGCGTAGTATGGGAATTTGTACATTTCTTTGACTCATTCAATTGGGCAATTAGATTCACAAGACAATATTAGCAAGTTATCGTAAATAGCACAAGAGGCCGTAGTCTATTTATATTCATCCTGCAGTGCTATGCAGATACCCACAAAATGCCGAGCTACACATTCACTATGCACTTGCCATAAGAGCTATGAGGAGACTCAGTGGTGCATTCAAGACTATGCAATGCAGAACCCCAAGCAAGGAGGTTTCATTGCTGGACAGATGCAGCAGGTGACTGTTGCAGAAAAGAGGTCATAAATCTGATCCTAGAAAAAGATCTTGTAGTGTCAATTAAAAATTCCTGAGGACCACTTTACAAAGTTATCTTGAACCGATTTCCTTCAGAGGAACGAAAAACAAATTGGATTAGTTACCTACTGTATGGCTCCCGAAGAAGGCAAAATCAAGTAGGACATATAACGTTCATAGGAGATTTGAGCTAGCAAATAGGCTAGTTTTGAACACACTAAACTTATTACACAGAAAAGTACACGGTCTGCTGGACCTTTTCTTCCATGTTTGAAGAAAAAAGCAGACAGATAGAGGTTTTTGCATCCTCCAGATACAGTTTGTCTTTTTCCCTGTTAATTTGGGCTTTGTTTTGAACTTGTTCCAATCCTTCCTCACCACCGATTTCCCCAAGTATTTTTTTTTTTTAACATCCTCAAAACCTGCCCCTCACCCTTCAGCTTGACCCTTCTCTATAAACAACAAATATGAAAATGTAAACCAGACCAGGAAACACTAAACTGGCTGCCTCTAGAGGCGTGTTGTACCTACAAGAATACCTATGTAACTTAAAAGGCTTTAAAAATGAATGCCCCAAAATTGAAAGCCAGAGATGGGACTTCATCCTGGTTATTGTAGACCAGATGTGCAGATTTCCTTTTCTACCAATAAAAGACAGAAGTGGTGAAGAAATTGATACTTGCCGTTAAGCCGAGCAGTCTCAGAAGAACCGCTGGTGCAGTTAAATAAAAGTGAATTATGTTACATTTACAGAGACACATAGAAGTGCGCGCACAGAAGCATCATTAAAAATGTTAAAACATTTTTTTAAAAACACACCTACTTTAAGTTCAGTCATGCCGCTCTTGTGCACCAAAATAATCATTTAAAATTAATTACTGATTCCATGTAACCCACCTCTAAACCAATGTGGTGCCAGACCATCTTTTGAAACATGGAAGCCACAAACCTCTCTCAATCTGCAATGAGAACCATGGATGGGAAAGGGCTTTGGGGAGCAAAGCGAGAAAAAAACTCCACCACGCGGCGGTTTGCAGCGGTGGGGGAGCAAAGTTTATTGCCCACCCCTAGTTTTGATGAATGGGTCAATCGATGACACAGGCCTGTTGCTGGATCTGCCTAGTCTGTGCAGTCAGGCCCACCGGGGGGGGCGGGGGGGGGGAAACGTGGTGTCATACATGAAGAGTGTGCTGGGAGCCAGAATGTCAAGCGGCTCTCCCCACACAGGCAAAGCAAGGAGGCACAGAGGGCAGGAGGCACAGGTGTAGAAGCATGCCCAGGGGTGTGGAATTCCTATAGCCCGACTCCCAGGACATATTCTTTGGGGTCAAGGACAAGTAGGCCCAACCCCCTACAGCGTAAACACTTTGAATGGCAGTCTACAGTACCACATTATGGATCAGGGAATGTTATGTTATCCGCCATTTGTAGCGCGCACGGATACTCAGAAGTGTCCCGGCGCGAAAGCCCATTCTGGGGAGACAGGTGGAGTATGCCACGGCAGAAGAATTAATTAAAAAGCAAGGTTTTTAGCTGCTTCTTAAACAGCCTAATGTCATGGTTGTTCCTAAGCTCGAAGGGCAGACTGTTCCAGGCCTTGGCCGCCCTGACAGAGAGGGAGCTGCCTCCCATTCTCACGAGGCGGTGGCACGGAATAACAGCGAGACATTGTCCCGTAGAGCGAAGGTGTCTAGGTGGCACATAGAAGTCAAAGCGCCTCCTGAGATACAGGGGTCCTGATTTATAGAGGGCACCGTGAGCAATGGTAAGCGCCTTAAACAGAACACGCTGGTCAACCGGAAGCCAGTGCAAATCACGAAGAAGATGCTTAGTGCTGGATCTACCCGGAATACCCAGTAGCGTTCTAGCGGCCGCATTCTGAACAATCTGTAACTTTTTTAGCTGGTAGCCAGGGAGACCGATGTAAAGGGTATTGGCATAGTCCAGCCGCGAAAGAATGAGAGCGCGGGTCACCATTTCTTTTGCCGCTTTAGGGAGTAGCGGCAGAAATTTCTTGAGGAGTTTGTGTGCCGAAGCACACTCCCGCCAGTTTATTGATCTGCGATAAAAATCTAAGGTCCTCACTAAACCAGACCCCCAAGTTTTTTACTGGACTGCCCCTAGATTTTGGCATGGGGTAACCCTCGGGCCACAGGTCCTCCCTAAAATTCTGCGGGAAGGACCCGTAGAGGAGAACCTCAGACTTATCCTCATTCCATTTGAGTTGGGCCCGCGCTAACCATTTGAAAACTTCCGTCAGGCAGTTTCTAGCTGAATCCGGAGATACATCATTTTTCTTCCATGTGAATAGAAGCTGGGTATCGTCAGCATATGCTATGATTTTAGCACCCAGCCCTTCCACCAGATCGATTAGCGGCGTCACATAGACGTTGAAAAGAAGAGGGCTCAGAGTTGAGCCTTGAGGGACGCCCATGGTCATGCTTCTCGTGTGGACGAAAATGGCGGCAGCCACACTTGCTGTGTTCTATTTGCCAAGAAGGATTCGATCCAATCCCACACTAGGCCAGAGATTCCAATATTCGACAAACGGGCTAGCAGTTGACGATGTGGTACCGTGGCATTGTCTGCAGTTAAGGTAATATTTGTGCCCACGTTAATGCAGTTCGAACTTGTATTTATGGTCCATTAATAGAAAGCCTTTCTTTTTCGGTTAAGTGCTCTAAGGAAATGTAAGTTCAGACTGCACTACTGACAGTGGTTCCAGTGTAAAAATGTGTTCACGTTAACAAAGTTTAACAATATGAGGCTACAAACAATGCTCCCACAATGCTCTCTAATTAGATGCAAATATCTGCTGAAGCTTGAAAGCATGATTGATGGTCCTTTGCTTTCAAAATAAAGTGTTCGCAAAAAATGCAATGAGGAATAAAAATTGTTTTGCTAAACTACTCTGAAGCATCATTTAGGATAGACACAGACAGACAGACAGATAGGTAGATAGATATAGGTTTACTGCAGACCTGATTAGGGGGCCAATTTTTAAAGAAAGTTACAAAATTGCACCTATGGATATATGTCCTTGAATTAGTGCAGATTTACGGCTTTTGTGAATTCACAAGAATTTACAGAAGTAGGTCAGGAAATCATACTCCTAGAATATATTTGTGAACTGCTTTTTAGCAAATATGCAGGTGTAGATTTGCTCATGCGAAAAATCTGTTGAGCGTTTACAGGTTCACTTTCACTCCAACCACTTTTTTCCCAACCCTGGAAGAAGTTTCACTTCTGCCATTGTCAAGAGTACATTTCCAACCTCTCTCAGTAGGAGATTAGAGAAGAGCTGGCGAAAACCCCTAAAACATGCAATTTAGTAGGTTTGCACGGACTCAAAAGGGTATTCCAATCCTGGAACTATTCCTAAATGCTACCTTCAGCCTCAGTATGTGGTTTGCGGAAAGATGGCAAAATAACGAAATTGCTAGAATTAAATCCCTACTATAGTATAAGCCCTGGCTTAATCACAAAGTCTAATATCAGAGCTTTTATATAATGAGATTCCTGCCATAATTTGTTGCTGTACTACGTGGCACCAAAGGGACAAGTGGATCTTTGTACAGGGAAGTAGATTTATGAAGCAAACTGTCCTATGGGCAAGTAGATATTTTATTAAACGCCACACCCCTGATGCCCAATGAAGGTGCAGGAGTTTTGGGGCGAGAGGAGGATCCAGGGATCATGGGTGGGTCAGGTAATGGCTATCACAGGGCAGGTGCACCTGCCTAGGTAAAGGGGAATATTATGGTTGTCAGAGTGAGGATGGCAGGAAGGAAGTGGGGATGGGGGGTGGGGGGGAGAGACAGGAATAATGTAGTGCCAACCAGGTGGGGCAGGTAGGTACTACAGGCTGGTGCTAGGACCATGGCGACTGCGAAGTCGAGTGTTTAGTGCGACCCCAAAGCCCCGAAGGCAGAACTTGCGTGCCTGCAGCCAGTTCTAGGATGGTGAGGGACCGAGCGACACAGCTGCAGGGTTTGGCTCTTGCAGCCGCCACGCATGAGCAGGACTCATACCAGGTGCTTTATAATGAGCAATTCGAAGATGGTAGAGTGGGTGATGGGGAGGTATCCAGCATGAGTGGAGGTGTGGTGAAGCGGATGCGAGCAAGAGAAGTTGTTGGATTACGAGGATTATGATTTGGAGGAAGGGAGATCATGGATGGAGCAACATTGGCACAGGACGGGTGGAAGGTGCTTCAGGATTTGTTTCATGGCTGTGAGATGACTAACCAGTCCGAGAAGCTTGATGTTTTACCGGAAACAGTATCATGCCCAGCTGGCACGTGGGCAGTGTCCATACAAACAGAAGCAAGGCAGGCATCAGGACGGATGGCTTTAGGACGGGCCCCTACTTTACGGCCAGGTATGAAACCATGTGGGGAGAGCAGTGTGCATTCAGAATGGGTGGAGGCAAAGGATAAGTGTGGAGGCAAGGAGCTTCGCTTGTCCCAGGGTAAGTACATGCAGGATCAAGGGATAGGCGCAGAGGCTAATAATGGGGGAAAGAAGGACAATGTAGGCCATACCATAGGGAGAAGGAAGGGGAGCAGGATGTGAAGTACAACAAAAAAAGAGAGCAAGGAAATAAAGCAGAACAAATGACCATACATGGGTAGTAAGAAGCCCTTTGGGGCACATCTCATGCTTGCAATGAAGGAGCCCACACGGAAAGGAGAATTTACAGAGATATTTATATTCCTGCACAGAGAAATAAGGGGTAAGGAGGAGGAATATAAGCTGTCGAAGCGGTAGAAGGTGCCCGTAAATATTGAGAATTGGACGGCCGCATTCTTAATTTACTCTAGTATTTACTGCGAAGAAAAATCACTGAATGATGCGTTGTATTGTTAAAATATATAGATGTGGTGAGGAAAGCGCAAATAGCATTTGCTGGATCAGTTTGGGTGCGTTATGATCAGTTCAGGGCCAGGTTGGCGGAAGATGTGGATGGAATTTGGGAACAGCTCCATAATGCTTTTCTTGCAGACGATGGCGCCGGAGAGACTGGCTCAGTCTACCTACACGACCAGTAATATACAAGGTATTTCAGGGATGTCCCACTCAGGCAGGTGTGGGTGCTGCGAGGAGGGGACAGGCAGGAACGAGTAGAGCTTGCTGGTCATAACAGAGGATCGTGCTTGCGGGAATACTGCAAATACCCCCACAAATGTTCTAAGTGCGGTTGAAAACATATGGTCACCCAGTGGGGGCCACAGGGACCTGGATTAGTGACTTAGGGACATACTGGGGGGCAGTGGAGGAACAGCAACAGAGGCAGGAGCAGAGGGGGGCAGAATCTATTGGCAAAAGGATAATACACCAGTTTAAATTGTCAGGTTAGGACATTGGCTGGGGAAGTTTGGGACAGGAGCGGCTGTCCGAGGGTTTGAGCATGGTTATAAGTTGCATTACGAGAGGCCACAGGAAGGGAGATGGGCTGAGAATTTGAGGTCAACTAGGGGACACAAAGTCTTGGTGTGGGGAAAACATAGGAAGTAAGTCAGTGAAGGGTGTATGGAGGGTCCATTTGAGGAGTGGCCTTTGCCTAATTCGATTGTGTCAACAATTGGAGGGATCCCCAAGAAGGAGCAGGGTGAATTTCCCTTGATCCAACACCTGTCATGGCCCGAAGGTATATCAGTAAACTATTTTATTCCGAAGGAATGTAGCAGAGTTCACTATGCCGCAGTCGATTCAGCCATAACTTTGGTTGAAAGGTTGGGACCGGGGGCCCGTTTGACAAAATGTGACTCCAAGACAGCTTTTCGTTTACTTCCAGTGCACTCCTCTGATTAAGAGTTGCTTGGTTTGCAGTTTGTGTTTTTTTTTGTCATGAATTAGGCATTGCTAAGGGGTTGTTCTATTTCCTGTTCGAGGTTTGTAGTTCTTTTGTTTCAGTGCCTATTTGGGAAACAATAACATGACTCATTACTTGGATGACTTTTCTTATTGGGTGCGGCTGATACAGGGGAATGTGCGGTACTACTGGGTCAAAATTCAATTCAACTAAGTCTTTTTCAGGAGCTAATGCAGGATATGGGTGTGCCGCTAGCACAGGAAAAGAAAGTGGGTCCAGTGGAACGGATCAGTTTTTTGGGAATTGAATTGAACTCCAGGTGCATGGAGGTCAAGCTTCCTGAAAATAAGAGGAAGTTACAGGATTTGCTGGACTAGATGTTCTCGAAATCCAAGGTGCAGGTCAAAGGCATCCAGGTTCTTTTAGGGCACCTCAATTTTGCTTGCGGGCGGTGCGTGCTTGAAGGATGTTTGTAGGCTTTTGGGAATGACTTTGGCAGGAACAGCATTGCCACATTATAGAGTGCATTTGGTGGCAGGGGTGAAGGACGATTTGAGGGTGTGGCAGACAATTTTGAGAGACTTTAATGGGAACCCCATGGAGAGATGGGGCAGTAGGTGAAGTGGTCATTAGAGGTTTCCTCAGATGCAGCAGGTGGACACAGATTTTTCTTTTTTGTTTTTTTACAAGAAAGACGGTGCGTGGCGGAATGGCCAGAGGACTGATGGAGAGAGGGACGGAGTAGAGCCTTAGAGTGTTTTCCTTTGGTGGTGGTAGTGTGCCTCTGGGGGCAGTATTTTGCTAACAAGACAGCCAGATTTAAAGTTGATAACTTGGCTGTAGTCAACAGGCAGTCAGCAAGCGATCCAAAGTTGTGGCATTTTTTGCAAGTTTTTGTTCTTGAATGCTTGAGACCTAAAGTGAGTTACAGGGCACAACACATTGCAGGAGTTCACAATGGAATTGCTAATGCTCTCTCCTGTTCTCAGTGGCAGAGACACTGTGGGGTTGTACCATGGGCGGAAGAGAGGAAGCCGAAGATGCCACTGCATTCGTGGTTGGAGGGAGAGTGCGCAATACAGCTTACTAAGGGTTCCCTGTCGAAGTCTACGTGGTGGCCTTATGGTCTGGCATGGGCAGAGTTTTTGGCTTCCAGGCCATTGAGAAGGTGCGTCGGTGAGGACATGGCGCTCAGAAGAGATATGTCATAAAATCAGTATGTTATGGCATTGATTGAGAGAGGTTTGTTAGTGGTTACGATAGCCGCTGCGGATTTCAGTACGTTGCTTTGGGGTTATGAGCTGTTAGTAGGGGAAATGGGAAGGAAAATCGTTTAAGGATGGGCGAGAGACAACGGGAACAGGGGCAAGGTGAGGCAACCAGTGATGCTGTGCATTTTGAAAGAATGTATTTCGATTCTTACTAGGGTTTATAGGGATGACCACGAGACTGATGTTCTCCTTAATAATGGGCTGGTTGTATTTTGGGGCATTTCGGGAGGCAGAAGTAGTTTGGTCCAAAGTGGGGGAAGGTATTAGGTGGGAGAATGTCCATGTGCATGGCCTGACAGTGCCGAGGCATTGGGAAGATGGAGGTCAGACTTGAGGTTGGGATGGACATTGAGTGAATTACATTAATTTTGTCTGTTTAGTTACAGGTTGTGTTGCAGCACCCGGGCGCGAGTACACAGAGGTGTGGATTTGTGGGCTCTCTTACCAAGTGGGCCGCCCACCAAGCGGAGAACTTGCTGCATTGAGGAGTGTTTTGTCGGATTTGTTCTGTTTGACTTCAGGGAATAGTTCAGAGATGAGGAGCATGGAGAGGGAGACAGAAAAAGGAAATGGTTACTAACCAGTAGGAGTAGTTTGGCAGCATGAATCCTTTTCTGGATTAACATGCTGTGCATTAGATTATGTAGTGGTTTTCCCTTCCTTGTGATGGCAGCGGGGAGATGTGGAAGAGTTCGTGAGCAAGTGTTGGAAGTACTTTCTGTCCCACATGCGCTTCCCTGATTATCTGTACATCCACACAATAATGCTTGGTAAAGGTATTTGGGGAATACGCTCAAGCTTTTTCCTTGTTGAATGCGCTCGAGCGCAAGGTTAAAGTCTTATCAGCTGAAGAGTAGCATATTTGAATTGCCGCTACAATTCATTGTGCAATTGTTCCTTTTGTAACAGGTGAACCTTTGCTGGACTTTGCGTGAAAGACGAACAATTGATTCCCCTTATGGAATTATTGTGTCTCCAATAGATAATATAGTAACGCTCTTATGTCCAGGTTATAAAAGGCTTCTTACCAGCCAAATTTGAGGGTTTTTAAAGAAAACTGGTAACTGAATGCTTTGATTCAGATGAAATTTGCTCACCACCTTGGGTAGGAACTGGGGATTAGTTCTAAGAACTATCTTGTCCTTGTGAATTTGCATGTATGGTTCCTCAATAGTTAAAGCTTGGAGTTCACTTACTCTCCATAGTGATGTTACTGCTATTAAGAAGGCAGTTTTTATTGCGATATGCTGTAGTTCTGCTTTGTACATTGGTTCCAAAGGCTCTGTCATGAGCTGTGTCAGTACAGTATTTAAACTCCACTTAGGAGCTAGAGCTTTCCTTAAGGGTGCTATCCTTTTAGAGCCTTCTAAGAACCTTTTCAATGTTGGTGATGTGAAAAACTTTTATATGATGCTCCCCAAGTATTCGCCACAATTGCTGCCAGGTGCGCTTTGAGGCTTGAATATTTAAGTGCACTGTCTAGCAAGTGGGTAAGATAGATTATCACGGTCTCCTGTGTAGATATTGATTCTAGGGTATTGTTGCTTTTGCACCAAAAGGAGATACCTTTTCCACTTAGCTGAGCATTGCTTTGATGTTGGTTTTCTTGCCTCCTTTAGTACCGCCATTGTTTTTTGTGGTACTTTTAGATGTCCAAATTCTATGTACTCAGGCACCAGTCTGCTAGGCTGAGTGTTGCTGGTTCCAGATGGAACACTTGTCCCTTGTGCATTGTGAGGAGGCCTCGCTCTTCCTTGAATTTGATCATCTGTTCCTTGGACAGTTCTAGCTGGCTTGGGTACCTGCTTTGTCTCACCCATTGAGGGGGCTATGAGTATTACCTTTGTTCCTGGTTGCCAGGCCTTCTCCAGTACTTTGTGTAGTAGAGGAATGTGGGGAAAGGCGTAGGCAAATCTCCCTGACCAATTCAGTGATGGGGCATTCCCTTCTGATGGTTGGTGTTGAAACCTGGAGGCAAAGAATTGGCATTTCCTGTTCTCTGCTGTTGCGATTCGGTCTATTGTTGGTGTTCCCCAGAGTCAGAAAATTGTTTCTAAGCTTCTCTGTTTTATTTCCCATTTGTATGAGCTGCTGTTCTGTCTGCGGAGTTGATTTGCTTCAATGTTGTCTTTTCCTGGTAGATGTATTGTTTGCAGGTTGATACTCCGTGGTATAGCCCATTGCCATACATCTTGAGCTAGTTTGCTTAGGGTGAATGACTTTGTTCCTCCTTGTTTGTTGAAATAAAATATTGTTGTTGTATTGTCCGTTTGGATCAGTACCGTTCTCCCTGCAATGTGGGATTGAAAAGCTTTCAGTGATAATAGTGCTGTTTTCATCTCCAGGAAGTTGTGTTTTATGGAGTCCGAGTTGTGCCACTGACCCCGTACTTTTAAGTTTCCTGTATGCGCTACTCATCCTTTGTGAGATGCACCTGTTGTGATGGTCGCTGAGGGAGCTATCATTTTGAAAGGTCTGCCTAGGGTTATGTTCTTGGATGTCCACCATTGTGTCTCCTTCTGTACCTTTTCTGTTACAACCAATAGATCTTCCCAACTCCCGGTGGTTTGTAACCAGTTGTTGCATAGCCATTCTTTTAGAGGGTGCATGTGCAGACGTGCATGGGTAATGAGGGGGATGCATGATGCCATCATACCCATTAGTTTCAGGACTGTCCTCACTGTCAGAGACTGGCCCTTCTGGTAGAGGCAAGTTTGCTCTTTGATTGCTTGAATCCTCCTTTGGGTCGGGTACGCCCATGCTACTTTGGAATTCAGTCTTGCTCCTAAGAAGACCTTTTCCTGTTCTGGGATGGCGATGATTTGAGGTTTATGGAGAACACCAGTCTTTGTAGCGTTGCGATTACCTTTTGAATGTGTCTGTGACATTCTTGTTTTGAGTTTGCCTTCACCAACTAGTCATCTACATAAGGGTAGACGTGAATTTATTTCCTTCTTGGAAATGTGCCACTACTGCAGCTGGGCACTATGTGAAAAACTCTTGGTCCCGATTTCATTCTAAAGGGTAAGACTCTGAACTGGTATTGTGTGTTTTCATGCATGAACCCGAGATACTTTGTGTCTTTTATGCCCATAGTTGCTATGCAGTCCCCTTTTTGTATGAGTTGGATTACCTCTTGTAGGGTTGTCATCTTGAAATGCTGCATACAAATGAAATGGTTTGTGAATTTGAGATCCAGAATCGGTCTTAATGTGAGATCTTGCTTTGGTACCAAGAAGTAAAGCGAGTAGCTTCCTTTGTTGTGCTCCCTTGGTGTTACTTTCTCTATTGCCTATTTTTTAGGAGTTCCTTTACCTCTTCTCTTAATTATAAAAGTTCTGTTTTTAGAAACTTCTGTTTTGGGGGTTTGGTGGTGGGATGTTTTTAGTTCTATATAATAACCATGGCACATCACATTTAAAACCTAATTGTCTGTGTGTTGTGTGAGTAATGGGCTATTCTGCCTCCCACTGGTGTTGTGTGGGGGCTTAGTTTTGTGTCCAGGTCACTTGGAGCCTGCTCCTCCCCCCCTTC
This sequence comes from Calotriton arnoldi, assembly GCA_963921515.1. Lineage (NCBI taxonomy): Eukaryota > Metazoa > Chordata > Amphibia > Caudata > Salamandridae > Calotriton > Calotriton arnoldi. Next base: position 315,203 of record CAWUFW010011998.1, on the reverse strand, counting down.
TGGAGGATTGTCCTCTAGCCTTTACTCTATCAGAAAAAGGCTACTTTGGGCCTGTTGCCAGGATTGGTATCCGGACTGTTGGCTTGACTGCTGTCCGCGGCCTTACATCTGTAGTTGTTGCTTTTGCCCTGCAGAAAAATTCCCTCTTCCTGCAGGTTTTCTGAGGTTGGTTACTCCCCTTCTGAAGGTGCCTCTGTACTGTAGAACACCCATTGCTCGTGGGGTTTTGTTGTCCTTTTTAATATGTTGTAAGGACTCATCTACCTCATGGCCAAACAGAGTCTCCTGTGAAAGGCTTGTTAATTATTGTTAGTTGGACTTCCTGCTTAAAGCCTGAAATCCTGAGACAGCTGTGTATTCTGAGGGTAGTACCTGTACACATTTGCCTACTGGTTGTATAGGCTGCATCTAGAGCTGACTTTAGGCAGGTATTTGCAATATTATTTCCCTCTTGAATGCTTGATTTTGCCCTTTATTTGTCATCCTCAGGAAGTTTATTCATTATCTCGTCCCATTGGTGGGTGCCACATCTATTGAGGAGAGCATTTGATTTGGCAATACGCCATTGTGTTGCTGCCTCTCTCTCCATCTTCCTACCCACCATATCTAGTCTTTTGCTTTGCCTCTCGGGGGTGGACCTGTGGAAGCATGAGCGTTGCTCCTTCTCCTTGCAGTGGTGACAATGATGGAATCTGCCACTGTGCTCCCCTGTATATACTTGGGGTTCTTTGAAGAGGGTCTGTATATTTTCTCAACCCTTGGTGTGACTCCCTTTGTTGAAACTGGCTCCTTAAAGGCTTCTTTGCCCTGGTCCAGTATACTCGGTAGCAATGGCAGGAATTGGTTACCCTTTGTGGATAGCATTAGTGTCTTGAGGAGAAAACATGTCTCACTTCTCCTCCTCTAAGGGAACCACAAATGTGTCAGCTACTCTTTTCACCAGGCTTTTATAGAAGGCTATGTCATTAGGTGGCAAAGTGTCATTAGGTGGAATCAAGTTCAAAGCCCTGAGCTATATGTTTAAAATCAAAACAGGAGTTGCCCCTCAATACCTCCAATCACTGGTCCATCTATATGTCCCTCCTCGCAACCTCCGCTCATCCACTCAGGGGAAGTTTTTTGTCCCCAAAACTAAACTATCTCGGATGGGTGGAAGGTCATTCACATACTTAGGCCCCTCACTTTGGAATGCCCTGCCCTTAGCTCTCCGAAACAAAACAAAATATATCCAATTTCGCGAATCATTGAAGACGTGGCTTTTCAACTAATAGCCTGCTGCCTTGCTAAACACAGTCTCTGATCTACTTTTGCGCCGGGAAACCCTTTTTGGGTAGCTGTCGCACATTATAAGTTTAATAATAATAATAATAAAGCTTTCGAGGGGTAAGTACAAACCTCCTCCTCTGGACTCTGTGTCAAGGTCGTTCCATTCTTCCTCGAATCTCTGTTGCCTCTTCCTCTTGTGGGTTGTCGTCCTCTTCGGCTTCCTTCTCGTGAGGTTCGGAGGTTGCCGGTGCTCAGAGAGCATTCTCTTCCTATTCGACGTCCGAAGTTGTGGAAAGTCTCGTAGGAATTCTGTATTCCTTTATTGAGTCAAACTCATGTTTTGCGTTGAAGGAGCACCACCATTTCCAACTCTAACCTCCTTCTCTTCTTTTCAACCTTGGGGGATTTTGACAACTTTTGTCAGAAATGCTCTCTTTCTTGGTGTAGAGGTTTCTGGCTGGCTTGGTGTGCTCTTTCGGGGCCTCTCGACTCGAGCTGGTCTTTGTCGATTTGCCCTTGTTGGTATCCATGGTATGGGATCCGTGGGACTCCTTTGGTCATGGCTGGCTTGGGGTCACAGTTTTCTTTGATACCTTGTGTCAAGTTTAGCGGGATTCAAATGTGCGTACAACTATAGGTTTCAAGGTTTTTATTTAATTTGATTTAAACCTCTACTGAGGTCAACAAATACAAAACACAGGTTTAAAACAGTTATAATACTCTTTAAAACAACTTTAAAAACTCTTTAAAATTTTGTACAAATTGTAACAGACAAATTCATCAGGTGGCGATTTGCATAATATGATTAAACCTTGTGCAGAAGAGACATATCTATAACAAATGGGCTTTATATACCGACGTCGGGCCTCTACCAGGATCGAATTTGGACAGACTAACAATACAAGAGGTAGATCTTGGACTCCTCCATTGCACAAATCACAGATTCCCGTTGTGTTTTCTAGATTATTCCATTTGGATGTATATACTTTTAATGGGAGGATTCCAAACCGCAAAAAAGTATACAGCGCCGGACCCTGTGTTCTAGTAAAAAAGTGTATGCATCGCTCGGGAGATTTATATTCTATGCTTTTTACATATTGTACATAATGTTTTAATTGGGAACAGTGTTCTACATCCAGATCGAAGCTTATTCTTGGTGTCAAATTCTTTAAAAAAAAAGCTTCAAATGTGCTGGTGTCCAAGATCTTAAAAGTACTACTGGGTAATGAGACAAATTAAGAGCTATACTAAGATTCTTATTAAAAGTGTAGTGCAACGACTCATCTCTAAAAGTCTCCAATTTAAAAATATTCCTTAGAGATCCTGGGTTGGCGTGTAAAAGATTATATGCCCAACTTATTATGTTGGAAATAGCTCTAGCATAAGAAATAAGGGCCCGATTCACAAAAGTAATCTGAGACAAAATCCTAACTTTACAACTTTCGGTATTCACAAAGGGCATTTAGGAGTAGTAAAGTTAGGATTCCTAACTTTACTACTAATAAATGCACTTTGTGAATACCGAAAGTCATAAAGTTAGGATTTTGTCTCAGTTTACTTTTGTGAATCGGGCCCTAACTAAAGATAACTCGAGGCGTAATGCTTGGACCGGGACTGCTTGATTAACTTTTAACAATTTAAATAAAAGATTCCCTTCTCTCACTTTTACTGGTTGCCTAGTTTTAATCAATATGTATTCGAGGGCATAGGATAGAATAGGAGGAATTTTCATGCAATAAACCTCTTCCATTGGGAATAGACGCTTCCAACCCTTGCTAGAGTACAGCCTCTGAAAATGGGAGGAATTTTGTAGAGTTTGGGGAAAAATTCGCCGTAGGTAAGTATATTCTTTAACTATCTCTATGGATTTACATCCCAACGTCCATTTAAAAGGATAAAATTGCTTTTTTCCTCTAAAGGGTAAAACTTTAGTTTTCAATATATTTGGGACCAAGAAATTTTCTTTTACATAACAGTTTAGTACATTTACATTTCTTTGTCGGCCTATTGGTCTAGTATTACAACGTCATCAGCGTACATTAAAATATGAATATTACTAAGTGCTAATTTCTGTGGGAAATTATTGATTTGAAGAAAGCGCTCCGGAAAATCATTTATATAGAGAGAGAATAACATGGGGGCTGGAAGACAGCCTTGTTTTAATCCATTCATCGTGGATATCGATCGAGTTAAGCCATTTTCTCCCCCCATTTGGACTCTACACCATGTTGCTGTATGCAAAGAAATTATTATTGTGAGTAGGTTATGGGGTATCCCTAGCCTCTCCAGCTTCTTCCAGAGTGTGGGCCTGTCCACACTGTCAAAGCAGTAGTAAAATCAATAAAAAACAGTAGACAACCTGTAATTTTGACACTACGTAATTGTCAATGACCGTTTGAAGAACTGCAATATTGTCTATTACTGAATGTTTTGGACGAGAAACTGCCTGTGTCATAGGAATCACTCCACTAGAAAAGGCCCAATCCTTCAGGTGGTCCAGGACACAGGCGGTAAAGATCTTCCCAGTGGCATCTACTAGAGCAATTTATTGGTAATTGTTAGGGCTTGTCCTAGAGCCTTTTTTTAAGAGAGGAACCACTATACTCCCCCCACCATGATTTTGGACTTTTTCCGGTTGCAAAGCAATGGAGATAAAGGGGGTGTTAAAAATTTGCTCCGCTCTTCGGGATTAGATTGAAGAACTTTAATCAGGATATTGTCCGGTCCCATTGCTGCAGAGGATCTCGATTTGTTTAGTTGTTGGGGCTAGGATGTCAATATTGATTTGGCCCTTCCTGTGGTTCAGCTGACCCTATTTTTCCAAGTTCTGTAGATTAGGTTTGTACAAGTTGTGAATACATTTTTCCCAGTCAGATGATGATACTGGGGATGCCTGTAAAGTTCCTTGTGCCCATTTGTATGGCAATTATGCTCCAGAACGTCTTACTATTTTTACATTTTACTGCCATTTGAATATCAACCCAATTTGTCTTTTTGCTCTTGAAATTTTTTCTCTTTTTTTCGTTGACATATTTTTTTCAACTTTATAATTTCTGTCTGTCTGGTCCCAGAGAAGTTTTGAAATTGCAATCTAATCAGTCTATTTAGTTTTGATGATTGGTAATCTGTACTCTTTTCTTTAAGATGTCTCTTGCCCTTATCTTGCCTATTTGAAAAATCCTGGAGGGTAGCCACAAAGGAGGAAACTGTATCTTCATAACTTGTTATAAGATCTGCTTCTTTATTAAAAAGATCTAAATGTGAAGAGAATATTGCATTTTATTGATTGCTTTAGAATTCCAATTTATCCGCCCTTTTTTTGTTCTGCTTCGGCAAGGCCATTCATAGAGCTTAAAGACCATGGGAGTGTAGATTGCACTAAAACTTCTATTCCCAAAGACAAAATTGCATGGTCACTTTCTTGTGTACTTTCTATATTCAGAGATTGCACTTTCCTGAAAAGGTCCATACCACAGATTACGTAGTCTAGGATGGAAGAACTGTAGGCACCTATTCTCGTATAGGCGGCAGGTATATCACCTTCTACACTTCCATTTAAGATGACTCCGTCCATTGCGGACACATAAGAAAGAAGTAATTTCCCTCATTTGTCAACTTTTATCTTTGTTGGAAACAAAGGGATTGGAATAGATAGAGCTGCCTCTTGTGCATGGATCCCCCCGTTGACCAGCAGAGCATTTGAAAATTTCCCATTAAAATCCCCAGCTATTACCGGAGGATACCCTTTAGATTCTAGAACTATAGTGATATGAGTATTCTGTTTTCTTTTTATTTCCGTTGTTAATTCTTTTAATAGTTCTATTAGGAAAATTAAATTATACAGTCTCTTCTTGTTCTTTACTCTCTTCTTTCCTAGGATTTCCCTTCTTCTGGCTTCATGGCCCGTCACAAGATTGCCTCAAAAAGAAGAAAGAGATGCCAGGGAAGTCACGTTTTTTACCCAATTAGAAAAAAGGAGAGATCCGTTTCCCAAAGAGTCTGACACCCGTGTCTAGGTTCAAAAAGAGTGCCGGATTATAGAGAAAGGGGAAAGACTTACTTTCATGAAGTTTGTTTTTGAATTTTAACTAAGCCTTTCAGTTTTAAGAGGTGTAAGCACTTGCTATGCTTTTTAAATAAAGAGAAAAGGAAAAATGTAACAACCAAAAAAAAAAAACTCTTAAAAGAATTGCAGGTTTGCTCAAGATATACGGAAGCGGTAGTCCTCCCCCCCCCCCGGTTCCCCCAGATCTGGCCCCATACCTGACTAAGCCAAGTTTCTCCAGAAACGTGGCGGGGCTGTAGGTCCGACCAAGGCTCCATCACAACCTTCCGCTTCGGAACACAAAGACGCTGGTCAGGCAGAGTTGTCAGCGCTCTCCCTACCTTGGTCGTCTGGGTTGCGGTTCGGGTTCCCCAGGGCTCTTGGTCTCGTGGTGTAGAAGCCTTGAGCGACCCCTCTTCTCCAGTCCCAGGAGAGAAACCAGGTTGGCTTGGGGGATCCGCATTCTTCGAGTTGACTGGATACCACTTCCGGTTTGTCGCATGCCGCACTCTGTCTTTTTTTCTTGGTTCCGTGTTCGGGTCTTTAAAGCGACCGCCTCGCCTTCCGTTTGGCCCTACATTGGTCTTGTGATCGGGGTTATAGTGTTTGTTCGGATCCTGCTCTTCCATCTCGAGGCAGAGCTATTTGGCTGTGGGGAGAAAGAACAGTGTTCAGGTGAGGGTGATGTATAGATGACATTCCATGGGATATTGTCTTCCTCCTCGGGGTTCGTGTACCCATCCACACCTGGGCTGCCTTGTGCGCCTTCTTTTCGTGACCCTTGGTATCCGAGGGGTGAGGAGTTTGTGTTACCTTTACCAGTCTCTTTGTCAAACTTTCATCACCTTCTTTGCCGCTCATTTTTTCTCTGCATCCCCCTCGAGGAATTCGACGTCCAAGCCTCTGTGGGCTGACTCTGCAGCCGCAACCTGTTCATCTTCGTCGCTTGAGAGGTCCACGACTTTCAACGATATGCAGCAATGAACTGCAGCCAGAAACTGGTGATGTTCCTCTTTCTGCTTTCGTCAGGCCTTAAGAGTCTTCGACACAAATACGGCGCAGGCCTCGCAGTCCTTATCCCTGTGGTCCCTTGGTAGGCAGAGGTTACAGACCTTGCAGGTCACGTTGTGCGAACTTGTGGTGGCAGTTTGGACAAAACGTAAAGGTTTTTTTTTTCTTACATGAGCCCTACCATGCCTCATTTTCAGTCCACGTGCTTCGTGTGATGTTCCTATGGAGTCCCTCGATGGGTCTCATGTACGAGGTCAGTTTCCTTCTCCGGTACCTTGCTGTTCTTCGTTTGTCGTATTTTTTGCCAAAACAAATCCTAAATTTTCGGGAATCTTCTCCAAAATTTCGGAGCCTCTTCCCTTACTTCCACAACCAACGGCGGATAAAAGAATCTGACGATGGCTAACACACACAGGAACTTGCAGGGCATTGTCTGACATCACACAAGGGATCGACCTAGCACCAAATGGTGGTCGACGATGCCCACGATAAAAAAGAAAAACTGACAATTCCATATCCAACCACTAGATGGAGGAATAATGCACAACATGTTAATCCAGAAAGGGATTCATGCTGCAAAACTTAAGTTTTTCCTGGTAGCGGTTCTTTAAACAAGTTTGAAAGGTATTCAAGGAGAGTCACTGGCGTAGCAAGGGGGGGGGGGCGGCGGAGGGGCACGAGTTTTGGGGGCGACGGCGGCCGCCAAAATAATCGCCAGCACAACCCCCCCTTCAGCGCGGCGGCAAAAGGCAGGGACCGCCACTGAGGAGAGTTGACCAGGTTGTGATTCAGTTGAGGATGCGGCATGAGGTGGATGAGGGGAAGTTTTAAAGCAACGAGAAGGCAACAGTGGTGTATGCAGGATGGTTGGAGGTGTGAAGTTTTGAGTGAGGTGAGTTGTAATTGGATTTTTGCTCATTGTTGAGGAGTTACGAGGGGGGGGGGGGGGAGGAGAATGGATAGTTGATAATAGGTATAGTGAGGACAGGCCTAATGTTAGTCTGTACGGCTTAGAACTAAGGTTGTGGGACTGCGTTTTGCACCCGTTTCATTAAAGTGGTCTTTCTCACACTAAATAATGGGTTCCTGTTGTTTCTGGATGCATCATCCTGCCCAAGTGGGCTTTTGGGGGAGGGGGGGCTCATGTTGCCCCCCCTCACCCCATCTCATCCCTCCCGACCAGGGTCTTAAGGCAGATGGTACAGTCAGGGGATAGTAGGAGAGGGCATTGGTCGCCACAAAGCGAGGAGCAAAGCTTAGGGAAGTAGGTGAGGTAATTTGAGGAATGCGCCACCCAGTTTGACTTATAGTTCAAGCACACCGGTTGGCAGGGACAGCTTTAGGAAATCTCATACCTCACACCCTATAACTGGATGGGAAGTTGGGCCATTTGTTGGGATTAGAGCATGGTTTATGACCATTAGTTCTATATTTTGAAGGGACGTTTTTGAAGAGACATTTGTCAGAGCTCCAGAGATAGAGTGTTTGTCGCTTAAGATGAACATGTGCTTTAGGTAGTTTGTTAAACAAGTATGAAAGCTATTCAAGGAAAGTTGGGTAGGTTGTGGCCCAGTCGAAGATGTTGGAGGGGGGGAGGTTTAAAGCAACAGGACAGCAACAGTGGTGTATGCAGGATGGTTGGATGAATGAAGTTTTGAGGGAGGAGAGTTGTGATTGGGTTCTTGCTCATTGCTTTGGGGTTACTTATGGAAGGAGGAGGATGGATAGTTGGTAATATGTATAGTGAGGCCAGGTCTAATGCTAGTCTGTACGGCTTAAAGCCAAGGTTGTGGGACTGAGTTTTGCACTAGTTTCATTAAAGCGGCCTTTTTCACACTAAATAATGGGTTCCTGTTTTTGGATGCACCATCCAGACCCGAAAAAAGATTAGGCATAGGTGGCATCTAGGTCTTTCTGAAAACTGCAGCATCCGTTGCAGGCTAAGAGGCCTATCTCCTTTGTAAAGTCTGTGGTTGACCTTAAGGATGAATTAGTTGTGTTTGCTATCAGGCCAAAATGATTGTGTTCTCAAGTTTGTCTTTCTTGCACACCGAACACACACATCCTTTTTCGGTTTATTTGCATTTTGTGTCACACTGTGTAGTGAACAGCACCTTTCCACCCTGTGGCACTGGAGTGAGGCCTAAAGCTCACTCACCTTTTTAAAAGTTATGTGCTGTGTGCATAGCTCACCCTTGGCCTGCATCAGGTAGCTGTGGAGTGCTGTACAGTGCAGGAGTAGGGACTGAGTTGGTTGTATGTGTGCCGGGAAGGGTAATGTATAAGGATGGAGCAGTACATTTGTGGTTAATATATAAGCTGAGTGTATGTATGCCTGAGAAGAATACATTATGAGAGATGTAATGACGTGCAGAGCAAGCACAAGGAAAGCATGTGCAGGGTGTATGTGTGCTTGCGTGAAGTACAATACATGAAGAGTGAAGTGTTGTGCAGCGAGCACATAGCAAGTGTGCGTGTTTTGAAATAAAAACACCCTGGTTAAACATAGGAAAGCTTCAGTACTGGACAGTGCGCACAAACTGAGTGGGTGTGCTGAATACATGTGTACATGTGAGAATACAATGCACAGAGGTATTAGTACTCAACAGAAAGTGTGCTATGGGTCATAAGTGGGGGAACATGATGGCCTGCTGAATCAGTAGGTCAGGAGCCAGCCTACAGGGAGCATATATGAAAGAAGTGTGGGAAGCTACTGAGCAGCACATGGAGGGAGGAATGAAGCGGCTTCGCTAGCGTGTGGCTAACCTGGATTGTTATCTGTGAATTGCGAGAACTGGATTTTGAGGGCACAGGAGAAGAGGAGAAGTCGGTTGGAAACCCAATGCGTCTTGCCAAGGTCGAAGCTTGGCGGCATAGGCGCGTGACAGTTGCTGGGCAATGGACAGGAGTCCAGAAGCATGGATGCAGGAGCCGGCAGGCTCAGGTGTATGCGGGAGGATGATTCTGCACAGAGTTGGAGCACTGCTGGAACTGGTGCAGAGAATGCACAAGGCAGGAAGGCGGGGAGTAGGGACACTGAGGGTGGTGAAGTAAGTGCTGCAGTCTCTGACAAGGCTGGGGAGAGGGAGCGCAGGGGCCACTCCAGTGTGGAAGAAACTGTAAGTGAGGAAGTGGGAGGGAAGACAGAAGCTGTGTCTGGGCTACCCCAGGCTAGCAGGTACAGTTTGTGGTCAGGGAAATTCACCGAATTAGGCATAGGCAGTAGACTAGGTCAGAAGGTGGAAGCTATTCTCATTCATCAGGGAGTAAGACCTCGGAAAATAATGAAGAGAGACATTAACCAGAAAGAGAGACAGATAAGGAGTGGCTCCCCAGCTAAGGTTACACCGTCTCATAAGATCCTTTTTTAAGGTGGGAGCTGAGCTCATGATTGCTAGCAAAAACAAACGGGAAGAGAACAGAGGGGAAGGAATAATGGATAATAGCAGCTCTGGAGGGGAAAGAATGTGGTAAAGAAAGGCACTGCCAAGGGGGAGTGTGGGGCTGAAGTATGGAGAAGCAAAGTCTCAATCAACTTGGGGGCAAGGAGGACTTCAAGGGGGAAGTAGATTACCCTATCCAGACACAATCTGGCGAAGAGGATAGATGTTCTTAAGCAGAAGGGGGATTTGGAGGTCCTGGAACAGGGAGAGAGGTGAATGCCAGGACAATCTGGGAAGCCAGGAGGGGGATAGTGAGTCAGAGGTTCACAAGGTATTACAGAGTATCTGAGAGCTGAGGAAGGAGTTTTAGAAGCCAGTGGCAAACCAGAAAGGGAACAAGAAACTTGTGAGGCTTTAGAAAAGAAGCTGGATAACCTGGCTTTGCACCCTGAGACACTGGAGGAGGGGTTTTGCACAGAAATGTTTATGATGAAACAGAAGAATAAGGAGGAGCTTTAGAGAGAAAGGAAAGGTTGGAACCCAATGCAAGTAGGAACACCAAGGATTTTCAACGTTCTGGAAGAGGCTGAGGGAGAGGATTTGAAGTCCTTTGTGATTGAGTTATTGCAGGCTACAGTGACATCAGCAGACTCGGGTATTGATTTTGTGCGGGAGATCTAGAGAGTACATTGGAAGCCGTTTAAGTTAAGTCAGGGGGTGAAGGAAGCCAAGGAGGATCCGGATTAATTCTTAAAATTTAGTGTGATGAAACAGATTCTGGGTGCTGGACTCAAAGTACAATACATGAAGGTTGAAATTCATGCAGCAAGCACATAGCGAGTATGTGTGTGTGTGTGTTGGCTGTGTGCGGGTTTTAAAATAAGCACACCCTGGTTGAGTATAGGAATGCTTCAGTACAGGACAGTGTGCACAGACTTAGTGTGTGTGCTGATTGCATGTGTACATGTGAGGGTACAATGCATAAAGGTATTGGCGATGAACAGAAAGTGTGCTATGAATGTACACAGTAAATGTGCCTGCAATGGTACATTATATGGAGGATCCCAGTTCCATTTTTAGAAAGCCCAGGACTGACTGGTAAAGACAGGAGAGGATGATATTTCCAAACACTGTTCTTTGATTAAGTGATAGATCACAAGGAAGGGGCCAGGACACATCTCAGGAAGGGAGATGGGGCTGAAAAGAGAAACATAAAGAGTAGAGCTGGTGGTCTGGGATTAACCTTTTGAGGCACGTATCACTGTGGCCGACATCAATGAGTGAACTCTGTCCACAACACAATTCATGGGAATGGCCAATCAGCTTAGGAGTCGTGCCTGCTGTAACAGACCTCTTTCATGAAGGAAGATAAAAAAGAGACATGCCCACTTCCAAAGAAGCAGGAAACCAACATAAAACGTCAAAAAACTAGACCGTAAATCACATTTGGTAATTGGAAACGTACTATAAGAATGGGAGCTTGAGTCCTCAAACATTTTTAATCTGCCAAGCAGCCAGACGGGCTATGTGAGAAGGGGAAGCTCTGCAAGACTTCTGCCTGTGATGAGGGAGGAAAGGGGGGTCAAGGCCTGCTAGTCTGCCTGCTGGGTGAGAGAACATCACCCAGGGGAACCAAGACCCCCTGCCCCCCCCCCCCCCATCCTGGAGCACCAGCGCCTGACTGCTTGCAAAGACCATTGTGTCCTGTGAGCAAAAAGGAGAGGGTTGGAGTGAGTGACGCCCAGTGGGGAGCCCTACAGCGAGGAGTCCCTGTGAGAGGATTTGGCTGTGCACCGATCGGGCCATTGCTCATGTGCAAGACTGTTTTCGGTGATCCAACTTATGCCAGGAGAGGGCAGTCGTAGACTGAGCTGTGTGTTTAGCGCAGTGTGGGTCTTGCTACACCCGTAAAGTAATGCTGCGGTGGCCCTGTATGGCAGAGGGAGCAACCAGTAAAGTACCATTTCAAGGCGAGCCATGACATGTGACAGCCTGGGCCGGGGTGAGGAGGCTGGAAGAGCCTGTGCCCGTATCATGACGTACCACAACAACCCTGTATGTGAGGAGGGGCTGCCAGTACCAATATTGCCAAAGGGGAGACTGAGGCTATGACCAGCAGAGGCACCATGGACGAAGTCATCCTCACTGGCCCCAATTGGGAGGTGAAGAAATGAATCCCACCCCCATTGAGCAAAGTCAACTTACTAAGTCTTCGCGAGCAGGGAGCTGCTCTGACATCTGAGAGATCCTGAAGCACCACTCAGGAAAAAGAGAGCCTGCACCACCGGGTGCTGCCACATGGGCCACGAGCAGCCAGACTTCTCCAAACTGAGAAGGACTCCCAGGTGCATGATGAAGGTGTCCGAAGCATCACTTAACTCATCCCTGCTGTGACAGCAGATAAAACGTAAACCAGGCCACTAGGGTTCTGGGGGACTCGCTGTAAGGGTGCTACGGCACAATAGACACTTTTGACTTAATTCCTAAAGAGTCAAAGGGAGAACGCTTAAGTGCGGCCTAACCATTTGCATTCCCTTATGCAGTCACCAGTATATGGGAAATAACCCTGAACACGTTACACGAAGGAGAGTGGGACAGGGATTTGCCTGGCAAGAACTAAAGCCCTGAACTCATGGGGGATTGGGTTATTGAATTTGAATGTTGCATCTGTTTGCATGTGTAGAGTAAGAAATAAAATACAACTTTTTCTTATAAAAGCAAGTTTTGGGCTGGACAATGAGCTACTGTTTGTACTGACTGCACTTTGAGTTATGAGTCGTGTTCACTGACCTGTATCTACAACACCCCCCACCACCACCACCAAGGGAGTCTTGACTGCTCGACCACAGCTACCACTGAGAGTCAAGTGCAGAAGGGGTAATTGGCCCAGTTGCTTGGAATCCATAGTTGTTTGGGCCCCGGGACATCAGGAGTTAAAGGCCTCAACTACCACGGTTGGGCCTGGTAACCCCTGCATGCCTGTCTGAAAGGGGTTTTGACAATCGCTATGATCTCCCCATGTTTTGAGTGCACATACTAGTCCTAACTGAGACAGTTGCCATAGCTAACCTGGAAACCTACTCAGAGGACAACCTAGCTGCAGTACACAATTGATATTTTATTGCCAGCCTACTGAGGGCTGGCCAGCATTCCTTTTCCACAATGCCAATGTGATCTACTGAGATTCTTGTTAGGTCATCCAAGTGCTCCTGCAACATCTTGTCTGTTGTCACAGTTGACATTTGCTGCTCCTTAGTTTCCAGCATCTCTGTTCTTGATGCAAGCTCTGCAGCTTCTAAAACCTAAGCCAGCACAGAGGAGGTTTCCATTGATGCCATTGGTTTTTGTTAGACCGGTCATCCTTAGGGAGTCTTCCCCCAAACCTTTTGCCTTTTTACCTCCTATTTTTGCGGATTCTTTTTGTTGGCCTTTAGGACTGAGCCCTTTACCACTGCTGACCAGTGCTAAAGAGCATGTGCCTCTCCCCTAAACATAGTATCCCATTCCGGCACGCATTGATAACATTTGATAAGTTCAGTTTTGACACACATTACCTGTGCATTAATGCGCAAATATCAAAGTGCTAGGCTCTGAGAGAGGTTCAAAGGTTTGGTTGGGTGAACTCTGGATGTGGGAGGGAAAAGCCCCGGCACACGTCATGTGAAAACATCGATAGTTGGCTTGCCTCCTGTTGCTTGAGACTCAGGGATATCAAAGTCTCTACCCCTGCTCCTGTGTCTGGTTCACTGGAAGTGGACCCAGATCCTTGCACCAGAGAAATCAATGCATCTGTAGTCTGCGTGCAGCAGAACTGGTGCATCAACTGTTGCGGGAGTCGAAATCGGTACATCGCTCTCGGAACCAAAACATCGCCTTGAGAGCTCGACGCATTGGAACCGCACATCGCTGCCACAACAGCCTCGCATAGATCGACGCATCCCTCGACTGAGCAGAGAAAACCATCACATCGCACTTCGGAACCAATGCATCTCAGTGCTCGCCTTTGGAACCGATGCATCACCATCAATGTGTGGGACAGATTGACACATCGCTATCCCTGCGTGGGCATGATAGACACACCTCAGCACATATCTCGCTGTTGCGACCAGGAAAGGTACTTTGTTCACCAGGGTCTGCGTGGGTCCTGTAGCTGGCCTGCGCTCCATCGCGGTCAACCTGAACTTTGTCTTTGCCCTGGTCAAGAGCGACCAGATTACCTCTTTTTGGCGCTTGTTGCTTTGGAGAGCCACAAATACTTTTAATCTTTATATGATGACTTCTATGTACTGGATTTTTTTTGTTTTGGTCCTGATTTATTTATAACAATGTCCATTTTTCTAAACCTGTGTGGAGTCTTTTTGTGGTGTTTTCATTGTGTTACTGTGTGTGTGTTGCACAAATACTTTACACATTGCCTCTTTAGATAAGCATGACTGCTCTGTGCCAAGTTACCAGAGGGTGAGCACAGGTTATGTTTTAATTTGTATCTAGCTTACCCCGACTAGGATTGTGGTTCCTGCTTGAACAGGGGACATACCTTTGCCAACCAGGAATCCAATTTCTACGTTTTGTAGCAAAATATGTGCGAAATTGTGGTGCTTGTTTTACCAGTAGCGGGTGCAGCTCTTGTTACTTGCTGGTGGAGTCACCACCATTCTCTGTAAATGTTGATGGATATAACACTTCAGTTCTTCTTTGCCCTTGAAGTTTCAATCTTTTATCTTTAAATTCAGCACTCTTGATGATTAAGTTCTTGTACAAGGAAATATTGAGTGTTGAAAAGGGAATGAAAAGTAGAAAGTTTACATTGGTACTGTGGATCCACATTGCAACACAGAAGAGCTCTTTGGAGGACATAAATTCTTGCTGCAGCCTGGTATTTTATTCAGACAAATGATTAAGCCTTTGATCAAACAAGCTGCGTCTTCCTTAAGAATCGCAAACATGTTGCCACCATACGCATAAGGGCCTGCAGCAAGTTCAACAATCGGATAGTTTGGTTCAAGGTACACTCTTACCATGCTGTATTCATGCAAAAAAACATCAAAGGTGTAATCATTTTGATCAGGTAATTAATAAGCCCACATCAATGGTGTGGCTTTGGTAGCAGCAGGACTTTCCCATTGGTGCACTTTATCAATCATAGGATTTTACTGTTCAGACAGATGTTGCAGCATGTATAAGATGGGGGAGTTATAGTAGATCAAAAAGTCCCATATCTGGGCTTTTATGGGGAATTTATTAGCTCACTGAATGATCCTGAAGCGCTTCTGGGCTCTAAAAGGTGTGCAAATCCTCAGACAGGTAACCAAAATGTACTGGGCAACATCTTCCTTTTTCAGGAAGTCCTGCTTCATCTTGTTGATGCAATGGGCTAAACCTTGCACTTGGAAGTATCCTCCATCAAGTTATGGTTTTGATGAGGTTATTGCCATTGTTAACGGCAAAGAATCCTATTCCAAGAACCCTGGGTTCAAACCATTCATAGACTTGCTGCTGAAGTCTTCCAGGATGGCGGCAGCTATGCATACTTTTGCCATACAGAACATCGAATGCTGGCAAATTCCTTAAAAAGCATCAGCACTGGGGCACTGAGTAATAGCCTTCCATTTACTGCTTTAAAAGAGGTAAAGTGATGCACATATAATCTGAGGCTACCAACTGGCCCACTCTTCTGTATTGAGAGGAATGGTCTACAGAGTGCTCTCCTTTATTGCCTTAGCAGCCAATTTCAAAACTTCACACTACAGCTGTGACAAAGGGATAGTTGAATAATAGGTCTATATTTTGGGTACAGGGCCTCTCACAAATTCAAGAAACCCCTCCCCTCTTCTTCCACCAGAGAAAAGCAGGTGAGGTTGAATTTCCCACATTTTCCCACTGTATAAAATCAACCAAATTACGGGGTCAGAGGTAAGTAGATCCTCGCTGAACATAGCTGTGATGGCTTTGCTTTCTCTTCTCTATGATGAAGATTTCAATCCCACCCCAAGCAACTTCCCAATTTCCTTGGATTAAGCAGAGGTTGCTGCTGCTAAATGCACATTATGAGCGGCAAAGCTGCTTGTCTTAATGACAAACTCTTCTTCCTCTTCATCACCACCTTCAATCAGTTTACTTTTTTGTCTCTGTAACACACATCGTTTATAGGTGCTGTTCTCATTGATTTGAAAGTACATTTTTCACATGGAAAAATTGCCCTGGTGTACCATCACAAGATTTGCAATGCAATTGGTACCACCTTTGGGACCTTATAAGTATTTAGCCATGCAGCACATTATTGTGGGTACAGCCACATTTACTGTTCTACTGTGCACGAAGCAGTGAAAGGGTGAAGTACCACAGGTGGTCACTTGATGTCCCTTGGGATTTCTTTTGGCCACATTAAGTACTGCACCCTGCAACATGGATAAGGAAAGGATATGGCGCAGCGGTGAGAGCTGCAGACTGGGGGACTTGCGTCTGGTATCTGCTCAACATCCTGTGATTATGGGCTGATTCTTTAATTTCCCGAGCGCCTGGATAGATGCGCTATATAAATTAAAGCTACTAATTTAAAATAATGATAAGAAATCAATGCAACTATCTTGGAGGTGGGGGCAGGCAAGCAGTGTAGTGCGATTGGAGTGTGGGGGGGGGTGGAGACGGCAAAGGGAAATTAAATGAGGGCACTGCTCATCATGCGTAAATTAAGCAAACGAAAAACCAAGCAAAACAAGCAGTGGCCTTGGATGGGAGGTGGGGCCCTGCGAGCAGTGTTGTGGGAAAGGTTGGGGGGGGGGGGGGGGAGGCATGGGCCGATTAAGGGACAGCAAGCAAATGAAGCGGACCGAAGTTTCATTGCACAAGTAAACAGAACACATAACGTGCAAAGAGGCAGGCCAATCAAAAAACAAAAAAAAAGAGTTCTCTCAAAGTATAATTAACCTGAAGAGTAAGAACACACGTAACTGGAGCAGTCCTCATGGGAGGATACAAGATTTCAAAAGGAGGGACTACTGAGAGTATTCACCAATGAAAAGCCAGCATTTCTAAAGGACAACAAGAGGAACCAATTAAAAAGATGGGTGTTTTTTTAAGTCAATATCCTAGATACAGCAAGTCTTGACGAAACCACATATGCACTGCCTAGGCTAGACCTAAAAACGACCTTAGTCAGACATACTTGCTACTCATTGATATACTTTGTCAGTTAGGACTACTATCTCTTTCTACGTGTTCTGAGATGGTACATTTTTGGCAGTGCACCCAGATCTCAGCTACTAGACTGGTCAGTAAACACAGATTTGCATTAGGGCCACTACTTTATCACTTTTTGGAGGACAGCCCTGACCGGAGCACACAGTGGGAATACAGAGTTTTTGTTTTGTGTCCAGTCTTCTCATTATTGATGAATATTCCCCCTGGTGCCCTACTTATTGTTGCATCTGAATAGGTAAGAATGATTAGAAAATGCTGAAATCTCTGCGGTACACTACAAGTGCCTTCTGTATTTTGTTTGGATATATATGGGAGTATACCCTCACGAATAAGTGTTCTGCAGCACGGGTGGAACCAGTGAAATGTATGCCATTCGCATTGACTGAACCACTACATTGTGAGAAAAGGTAACTTTGCATGGACACTAACCCATCATATTTTGTAGGAGGAACATTTGATTATCATGTGAAGTCCAACAAAGGGGTATTTTAACAACTTGAATAGCACAGCTCCGTGGGACACATATGGCAGCCCATTCTGGGCATGATGAACTATAGAGGACTGTTAAAATTGAGCCATGCAAGTGTTTTAAAACCGCAGGATTCTTTCACTTTATTTCGGATTAAAAGACTGTGTGATATTGCCTATACAATGGCAGATAACATGAAAAACAAATTAGACTGAATAACGTGGAATTGTAACACTGAAGTACCATACTGTCACGGCGGCTAAAAAAGATTGTATCATACCATGATGACTCTGGTCCTCTTTTGATGTGAATCGATGATGCTCCCATGAGGGCTGGTCAAGCTCTTTAAATTAAGCTTGCTTTGTTAATGGTGCAAACACGGAAGAAGGCATCAAGCCGAATCGCGTTTGTTTATGTAAATAATATTTACATGAATTGAGTATCCCGTGAGTGCCTGCTGTGTCTTGTTGGGGAGGGGTGTGTAGGTGTGTGTGTGTCTGTAAACATACTAATGTAGAGCTTATAAAAATGACAGATTCATTTCACCGACTTATTGTGCTGGCAGAATCTTCAGGACAGTGGGGTTTACAAAGAGAACATTTAAACGTTCCCAAATGAGGTAAATCTATTTCAGCTGCTAAATTAATCAAAAATAAATATTCAATTTTTTTGCAATCATTCTTTCTATTTCAAACGATTAGTAAAGTTTTCCTTGTTAGGTGGACATAGCACAGTTTCTCAAAAGTGGCATTAGCAGAAGAGTTTAACGCAACTTCATATTATTTTGACACGAGTAAATATATACTGTACTTGCTAATTATGCATTGTTATTTTAGCTCAATTTATTATGAAGTATGGTAATTGAAATGGCGGTTTATGGCAAATATTACACTAAAATGTAATGTTGAGTGTTTTTTTCTTGAAAAACAATGAACACTGAAAAATAAGGTCTTCATGATGTGCTGAGTCACCACATGATCACTTCTCACTCTTTGGGGGATCTACTGGCTGCACTGCTCTCCTCCCAGGATGACTCAGTCGGTCTTTGAATTATTTGCCATAGCATGAGGTACCATTTACGGCATGAGGCCTCAGTTGACCTTGAACAAATAGTCGCTTCATCTGCTGACAGATCTGGCTGACTGTATCCGTATCACATAAAGGTTTGTCCGTGTTAGAAATGGGGGTCTTTAGTTGGCAGAGGTAGGTACCTTTGTCCAAATAGGGACCCTTGCTTCTAGTCAGGGTAAGAGCGATACACTTCTAAAATAAATCCTGCTCACCCACTTGGTAGCTTGTTACGAGCATACAGGCTTATCTCAGAGGCAGTGTGTAAAGCATTTTTGAACACAAACAGTAATACAGTGAAAACACTACAAATGGACACCACACCAGTTTAGAAAAATTAGTAATCGTTATCTAAACCACACAAGACCAATACGACAAAAATCCACAATACAGTAATAAAAATATGACTTTCAAATGGTAGAAATAGTTCAGTTCTAAGAAAATTGCAGATGCCACACTTTTCACACAAAGTACCTTGGATGCGTCCCGCACACAAACAAAAAGGGTTGCAGGGAAGGTGATGCATCGGTTCTTTACACTCAGGGAAGGTGATGCGTCGGTTCCATGCTCCGGGGGAGGTGATGTGTCGGTTCCTTACTGCTGCGCAGGGGAGGTGATGTGTCGGTTCCTTACCGGAGAGGAGGTGATGCGCCGGTTTCTTACTGCGTGGGGAGGTGATGCGTTGGTTTCTTACTGCGTACCACAGCGATGCAACAGACTTGGCGCCTCGATGCGACGATCTGGGACGATGCGGGGGTTCTTGTAGCCACACAACAGTGCTTGCGTCGGAATCGGCGCGGGATCTCGGACTTCGGAGATTGGTGAACTCGTTGCAGCGTGCGGCGATTTCTTGAGCCGCGGGCAGGCGCTGCGACAATTTCTTCGGCGATGCGTCAGAAACAGGTGCGTGTGCGTTGCGCTTCTCGAAGTTGCGTTACTTTTCCAGCTCCCAGCGGCAAACAGTCTCCAAAGGTCCAAAACAACAGCAGGCACCTCTTAGCAGGTCAGAACTCCCAGCAAGGAAGTTCAGGGGAGCTGGGGGTGAAGTCTTTGTGTCCCTGCGACTCAGAACAGGAGGCAAGCTCTTCTTCAAGCCCTTGGAGTTCTTCCTCAAGCAGGAGACACAGCAAACAGCAAAGTCCTTTTCCCTTACCTTGGCAGAAAGTAGCCACTGCAGGCCAACCCCAGACAGCAAACAGCACAGGGGCAGTATTCCACCTCAGTTTCTCCAGCTCTTCTCCTTGGCAAAGGTTCCTCTTGATTCCCAGAAGTGATCTAAACGTCTGGGCCCCAATATTTATACAACACAATAGTTTGTTCTCTGGTGGCAGAAGCCCTGTGCTTAGTCAAAACCAGTTCTGTCCTCTCTGGTGCAGCTTCCTGGCAGGAGGTGGAGACAGCATTGTGGAAGGCAGACCAGGCCCATTCAGGTGAAAGGAAATCTCCTCCCCCTACTCTGAATGCAGCCCAGGTCTTTTCAGCCCAACCCGACTCATCCAGACTCTCTGGAGCCACTGCACCTCCCCAGCCTCTGTCACTCCAAAGCCAGACAGTCAATACACATCCTAGAAGAGGCACACTGGATGGCTAGGCAAGAAAATACCTACTTTCTAAAAGTGGTATTTTCAAACACAGAATGTAAAAATCACCCTCACTAAAAGATGCATTTTAACATTCTGAGTTCAGCCATACTACATTTTATTTTCCTACCTTGTTCCCAGGAGTAGTTATGTTTATAAGAGGTTATAAGCAAACTCCCCATTCTATCCTTTGGGAACAGTTAACCTTGCACTAGTGAAAAACAAAATTGGCAGTATTTCACTATCAGGACATGCCATACACACCAGGGGATGTCCTACCTTTCACATACACTGCACCCTGCCCACAGGGGTACCTTGTGCCTACCTTAGGGGTGATTAACATGTAAGAAAAAGGAAGGT
This sequence comes from Calotriton arnoldi, assembly GCA_963921515.1. Lineage (NCBI taxonomy): Eukaryota > Metazoa > Chordata > Amphibia > Caudata > Salamandridae > Calotriton > Calotriton arnoldi. Next base: position 294,821 of record CAWUFW010011998.1, on the reverse strand, counting down.
TAGGACTTGGCAAGTGGGTGCACTTGCCAAGTCGACATGGCAGTACCATACTGCACATAGGCTCTGCAATGGCAGGCCTAAGTTACATTTACAGGCTGCTTATGTGGGTGGCACAATCAGTGCTGCAGGCCCACTAGCAGCATTTGATTTGCAGGCCCTGGGCACACACAGTGCACTGTACTAGGGACTGACTAGTAAATCAAATATGCCAATCATGGAATCACCAATCCATAACAATAATTGACAAAGGGAGCACTTGCACTTTGGCACTGAACAGCAGTGGCAAAGTGCCCAAAGAATCTGGACCAGCAAAACAAAGACCAACACACAGCAAGATAACAGGAGGCAAAGGCAAAAAATGCAGGGGAGACCCACGCCAATGGTGGCAGATCTAACAGTCCGCAACTAAATGGCCTTGCTCCTTCAGAAAATAGGCATTTACTCAAACTTCAGCTAATCTATCATAACCCCTACTTATGAATAGGGCTCCCGGTTTTATGGTTTTTATTTTTTTAACATTTCCATCTGTATTTATCCATATTTATTTTTTGCCCATTTATCTGTATTTATCCATATTTATTTTGTGTTTGGCATAAAAATTAAGTTGTAAAACTGTACATTTCCATATTTAACTGTTCGACGCGCACTCATACTTTGATGTGTCATGTTTTTGCTATTTAAGCTACCAAATATTACATACCAATGCATCCACTGATAAATATTAGCATTATACCACAAATGCATGTTGACGTATGCCATTATTTAAAGAAATTTCATCCTGTTTTTCATTTTCCATGCTGTCCATCTGCTCAGCTGTTGGGCTCTAATTCATGAAAGACAGCATGGAGGTTCACTTAAAGAAGCACAATTTTCTGTATTTATCCGCCTTAAAAAATAAATGTAGACAGAAAACACATTGTTTTCTGTCTGTATTTATCTGTAAAAATCCGTAAAAACGGAAAACAGGGAGCCTTACTTATGAATGGAGATTCAGTACAGACCTACATTATCCCATTTGCTACAGCATTTATACTACAAAGACCCAGACTTCATTAAATGTCCTTGAACTGAAGAGGTGGACCAGGAGCAAGATGGAGGCTGCTTAACTCGCCGCCTTAGCTGCTCCCCCGATCCTGAATACTAATGCCAATGCTTGACCTTACCTCCTTTCTGGATCGTGTCAGCCTTCATCTCCACAGGCAGCTCAGCTATGCTGTCGGGCTGCTACAGACAGGCAGGACCGCCTGGAAAGCTGCACTTGTCCCTGATCGTCTCTGCGGCGTCCCTTCACGGTTCTGGCTTCAGCAGACGGGAAGCCCAACTATGCTGCCGAAAGCCAACAAGCAGCCTAAGGAGGGTGCGGAGCCTGCGGGTTCAGTCCCAGCACGCACTTCTGCATACAGCAAGAAGCTGCTTTCAGCACGGAAAGCAGAAGAAGGTTTGGAGCTTGCTTTGGGAAAACTTAAAGCTGGTGCAGGGGGCTGAAATCGGACCACCTAGGAGTGCAAGGGTCATCAACAAGTGCTGAATCCGCAAAAGAGAGACAGCTTTCTATTCCAGGACTCTTCTCTGGTAAACCCGCAAATCAACTCCAGAAGGATCAGGGTAGCTCTGCTCCCTCCGTGCTCCTATCAACCGCGCATGCGAAAGAAGGAGTTAACTCCTTGAGAGGGTCTGATGGGGCTGACCCAGGCTTCTTAGAAAGCACTATACAAAACAAAAATGACAGTGGAGAGAAAGGAGAGCCAACCTTGGAGACGGTGGAGATTGGATGGGATGGGGCGCAGGGGCCAACGATTCTTCCACTGCCAGATGGGCGACTGGTGGGGGGGGGGGGTGGTGAACCCCCTGGGTGGGGTATGAGTGAGCCCCTGGAGACAGCCCAAGGGCAAAATGTGGAAAGGCAGATGGGAGGATCTCCAGAGGGACCAGATACATTTTTTTCTTTAATGGATGAGTCGGACCTCTCCGGCTTCAGTGAGGAACTTACGGACGACGATTCTGCCCCAATTGGGGGGAATTACAGCCACCAACACAAAAGCGATTACCCCTTTTTAAAACGGCGTCGCGAGAGATCAAGGAGGGCTGATAAAGAGCTGGGAGCAAAACTAAGTACTATTAGACAACTGAAGTGGGACTACTCAGCGACCCGTCAGGTGTATAGCGAGAATGAGGGAGAGAGATCTGGTATGCCACAAGGGGGGCCTCCAACAGACATGAACCCCCCCCACCCCCAGCTGCTTCCACAATGGATACAATTTACTCTATCCTGAAGCAGATGCAGTCTAAGGCCAGAGTGGAGCATAAAAGAGCCCACCTAGCTACAAAGAAGATTCAGGGTGCAGTACGAAAAGTAAATAAAATTTGCTCTGAGATGGCGGAGCGGATCACCGCAGTTGAGGAGTGGACAGAAGCAGCAGTACCCGCTGTGGCAACAGTGGAAAATCGGCAGAACCTACAGGAGACCCAGCTAGTGGACAGAATGTGGAAGCTGGCGGATTTTGAGAACCGTAAACGCAGAAACAACTTGCGGTTTCTCTGCCTCACAGAGAATGTGGAGAGAACCGACATCAGATCCTTCATGTTGAAGCTGCTAAAAGGAGCCTTCCCTGACCTTGCCCAATGGAACTGGGAATCTGAAGTTCAAAGGGTGCGCCGCTTTCCTCTGATGCTCAAGAAAAATTATCCTCAACAGCCAGAAAGACCTAGAGCTATCCTGGTCTATTTCGGCAATTTTCTCCTATGCCAGGCTATCTCTGAATAGGCAAGACCAGAAGCAAGGAGGTCACATGATGGGCATACCTTCTTCGTCCATCCAGATTTCTGCCATGTGACGGTGGGGAGGAGGTGGCGGCTCCGGCAGCTGTTTCCCCCTTTTTAGCGAATTGGATGTGAAGTGCATCTGTTGAGCCCTGCTCGCCTTAAGATCATCTTCAAGAGAAAGACATGAACATTTGTCTCAGAGGTTAAAGGTCAAGAATAGCAGAAGGAGATCACCAATGAGACTGGACTGGGCTGATGAAACCCCTGGACGCTACCTTTTCTGTGTGGATGGGGCTTTTCTCTGCTTGTTCATTCTTTTTCCCTTTTCCATAGTGTATATCTTCATATTTCTCGGATGGGTCACTTCTGAAGAGGGATTTTTCTTTCTTCCTTTTTTGGGAGGTCACTGCCTCTTCCTGGTTTTTCTTTTGTTTTTCTTTGGGTTTGGTAGGGTTTTGGTGGACTTTGGTAAGGTTTGAGGGATTGGGTCGGGAGTTGGGGGGGTAGGAGTGGCTTGTTGGTAAGCACCATCACCAGGGTCACCTTTTGCTCATGGCAGGGGAAGGGGTGATGGGGGGGGCATCCGCAAGAGGGGTTGAGGTTGGGGCCGTCTCTTGGGGAGGCTGGGAGGAGATCCAAGCATTTTGTTTGGGTTGTGTTTGTGCGGGCAGGTGATTCTCAGGCTATATTGCATTATAACAAAGGATGACTAGCATAAGAATAGCCTCAATTAATATTTGTGGGTTGAATAATTTTCGAAAGTGGCAAAGGGTGAATATAGACCTGCAGTATTTAAAAGCTGATATGATCTCTCAGCAGGAAACGCATGTTGAAGGGTCCCAAAAACATTTACTGGAATTTTCAGGATATCAAATCATCTCCATGACTTTGCAATGAACCCGCACCTGTGGGGTGGCGCTACTTGCACGGAAGGGCAATATTCAATATACTAGAGCCAGGGCAGATAACGTATAGTTTCTTACCTGTCGGTGTAGTTTTGCAGCTTGAAGACTTTCTGGATTCACCATGCTGTGCATTATTCCGCCATCTTGTGGTTGGGTCTGGAATCGTAGTATTTTTTTTCGTGGCCCAGGTGGGCGGCGACGTCCCACCATTTGGTGTCCTTTGTGACGTCGACACGCTTCCTGCGGAAGCTCCCACCTTTGGTCACCATCTTCGGATTCTTTTTTCTTTTCCTTTTTTTGTTTTTTTGTTTTTTTGTTGTTGTCCGCTTTGCTTGATCCCTTTAGCTATGTATGCAATTTAGCCTCCTTTGTCCTCATGTCTCATCTTTCTGGCGGAGGAGGGTGGGATCGCTAGTGAATCCAGAAAGTCTTCAAGCTGCAAAACTACACCGACAGGTAAGAAACTATACGTTTTGCAGCGTGAATCTTTCTGGATTCACTATGCTGTGCATAGACTTAGTAGCGGTTTTTCCCTTATTGCGGTGGCTGGGTGGAAGATGAGCATTGGTTACTGAAAATGTGTTGTAAGACCTTCTGTCCTACTTGCGCTCCCTTGTTCATTTGAATATCCACACAGTAGTGTTTAGTGAACGTGTGCACTGAAGACCATGTTGCAGCTTGGCAAATGTCTTGGATAAGTGTGTTCGCTAGAAACGCAATTGTTGCTCCCTTCTTCCTTGTCGTGCAATGGTATTCTTGGTGACTGGTCGACCCAGAAAACTGCTGGCAAAGGAGACAAAGAACTGTTTTGTTTTCCTGCACTCCTTTGTCCTCTCCATATAGTGCATTACAGCCCTCCTGGCGTCTAGTGTGTGCAGCGCCCTTTCGGTTTGTGTGGAAGGGTTTTGGAAAAAACTTGGTATTTGGATTGTTTGGTTAATGTGGAACTGAGACACCACCTTTGGCATGAAGTGTGGGTCCGTCCTCATTACAATCCTGTCCTTGTGTATTTGCAAGTAGGGCTCTTGGAGTGTCAGCGCTTGCAACTCACTTACTCTTCGTAGTGACGTGATAGCCACTAAGAAGGCTGTCTTTAGTGTGAGCATGTGCAGTGTAGTCTTGTGAATAGGTTCAAAGGGTGCCTTCATCAATTGAGTTAGCACTACGTTGAGGTTCCATGCTGGTGCTGGCATCCTCTTTGGGGGTGCGATTCTTTTCGCCCCTTCCAGAAATCTTTTCACAACTTGAGAGGTGAAGAAACTTTTCCCCGTCTCTCCTCTTGTGTAGGCCACTACCGCAGCCAAGTGCACCCTCAGGGATGTGTAGCTTAATCCGCTTTGCAGCAGGTGTGTTAAGTATTTTAGTACCGTTGATTCCCTTGTGATCTTTTGTTGTAGATTCTCCTTGATGCACCATTCGGACAACCTCCTCCACTTTGCTACGTAGCACTTCCTTGTGGAAGGTCTCCTTGCCTCCCTGAGTACTGCCATGGTACTTGGTGGTAATTTGAGGTGTGCAAATTCTAAGTCTTCAGGAGCCATGCTGCTAGGCTGAGGCTCTCCGGTTCTGGGTGTAGCACCTTTCCGTTCTGCATTGCTAACAGGTCCTTTCTTCTTGGGAACCTGTGTGCTGGTTCTTGTGCCATTTCCACTATCTGTGAGAACCAGGACTGTCTGGCCCACTGAGGTGCTATCAGTATTAGTGTCATGTTGCTGATTCTGCATTTGCTGAGTACCCTGTGCATGAGTGGTATCGGGGGAAAAGCGTATGCAAATGTCTTTGACCAATATATCCATAGCGCATTCCCTTGTGACCAATGGTCTGGTTGTCTGGATGCGTAGTGTTGGCATTTTGCATTCTGGTGTGTTGCAAATAGGTCTATTTGCGGTGTACCCCATTTCTGGAATAGCTTCTCTATTTCCTTTTGATTGAGCTCCCACTCGTGGGATGAAGATGTCTGCCTGCTGAGTCGGTCTGCTTCCACATTGTCCTTCCCCGGGAGATGTATTGCCAGTAGGTCTATTTTTAGTGGGATGGCCCAATTCCATATTTCCTGTGCTAGCCCCGATAGTGCCACTGATTGTGTTCCTCCTTGTTTGTTGATGTAGAACATGGTGGTTGTGTTGTCTGTTTGGATCAACACCCTGTTTCCATACAGCTCTTTCTGAAAGGCTTTTAAGACTAGGAATACAGTCTTTAGCTCCAGGTAGTTGATGTGTCTGACCGCATCTTGCTGCGACCATAGACCCCTCACCCTGAGCTTGTTCATGTGTGCGCCCCACCCCAGCTGGGAGGCGTCTGTTGTGATGGTCACTGTTGGAGTTGGTTGTGTGAATGGCTTCCCCTGTGATATGTTTTCCTTGTTCCACCACGCCATTTCCTGATGCACTGCGTGTGTGACAACCACAAGATCTTCCCAACTCCCTGTTGCCTGTGACCATTGCTGCTGAATCCATTCCTGGAATGGTCTCATGTGTAGTCGGATATTTGGGACTAGGTGGATGCATGACGCCATCATTCCCATTAGCTTGCTCACCGTCCTCACTGTCAGAACTTGCCCCTTGCGGTAAGGACGTGTTTCCTTCAGTATCGCCAATGTTCTCTTCCTGCTGGGGAACACTTTGGCCTGTATGGTGTTGATCTCGGCCCCTAAGAATATCTTGATCTGCTCCGGTTTGGTTGACGATTTTTCCCAATGAATTGAGAAACCAAGTTGGCTCAGTGTTTGCACGACCTGCTGGATGTGTTCTTTGCAGTGGTTGTACGAGCTTGCCTTTACGAGCCAGTCGTCGAGGTAGGGATACACGTGTATTCCTTGCCTTCGTAGGTGTGCTGCTACTGCTGCTAGGCACTTTGTAAACCCCCTTGGTGCAGATTTGAGTCCGAATGCTAGTACTGTGAACTGGTAGTGAGTCTGGTTGATCACAAACCTTAGTAGACGTTTGTGCCTGTGGTTGATGGGGATGTGTAAGTACGCGTCCTTCAGATCTATAGTTGCCATGTAATCCCCTTGTTGTATTTGTGGTATTACCTCCTGTAGAGAAGTCATCTTGAATCTTTGAGTTCTTATGAATTTGTTTAAGAATCTCAGATCTAGGATAGGTCGTAGTGTTTCGTCCACCTTTAGCACGAGGAAGTAAGTTGAGTAAACCCCTTTGTTCCTTTGGTTGTGCGGTACTGCCTCTATTGCCTCTTTGCTGAGCAGTTCCTTCGCCTCAAGCTGCAAGAGCGAAAGTTCTTTTGCTGAGTGAGCCTTGTTTCTTGGTTTTTTTGTTGGAGGTTGTTTTTCCAGCTCTATGCAATATCCGTATTGTATGATGTTTAGTATCCACTTGTCTGTAGTGACCTTCCTCCACTGCTTGAGGAAGTTCTTTATCCTGCCTCCTACCGGTGTTGTGTGTTCGAGGGACTGTTTCTTGTGGAACGTCCGGTTTTTGTTTCTCTGTTTGTCCTTGCCCCCATCCCGAGGTGTTGCTAGGGTGGTTGTGGGCTTGATGGTGAAGTCACTTGGAGGTGGGCTGTTGTCCTCCTCTACGAGTTTGTCCTCGTCCATTTCCGCGCTCTCGAAAGGACTGGCCCCGGGGCTGGTACTGCCAGTTTTGCTGCTGCTGCTGGCCTTGGTTGTTCCTTTGATAGCCTTGCTGGAACGTTTGGTGCGATGTGGCAGGCAGGTTGCCTCCTCTACCGCCCGGCCTTCTTGTGGGTGCCCCTCTTCTCATCCCTCTGAACTGCAGCGCTCCCATGGACCTTGCTGTCTCGTTGTCTTTCTTGAGCTGCGTCAGCTTTTCGTCAACTGGTGTGCCAAACAGTTGTTCGCCATTAAAGGGTGTATTCAGGATGTTACTTTGCACCTCTGGCTTGAATCCCGAAATCCTGAGCCATGCGTGTCTCCTCTCGGTCACCCCTATCATCATTAGTCTGCTGGATGTCTCTGCAGCATCCAAGGCTGATTTCAAGCATGTGTTTGCCATGCTTTTGCCTTCTTCTACTAGGTGAGCTGCCCTTTGTTGGTACTGATCTGGTAGATGCTTTTGGAGTTGCCCCACTTCATCCCAGTGATGGTATGCATGCCTGTTGATCAGGGCATTTGAGTTTGCGATGCGCCACTGGATTGCCGCATTTCTCTCCACCTTTCTCCCTGTAAGATCCATCCTCTTACTCTCCTTGTCTGGAAGAGGTCCAGCTTTAGTGGGCACATTGGCCCTCTTCCTAGCCGTTGCTGTAATTATGGAGTCGGCTGGCACTGATCCTTGTATGTATGCAGGGTCCTGTGAAGAATGTTTATACTTCTTCTCCGTTCTTGGAGTCACAGCCCTGCATACTGCTGGTTCCCTAAAGGCCTCTCTTCCTTGATCCAGCACACTAGGGAGCATGGGTAGGAATTGGCTCCTGGTTTGTTGAGGCAGTAGAGTTTCCAGGAGGAAACATGCCTTGGGCTTCTCCTCTTCCATTTTTACTCCATAGGTTTGTGCAGCCTTCTGGACGACCACGTTGTAGACCCCAATGTCGTCTGGCGGCGAGGGCCTCGAAGGGTAAGCGTCTACCCCTTCTTCCGGCGATTCTGTGTCGAGGTCTTGCAATTCCAGGTCTTGTGCCTCCAAGGACGTCGAGTCCCGGTAGGATTGCAGGTCTTCGTCGCCTTCTCCCTCGAAGTAATAGTCTTCGTCCCCCTGTTCCTCGACCGGTTCGGGTGTTTTTGGCGGTTCGGCATCCTCTATTTCGACCTCGAGCGCGGGTCTCGACGAGATGGAGTATTGGCTCATCTTGTGGTCGAATTCCTTCTTCCGCTGCAGGATGCTTGCCATTTCGGCCTCGAGCCTCCTCTTCTTCCTCTCCATCTCTTGTGCCTGTTCGGCGTCGAGGGCTGGAGCGGCTCTCTTCGGGGCCGTCGATGTCGACGACGATGTCTGCCCTTCCTTTCTCGGCGCCGAGGTGTGCTTCTCGGGGGCAATCTTCGACGCCCTTGGTTTTTCGAGGGCTTTTGCCGATTGGGAGTCCTTTTCGAAGGATCCGCTCGGCTGACTGTCCTTGGTCGCTGTTGCCTTCGTCGAGTGTTTCGGCGGCAATGCTCCCTTCGAGGACTTAGCTTCACTTCTACGAGTGTCGCTTGGGGCTTTAGCTTCACCCTTTCGAGTGTCGCTCGAGTGTTTAGGGGTCGACAACTCCCTTACCTCTTTCGATGTTTTCTTATGGACCTCGACGACTGCGCAGTCCTCCGGTCCTTCGGCGATGTTGTCCTCCTCTCCACTGGAGAGGCCCAGGTCTCAGAGCGATGGAGGTGGTCCCTGCCCCTGCATGTTGTGGTACGCCCTTCTCTGCCTCTCCCTCACTCTGAGGGTCTTGGGTGTAAACGCCGAGCACGCGTTGCAGTCTTCGCTGCTGTGGTCGAGCGGCAAGCAGAGGTTGCAAACTGGATGCTGGTCCTTCTGGGCGTACTTGTGGTGGCAGTTGGTGTAAAACTTGAACGGTGTCTTGTCCATACCCGCGCTCAGGGAGCCCCCTGCGAGCGTATTCTTTGTAGGACGTCGAGATCCAGGTCGTAAACCTTCTCCCTCGTCGTCCCGGTTACTTGACCTGTAGTCCGGTGTAGTTGAAACTGATTTTCGTCGTTTTCCTTGATTCCTCTTCCAAACCTCTGGAACTCTTCGGCAACGATCCAGACCCAACGGCGGAAAAAAGAATCTGAAGATGGAGACCAAAGGTGGGAGCTTCCGCAGGAAGCGCGTCGACGTCACGAAGGACACCAAATGGTGGGACGTCGCCGCCCACCTGGGCCACGAATTTTTTTTTTTTTTTTTTTTAAAGAGAGAAAATACTTTGATTCCGGACCCAACCACAAGATGGCGGAATAATGCACAGCATAGTGAATCCAGAAAGATTCACGCTGCAAAAATATGGTAGATGGGCTATCGCAGAATGTATTTATACAGGAGGGTCTTTCACACTTTGCTCTGTTTATGGGCCCGTCACTGATGATCCAGCTTTATTGGACTGGCTTTTTCCTGAACTAGCCGGGTGGGACCTTCCTCTAGTTATCTGCGGGGATTTTAATAATATTAAAGGGAATGTTGTGAGGGCAGGTGTATCAACTTATCAAGAACATAAGCCCAAGGTTTTTCGGTCACTGATGCAGCTTGTGACTACTCATGGGCTTTATGATGTCTGGGCCGCTAAATAACCTATGGATCCCGGCTATACATTTTTTTCTGCTCCTCATCAGGTGCATGCTCGTCTAGATAATTGTTTTATATCTAGTGGGCTGATGCATGCTTCCCGAATATTCAAATATCCCCGGGTGATGTCTGACCACAATCCCTTAGTGCTAGAACTAGATATTCAAGCTATCCCACAAACTAATAGAGGCTGGTCATTTGAGAGCTTTGCTGTTGATTGATGGTTAAGTTATGCATATGAGGCAGTGGAATCCAATATTTATGGCTGAAAATTTAGGGACTACCCCTATTGGTGTAGTATGGGACACATTTAAAGCAGGGGTTCGATGGAAACTGCGAGATTTAGCTGGATTAGACAGAAGGAGGAGAAGCAGCATTTGCAGGAACTCTATCAGGCTTTATCGCGGGCGAAGGTAGGTTTGGTGGATACTGTTTCTACCGGAATTGATATTAAAGATGCCCAGCTCCGGGTTATACTTGTTAAAACAGCAACAGGGGATATCTCCGCAAAGAAAACGGCCCAAAAATATACGGCTTGGAAGAACAAAGCATATGAATTTAATGGAAAGGTGGGGCATATACTAGCATTCCTTGCCAGACAACAGGCAACTTATGGGGATGCTAAGCAAATACAAGACCCTGAGCTCGGACTTATCTCTGATGTAGGGGGGATACGTTCTGCCTTCCAGAGATATTATCAACAACTTTATGCTGAGGAGATTGTAGACCCTGGTGAGATGGAGTCATACCTAGATCATGGGACTCTGAAAACATTAGACAGAGAGGATCGTGAGCTTTTAGATCAACCTATCTCGGCAGGAGAAATTACACTTGCAGTCTCTGGACTAGCGTCTGGAAAGCTGCAGGGATGTATCTTATCCCGGGGGAATTTTATAAAATGTTTGCCTCTAGTCTCCATAAATACATGCTTGCGGTATTTTTAGCTATTCAGAGAGGCACTCCTCCTCCTGAGACATGGGCCTCTGCTAAGATAGTGATGTTCCCTAAAAAGGGAAAGCCGGTGCAGGAGTTAGGGTCATATCGACCAATTACATTAATCAATTCTGACACTAAAATCTATGTGAAACTTTTAGCCTCTATGATATCTGAGATTATAAAGAAGATTGTTTCACCTGCACAACATTTTTTTATTCCTGGAATGTGAACGATATTCTATATCCGTCAGGTAATTACTCTATTTGACGTGGCCAAAATCCAAGGAGACCCTATGGCCTTGCTATTATTAGACACTGAGAAAGCATTTGATAGGGTCTCCTGGCCTTATCTATGGGCAATATTGGAGAGGAAGGGTCTGGGGCGGGAGTTTATTGGGTGTATCAAAACATTATATATAAATCCTACAGCTAAAAATACGCTAAGGGGGGGGAGAATCGGAGATGGTAAAGATCCAGCGGGTGACAAGGCAGGGATGTCCATGTTCCCCCTGCTTTTTGCCTTTATATTGATCCTTTAATCCACCGAATTAAAGGCAATGCTTCAATTTCGCCAATGTCTACCAGTGGTTGGGACACTAAAATCCTGGCATACGCAGATGATTTAGTTATTGTCACACCAGATCCCACCCTGGCAGTAAAGGAAATTGAAGCGAATCCGATCGATTTGGTCATATTTCGGGGTATAGACTCAATCGGGACAAAACGCAGATACTTATAAATGAGAATATCCGGTTTGAGGATACACAGGTAGTATCTAATGCAGTATATTTTGGTGTTAATATTAGTGCAGATTTGGATAAAGTGGTAGAGGATAACTTAGGCCCACTAATTAATAAAACAAAGACCGAGCTGTGTAGGTGGAATAGCCTCTGACTTACCTTAATTGGCAGGAGTAATTTAATTAAAATGATATTTCTCCCAAGAATTTTGTATTTTTTCAGAGCCATACATCTCAAGGTGAATAACATATGGTTTAAGCCTCTGGATAGTATGATCGGGAGGTTTTTATGGGCCTATACCAGACCCCGGAGGGCCCTGACGTTTCTCTTCCTTTCAAGAGAGCGAGGTGGCTGGGCTGTACCAAACTTCCAGCTGTACTATTGAGCTTCGACGTTGCAACAAATAATCCCTCTACTGTTTGGCTCAACTCAAGAAATGGTCACATTCAACACTACCCCGTCATGTTTTGAACTGACCCTCGGTGATATGGCCGCGTATGTCTGTTTTGGCAATTAGAATTTGGCTATTTTAAGAAAGTTAGGTTTAAGACCTTAATATATTCATTTCGAGTTTGGACTAGTGTTCGGAAAAAACTTGGGATTGGCCGGCTCAGTTTTTATACCCCACTCCAAGATAACCCTCTGTTATCGGATATATTTCATGACCCCCACATTAAGCGTTGGGGGAAAAATCATGGTCCATTTATTCTTGGGGATTTTTTGATGATACATGCTTTATTACTTTTGAGTCACTTAAGACTAAATTCTTTTTAGGGAAAAAGTTTTTTTTTAATTTCTGCAAATCAGGTACTTTCTAGGGAAGAAACGGGGGGGTCAATAGGGTTGAACTTTTGGATCTGTTAGTGAGGAGTAAGTCTTCGATTGGAATTATTTATAAATTATTAAATGATAGAATGGGGGATGATATTGAGAAGCCCACTACTCAATGGCAGGGGGTCCTACAAACAGAGGAGGACAGCCTTTCCTCTCTGGAACTAGCTTGCTCAACGCATTAATCTGCTAACCTACAGATACAACACTATAAAACTTGGTTCAACTTATATATCACACCGGCTAAAATTAGTAAATGGTGTGGAACATCCAGCAAAAACTGCCCACGCTACCAGATCTTTGGGGCAGACCTGGTTCATATGTTGGCAGACCGTCCGGGTCTAAAGAATCTGAGGAGGGATATAACTCACTTCTTTGAGGCCAAATTGAACCTGCGGATTGCGGTCACCTCCCAACTGATCTTATTAGGGGTTCAGGAACAGGAAGACTCTTTGTCAGCCCAATCCCCTTTTTGTTCCTCGCCATGGCGGTACTTAGACTGTGCTTAACGACAGCCTGGTTTGACCCTGCCCCTCCATCATTTAATCAATGGCTGGGTCGGTTAATCTTAGTTTATCAAATTGAAAGGGCGGTTTATGCTCAGAAAGGTATCCGATCTCGGAAAAGAGGACTCCAAATTTGGGCTCCACTGAGGAATTGGCTCGAAATATATGGCGAGAGCTGACCGACTTGTCATCCGGTTTTTGGCTTGGGGCTATCGTTTGGTATTGTATTATGACCTGAAATATATCTTTATGTTGTTATTGTAAATACATGTCTATTGCTTTCATCTGCTTGTTACTTTATCGGTTTTTTTCGTATTCTGGCTTGGATGGGGGTGGGGGGAGGATGGGGGGTTAAATCTGTTAAAACTCAAAGATTGTTTTAAAAAATAAAAAAGTCCTTGAACGGATTCAGTGAATTGAGAGAGCAGACGAAGGGCCCTGTAGTTAATGAAATAGGTTTAGTGTAGCTGGCAAACTATTAATAGATATACACTGGTCTTCTCCAGAGATATCTTAGCGTAGCTTGCTCTGTTCCTGTAGTCATATAAGAGGTCAGCTAATACACGCAGAGCCCTCATCTTCCTAGTCCTGGATACAAGTGAGAGTACGTACAGCCATTCAGGTCTCCTCACAGGTCACAGACAAATATAGGTTATTACATCCCAGACCTTTGCATCGGGATCATGACATTGTGTTATGTACACAGGGAGTACCTTTACATGGTGGTTTATTACATCGGGACTAAGTATTACTTCTAATCCCATACATCTATGTTTATATTTTTTAATTATAAAAATTAACCTATTTTTAGATTTCATGTAATATTTTTAAAACTTACACTAATATTTTAATGTAAATTAATATTACTTTTAACTTTCTTTTTTTCTCAACATAATGTGAATGTAATTTTTCATCCCTGAACCCTAAAACCCCTATACACTACCTTAACCTTCAACCTTAAATAAAAAGCTTAAAGCAGTAAAGTAGTAATTTTACTGTGAAATAAAAGACTGAGAATTTAACTGCAATGTAATGATTCCCACTGCAGAGCATGAGATGTAAAGGTAACATCATTACAGACAGCAGGCTTATTCCTCTTCTGTCCTTCCACAGGAGTAGAGGCGCCACTTCTGTGCAGGGAACTAGCCAGTGGGTGGCAACAACTCCCTACCCAATGGTTGAAAAGTTCTGAACCTTCCCTCTTTTCCAACATATCCTGTTTGACTTACTGCAAACTATCCTAAAATGCACCATTGCCAGGGAAAACCAAGATGGCAAAACCTTTTTCCCCCACTAAAGGAGGCCTGGGTCTACCAAGATGTGTTCCCATAGTAAAGACAAGTCACCTCTTCTTTGTCTACACCAAATATGGTCTTTGACCAACCAGCCTCCCACAGTGAATGGAATCAAGGTGGCTAGGGTGCACCCTGGGAACAAAAGGGCCCTTATTCCAAGGTGTCACTTGATACTTCGCTATGAATGACCAGGTCCTAGCCTGGTCCCTTTCAAGTTAAATCAATTTCCTAGGCACGCCCCATGGCCCTTCCTGAGACACGGTGGGAAGCATACTCACCCAAAGGTCATCTTGCCAAAAAAGCCCAAGCCATCATTCTTACCCTGAGAACAATTTCACACGATCAAGCACTGGCAGGAAGAACAGCTCAAGCAGACTAAGGCCTATTAGTGCACTGGCGCCTGAGTCAGAAAGAAACGTTTTACAAAGTAACTTTCTTTTTCATTTATCAAAAATCCAACTTCTCCATTGAAATGGATTTTTAACAAATATGAAAAATCTGTGGTTAAACTTTCTCTGTTACTTTACTCAAAACCAACACAGAAAAATCATATATTAATTGTACTTTATCATTTCTTATAAAAAATAAAATAAACATAATACCTATACAGTGAAAAAGTGAAAATGGCTCTTGGAGGCTAGTCACTCTAGGAATACGTCAACCTTAATTTCTGACATGTTCCACTTTCAAATATTAGGAACGCTGCCGTATGGGTCACGGTCTACTTAGGACAGGGGTCTTCAAACTAGGGGACGGGCACCCTAGATGGGCCTCAAGTGATCCCAGGAGTGGGGGGAGGGTGAGTGCACCAGGCTCTAACCAAATAAAGCATTTTGCTGATAACAGTGCTTTGTTTTAAGCGGGGAAAAAATTTGCAGCAGTAAGCTGCTTTGTAATGGGCCATCACAATATCTTTTCCCATTCATATCCTAGCTGGGAGTAAGTGACAAAAGGGAAGCGACTCCAAATATGCTTCAAAACCCCATTTCTAATAATCACACTGTTGATACTTTTACACATCAGTATGCCCTGCCTGGCCAGAATAGTATGTTTAGCAATCATGAATTTGATTACATTTTTAAAATGGTAACAAAACTTAACTGCAATGTTTAAATAACTCTAGACATATTTAAACATTGCCATTTTTAATAGAATTGTGATGTTTTTTCTTCCACCAGCGAAGCTTGAGTTCCGTGCTAGCAGCGCTGTGTACCATGGCCTTAACGGAAAGTGGGGTATGCCAATTTTACACTGCTTTTAGGGGTCAGAGCACAAACACAGGGGACTGGAAAGCAGATGAAGTGTTCAGAGTCCACATACCAGAAGCATCAGACCATTTTCGCACCATCCCCATTGTAGATGGGGAGGATTCCACAACTCTATGCCAGATATGTGAAGTAAAGAATCTTAGTCCAGTGCCGGTCCATGCGTGGAGGAGTTGTGACCATCCAAACAACTGCATGCAAAACTCCTACACTGTGTGGAATATCTATGAACATTGTAGAAGTCAGACTAAATGCTAATATTATGTGGAAGTGCCCTGCTATAACTGGGAAGAGCCATACATACAGGTTGTCCTTTATTACTAAATATTGTGCTAATGAAGAGATTGTTAGGATTATAAAAGACTATGCCATTCGCATATTCTATATAGTTTGATTAATTAATTAAAATTTCGGTATGCCATAATGAGATTAGAAAGGTTGCTTTGCCTTGACATAATATGGGTAGCAATGTATATATCAGTAAAAATCATTATGACTACAGTTAGGCATAAACTTGCAGGCCAATAATAGGACACACAAACTGTATATGAGACATTCATCTTATTAATAATCAATGTTTATATTTTATAGTGTGGCGTTGTATCAGGACCTTCACTGTTTTCCACAAATAAAGAAGATACATTAAGGTTACATTTATTTATTTTTCATTTATGAAAGAAGGTTAGTTGACTCCCACTATTATCTGTATTTGAAAATCATGTGACTAGATCAAAAATGGAATAATGCACAGCATGTGAACCCAGAAAAGATTCACGGTGCAGAACTTAATGCCATAGATGTGCTCTAAGGGGAAATATTAAAACTTTTTAAAAATGTTTATAAGATTAGAAGAAATTCAATGTACAATAGTTCATTCAAATATTAAATATACACACACACCACAAGTTATTGCAATAATCTATACTTGATAAATATGTAAAACATTTTTTTTTATTGTGTACTTGTTTTATAACTATTATACAGCCCTGAAGTGACTTGTCATGAAACACACACGTCTGCGGTCTCTGAAAGTGATACTTTGTGTTCAAAACACAAATAAAATAAAGTATTACTTTTAATTCAAACTAAGGTGCATCTCACTTGTAACTTTTTATTATACAATGTGCACCCCTGGAACCAGGGTGTTTAGCTAAAGCTGTACTTGCAGTGTTTCCCTGTGGACCAAACATTTATAAATGCTTACCACCCCAACCTCCCCCATCCCCCTCCTGCCAAAAAAATGTTTCAATAACGGTAAAACACGTCACATGGTGCATTTTATAACACTTTTTTCAGGCCCATATTAATTAAATGCGATAATTTATGACAGTGCATTTGAGCGCCCTTCTAAGAAATAAAATACAGGCTGAAAGAGGGGGTGGTGGGTGACAGTGTGAGGTGAGGAGTGTTGGGTATGAAGAAACAGGGGCTGGACTGACAATTTAATGTTAAAACACACAAGGCTTTGAAAAAATACACACTGAAGCTGGAGTTTCACTTCTCTTACCAGTTCCTCCTGGGTGTCAATCACCGCCAGGGAGGAGTTCAATGCAGCGCACGAGTCTTTGGCCTCCGTCCAGTTTCCAGCACTTATAGAGAAATAATAACACTTGTTCCGGTACCAGATCCAGTCATCGCCACAAGGGGGCAGCACGGCACCGTCCTTTCCATTCTCTGCAGAACTGCTTTGCACATACTTGAGCTGGCGCTCAGTGCAATGGTTATTCTTGAGAGCTGATAAAACAGAAATTGAACTTAAAAACCGGACAGTCAGACAACAAAAATTATTTGTGATCAGAACCATACGATACTACGAGCTCTGCTAAAGTGTACGTGACCTGTCCAATGACGGGTGCCTGTCCCATGACAGGTGCTGTAACTGCTCTGGAAGGAAGCGAGCCTTGCACCTAGGGGAGGACAGGCTGCTACTGTGGGACAGGCCGGAGACACTCCCGGAACCGGCTGACACTCCGCAAACAAGGGCGGGCGTCTCCTGGGTCACGCAAAGTATAGCCGCCTCTGGGTCACACCGAAAAGGTCTCGCTACAACTTGGGACACACACACGACAACATATCATACCATACCTAATATGAGGACCTCCGACCGGCCATTGATCGCAATGAAATGTGTATTTACTATTCTAGGGAAGGTTAAAAAGGGGACCGGGGCAAATCTAACTGCACTTTTAGTTTTTTGATACACTCGCTCAAAATTACCTAAACTCACTACCAGGACCCGTCCTCCTAACGCACCGGTCCTTACAAAGATAGTGTTTATCAGGTTCTGAGAAGGATAACCCACACTGTGAGGACCCAGTCAGTCAGTCAGACACATACACACACACAGGCGCACCAGTTGCTACTGGGTCACAAGGTAAGGCTGCTCTATGTTCTACTCAGGACACAAGGACAGGTTGCTTCCGGACCAGGACACAAGTGAACTCTGACACTGGGTTCAAACACTCTGGAAATAAAGGCACATAGCTGTTGTGTGCAAGCAGTATATCATTGTCATATCAAGTCCTAGATGTGGTTTACAAAAATATTGGCCATTAATAGAAAATCTATGAACAGAGACTATATTTTTGCAAATAACACAATTTTTTATGTCAATTAATATTGTGACACACAGCACTAACTACTGGATGAAAACAAGCATTTGCAATGCAGATCGGTCTCACCTTTGGGGCCTTATAAGTATGTAGCCATGCAGCACATTGTCTGCAAGTGGGGGCCAGTAGTGTTTCCACCAGGATGACGGGGTCCAACATTCCGAAAGAGAGAGAATGTGAGGAGATGGGTATAGGCAGGAAACACACAAAACATTCACTGGCTTGGAAATAAGGCACGGGGCACAGGCATTGCAGGAGGCACAGATTAAAAGGCAGGAGCCGAGAAAGCCTGAGCTTGCGACTCAGGCAAATTTGGTAAGTTGCTAAGCTAGGCAGAAGTCAGGGTTTCATGCAGGTGGTTTGCTCGGCCAGGAGCACTGGCAGGGGAGGACGGTAGTTACTTCAACAACTCAGGCAGGGTTTCTGGCAAGGGGCAGTGCCATGCCACTCTCCTATCAACAGTCTGAGTACCAGTTCCCTTTTGCCCACTGCCTAACTTACCTTTAGTGGACTTTATAGAAGCTGGTGCAGTCCTGGGATTTGCTCACACAGGGCGGTGCTTAGCAACAGGTTGTGCACCATTGGCTGCTGTGGCTCTGGGAAATTGGTGCAGACAAATAGGTCTAGGTCATAGAGGTACTGAAGGCAGCAGGGGGCTGTCATGGCGACAGAGGGCTACTGGGGTTGGGACTCCCAAGTGTGGCATGCACAGGGCTAATTACAGTATTTCAATTACTATTACTACTGTTTATGGCTCTGATGTTGTATACTGTACGTGGAGATCTTTGTATTGTGTCTTACAACGCTGCGGTCGTAACCAGACTGATAATTTTCTGGAAGTAAGGATGGTAGGGGGGAAGAGTTCTGAAGAGGAAGGAAAGCCCAACTGTAGGAGGGGAGTGTGTCGGAGGAGGAGCGCATAGTTTTGAGGAGAATCTGCCGTTAGCAACTGGGTAAACAATAGGGGAAATTGGTGTGTAGCCATATTAGGATTATTGGCACCTATTTGCACGAGAGAGGGAGAGTTGTTGGAACTTGGGTGTAAACTTGCCGTGCGTGCTATTTTGAAGATGGTACGGCACCTCCTGTGATGGCCTCTCCATGCCCCCTCTTACTGAGTTGGAGGTCAACCCGTTCTGCTGGGACTTCAATCACGCACGGAGCTATGGAGAACAAGCTGGAACACTAGCAGGAAATCACAAATAAAAAAGATCATTTAGTAAATAAAGAAAAAAAACACCATGCGCCCAGAAAAGGGAGAGGAGGAGGGATGCGGGAGGTCTTCAACACAGACAATGGGAGGGGAGTGGGAGCTTTACACCACGGAGAGCATGAGGAGGGGAGGGAGGGGCTAAAGGCAACAGGACAATGGGAGAATGAAAATCAGGACCCGGGGCAGCCCTTGCAGCTACGGAGCACAAGCAGGGAATACTAGGAGGAAATTGCTACGCGACACTAACATATATGGCCGATCGTGAAATAATACATGCAACAGGGGCGATCTCCAGGGCATGACCAAAACAGCAAAAGGAGGGACAAATGGAAACTATTCACCAATGAAAACAAAGGAAATTCGAAAAGCACATGAAGGAACCAATCAAAAGAGATGGGCATGCTGAATGCCCATAGAGAAGACACAGCATGCCTTGCAGAGCAGCGTATGCAGGCTGATTAGGTTGAATGAATGAATGAATATTGGACTTGTAGAGCGCGAACTTAGCCCAAGGGCGTCAAGGCGCTGTATGCGGAACATGAGGGTGCAGACAGAGAGACATGCTCATACCGAGGTCTGTGAGAAAAGCCAGGTCTTTAAGGCTTTACGGAAAAGAGAATGGGACGCCTGACTCGAGAGCTTTTCCGGGAGGGAGTTCCACAGTTTAGCAGCAGCAGTGGAAAAAGCTCTATCTCCCCATTTAACCTACTTAAATCTCGGTACTGTTAGCAGATTCTTATCTGCGGACCGGAGCCGCCTGCTAGGAACATAGCGATGGACAATAGCCTTAATCGCCTCAGGACCTGAACCGTAGTAGGCATCGTGAGTCAAGCACAAAGTCTTTAAGAAGATCCTACGGTCCATAGGCAGCCAGTGCAGCAACTTGGAGGCTGTGACTGAATGGTATTTTGGTAAATTCATCACCAACCTGGCTGCAGCATTCTGCACCATCTGCAGACGTCGCACTAGGCCTTTGTTGATGCTCAAATAGAGGGCATTACAACAGTCCAATCTGGACGTTACCAGGGCAATGACGGCCTGCTTATGTGCATCGAAGGAGAGGAAATGGGAGATTTTTCTTAGGATCCTAATGATCCCGAAACACGTGGAGACTGTCCTGCTAACCTGCAAGCTTAAGGACAGTGAATTGTCCACAATAACCCCAAGGTTTTTCCCATGGGAAACCGGGCAGGGACAGACGCCAAGCGCGTCCGGCCACCAGTCACTGGACCAGATTTCCTGTTTACTCCCAAAGATCAGGACCTCCGTCTTCTCTCCATTTAATTTCAGAAAATTTTCCACCATCCAGGAGGAGACTGTCTGCATACAGTTCCTAAAGTTAAGGGCCGAATCCTTTATACTATGCGAAATAGACACCATTATTTGGGTGTCGTCCGCATAGGACAGCACCTCTAACCCATAGGATCTCACAACCTTAGCAAGAGGAGCGACATAGATATTAAAAAGAGTTGGGCTCAGGGAGGAGCCCTGAAGAACACCGCACAACAAGGGTTTGGGGGCTGAGTAGAATGGACCAAGCTTCACCGTCTGTGCCCCCTCACTAAGAAAGGAAGCAAGAAGCCCCATGGCTGAGCCCCCAATACCTATCTCTCTGAGGCGATCAATCAGCCTGCGAGGAGACAGGGTATCAAAGGCTGCGGTGAGGTCAAGTAGAACAAGCAGGGTGGTGTGCCCTGCGTCCACTTGAGTCCGGATATTGTTAAATACAGCCGTCAGTGCTGTTTCCGTACTATGGTGGCTTCTGAATCCATGTTGAGAACCATCAAGTAGGTGGTAATCTTTTAGGTAGGTGCTAAGAAGAGAGTTGAGGTAGGTTTCCAGAATCTTAGCTGGAACAGGAAGTAAGGAGATCGGCCGATAATTCTTCAGTTCACCAGGATCCAGAGAAGGTTTCTTCAAAAGTGGCTTCACTACAGCCGTCTTCCACAGGGTGGGATATTGCACCTCTGAGATGGCAACATTAAGAACATCGGTCAGATGGGGAATAATGATTTCACGGCCACTTTTTAACACCTTGAGGGGACAAGGATCCAGTGGGGAGCCCGATTTGACCCGTTCTAAAAGCCGATCGGTCACCTCAGAGGACATGTAAGGAAAAGTGAAGACTGGGAGACCCCTCCGTGAGTGAGGCCACATTAGGATGGAGAGTGGGTCGAACAGACAACCCCGCGATGGGGTTGGAAGCTTCAAGCAAGGAGTAAATGTCTGAGATCTTTGTATGGAAAAAGTCAGACATTTTATCACAACGCTCCTGGGAAAATTCTGAGGGGTCAGTGACATGGGGAGAGGTAAGAGAGTTTATTACCTTAAAAAGATCCCTAGAGGATTTCATAGAGTCAGTAGTCTTGGAAAAGTATAATCTCTTTTCCTCCATGATGGCTGCTTTATACTCTTTTAGACCCTGTTTATGCAATTCCCTACTCAACGGTTCTAGGTCTATGCGCCAGAGCCTCTCCTGTTTACGACAGCCCTGTCTCAACTTTCTGAGTCTCTCCGTAAACCAGGGAGCAGAGGGTTTTTTCCGTGCTGAGTAGTGCTTACTAAGAGGTGCAAGGGTGTCCATTGCTGCTGACAATTGTTGTGATAACTCCACCGCTGCCAAATTAGCGTCGTGAAGCTTAGTGAGCTCAAGGTTATTAAGGAGATTGGAAAGTGACTCCTTACTTATGAGGCTAAAGTTCCTCCTTTCTTCCAAAGTCCTGTTACCAGAAAGAGCCATCGCTGATGCCATGAAATGTAAATCAAAAGGGACGGCGAAATGGTCAGACCAAGCTAGGGGGATAGGTTCCCCCACCCTTATACGAGGGTCATTAGAGAAGACACCGTCAAGTATGTGCCCCGCTATATGGGTGGGCTTTCTGACCAGCTGTGAGAAACCACAGCAACTCAAGGTTTCCAAAAGACTTTGGGTATCCTTACATTGAATGTTATCTAAGTGAAAATTAAAATCCCCCAAGAGAGTAAGATTGGATATTTCACAGTAGGGTTCTAGAAGCCTACTAAAATCCTGACTAAAGGAAACCCTAGAGCCCGGTTGCCTATAACATAAGATGACAGAGAAGCTTTCCGTGGGGTGTAGGTTAATTGAGAAATAAAAGGCCTGGTAGAGATCAGGAGCAGCGGACAAAACCTGAGTGCGGCAGATCAAGGTTTCTCTATAAAGAATGCCCACACCCCCTCCCCACCAACCTACCCTGTCCATTCTAGCAAGGGTGTACCCAGTGGGGATAGCATCTACAAGGTCAGGACCAGAGGCGTCTGTAGCCCATGTTTCGGTTATAAAAACCCAGGTTGGCTTCCTTGCTGAGACAAAGTCTCTGAAAGCAACCTTATTTTTAATCAGGGATCTTGCATTAATGAGATAACCCTGGTTAGGTTCGACCTAAGAATCTCAGAAAATTAGGACATGCGGTTAAAAGAAGTGCATGCAATTCTCAACAATTGCAGAATTTAGCTGGTAGTCTACGTACCATGAGGAGGCTGACGTATCGCGAGGAGAAGTGGCGTATCGCGACCACGGACTGCAGTCTGCCGAGGCAGCAACGGCGGCAGCAGCGAGGAGAGGAGGGAACCTTGTGTCTGAAACCAAGGGGGACAGGCTCCAGAGACTCGGCGAGATGCCCTCAGGGGGGCCTGCCTAACTTCCCCGCAATTGTGGCGGGCCTGTAGCTGCCCAGGAAACCCCAGGGTGCTGAGCGGTTCCAGGCCCTGCACCACCAGGCGCGCAACGCCCATTGGGATCAAAGGGCTTCAGCCCCCCCCCCCCGTCGTGTGTGGCAGCCCGGGCTGAGACAGCTTCCCGGGCACACACAGAGCCTCACCGAGTACTTCACAGGTCTTTAAAAGACCATTCTGCATCTCCACTCTAACTATTGCTGGAAGAGTCAGCCCCCCCCCGAAAAATTTTCTTAGTCCCCCCCCCCGTGCACCACTGCTAGACAAGACATACCTGCGGCTCATGTACAGCCACTCTCCTGCACCATTTCTCCCCGGACAGCAGCTCCCTGCTGCAGGCCACCTAGCAGCTACTACGCGCCCGATCAGGACACAGAGGTGAGCGAAAGTGGGGGTGCGGCTCTGATACTTGCATGGGGGAGTGCAGCGGACAGCAGGACAAGCAGTGAGCAGAGAGAGAGAGAGAGGAGCAGTGCAAGTCTGTCAAGAGCCCTTCTTAAACCAGTGAGGGAAGGGCTCTTGGTGAAGGGGTACTGGTGCCTACCACCCGTTCAGTGGGATCAGCCTGGATTTTTCTGCCCTCTGTACCCCTCACTTCACCACCTCCACCCTCCAGTTGGTCTTCACTACACCAAGTGCTCCATCAGCCACCGCAATCCACTGATTGCCCTCAGCATTCAGTGCCACAACCACTCGCAAAGACATGAAGCAAAAGGCGATTGTAGCAGCTGTACCCAGCAGCTACTGAGTGTGTGCCCCAGGCACCTTCGGAAGTGCGGTTTGCAAGTGTCCAGGAGCCACACTCGTCTCTACACTGCAGGCCCTTCACCGAGGCCAGAGCAGAATCAAAACAGGACAAACAATAGACCCCGGCGTTCAATGTGACCAGCGCGGCTCCAAACTCAGCTGGGCTCTTTGACCAGGGTGTGCGTGCTTGTGCCCCTCTGGAGGGGTGTGGCGACGCAGATCTATCCCGGCCTGGGGTCGACATCTGGCATCAAGCCTTCACCGTAACCAACATCTTAAGGCACAAAGTGGCCACCACCAAACCAGCACAAACTCACCTGATCATTCCTCCTAGTAAACTCAACCTATTCAAGCTATTCAAACAGAAATAGTCATCAGCAGCCCTAGCACCAGTTCTAGGCACTCCAAAAAGAAAATGACATATTTTACTAAAGTTCTTACTGACACTGTAAAATAGCTTAGGTTCACTGTAAGTATGAATAAAAAGGCGTTTTTTAATATAAGAAAACGCCTGGCTGTGATGACCTGCGCTCACTATCAATTTCTTCTAAAAACAGATGAGGTAAAAAAAGTAGAATTTTTTTTGTATATCATGGGGTCAAATTTAAGGTGATTTTGGGAGGCCCGGAGTCTTCACAATTCTTAAATGTTATGAGGGCATGGGTGCCCCTTGCTGCATTTAAGTGGGTGTTTCTCTACTCATGCACCCCACTCCCCTCCAACGTGTCCATGGCTGTTTGCCCTCTTCTCCCTCCTCCGAAAAGATCTTGGTGGTAAGACATGGCCCTCTGGGGTAAAACACACACACGCACACACAGGCACACACAGACAGACAGGCACACACACAAAAGGCCGTGTCTGGGAACAGGCGGCCCCCGTTCGATGCCGGACAAACATCCGAAGACGCAACAACTCGCAGAGTTCAACGGACTCATTTAAAACCAGCACAACCGCGCAAAGTGGGACACATTGGAATACCAAAACACGCAGGAAAACTGAACATGCACAACTGAAGGCAATCTGTAAAAAGCATTACAATGCAGAAAAGTGCAATGCTCAAGAGTGCGACAGTGCGCACACAGTACATGAAACAGAACGCTGTACCATGGAGGGCCACACGGAAGATACAACAGAACACAGAGTACAAAACAATACATCAAAGGTACTGAAGAAAGAACTGCTGCAGAACTCTAGATACGGTAAGTAAATGAAATACAGAGCAGTAAAATACAGCCGTATGCAGTGACCTGTCGTTAAACACAGCGTCCAATAATGCATGGAAAAACAAGAACAGTAGCACAGCAAAACACGCTGCGATAATACCCCGTATGGTGTAAGGCTGGGGACTGCGGCCCCCAGCATACTCTGGGGCCCATCCATATGGACTGCAGCCCCCAGCACATTCTACAGTCCATCCATACGTACTGCGCCCCCAGCACATTGTACACTCCATCCATATGACTAAGGCCTGAGCACACTCTGCACCCCCAGCACACTCTACACTCCATCCATATGGACTGAGAACCCCAGCACCCTCTGCAGTCCATCTATACGGACTGCGGACCCCCACACACTCTACAGTCCATCCATACGGACTGCGGCCCCCACACACTCTACAGTCCATCCATACGGACTGCGGCCCCCTCCACACACTCTACAGTCCATCCATACGGACTGAGGCCCCCAGCACACTCTACTCTCCATCCATACAGACTGAGGCCCCCAGCACACTCTGCAGTCCATCCATATGAACTGAGGCCCCCCAACACACTCTACAGTCCATCCATACGGACTGAGGTCCCCAGCACACTCTACAGTCCATCCATACGGACTGAGGCCCCCCAACACACTCTCATAAGGTCCCAAAGGCGAGACCTATTGGCTATGCCAATGCTTGTTTATAGAGCTCTACATTTCGTTTTTGCTGGCTTGTTGTCTCTTCGCACTTTACCACTGCTGATCAGTGCTAAAGTGCAAGCACTCCCTCTGTAAATTGTGATTATAATTGACATATTTGATTTACTGGTAAGTCTCTAGTAATGGACACTGTGCATGCCCAGGTCCTGTAACTCAACTGCTACTAATGGGCCTGCAGCACTGATTGTGCCACCAACACAAGCAGCCTTTCAAATTTGTCTCAGACCTGCCATTGCAGTGTCTGTGAGTGCAGTTTTAAACTGCCATGTCGACCTGACAAGTGCACCCACTTGCCAGGCCCTAACCTTCCCCTTTTCCTACATGTAAGGCACCCCTAAAGTAGGCCCAAGATACCCCCATGGGCAGGGTGCAGTGTATGTGATAGGTAGGACATGTGATGGTGGGTTTTACATGTCCTGATAGTGAAATACTACAAATTTCGTTTTTCACTATTGAAAGGCTATCTCTCCCATAGGTTAGCATTGGAGCTGCCTTGTAACATCCTACAAGTGTAACTCTCAATTGGAAAGACAGAGATTTGGAGTTTGGGCTCCCTGAGCTCCGGATTTGAAAATACATCATTTAGTGAAGGTGGCTTTTAAACCGTTTTAAAAAGGCACTTTTAGAAAGTAGACTTCTTGCTTTACCATTCTGTGTGCCTCTGTCTGCTTGTTGAATCCACGTCTGGTTTAGAATGACAGGGACCGTTTGTGCATTCACTACAGACACTCACACAAAGGGAGTCGAGGTGTGCCCTGCATATGTGGATGGGCCTTCCTGAGCTAGAGTGGTAGGAGGAGCTGTCCCCTGCACCTGAATAGGGCTGTGTCTGCCTTTCACAATGCTGTCTCCACCCCTGTAGTGTGGCTGGACCAGAGAGGGCACAATTGGTTCTACTAAGCAAGACAGACTTTCTTTACAAAGACTTCAAAAGGACAAAAGGGGTATGAGCATTGGACCTAAAACTCCAGACTTTTAGAACACGTCTGGACTAAGAGGACCCTGCCAAGAAGAGCTGCCAGGAGGAGTACTGCCCCGTTGCTGTGTGTTGCTTTGCTGGGTTGGCCTTCAGATGTTGCTTCTGTCTGTGGGCAGTGGAAAGGACTGGACCTTTACTTTGCTGTATCCTGCTTAAGAAGATTCTCCAAGGGATTGAAGTAGAGCTTGCTTCCTGTTAAGAAGTCTCAGGGACACAAAGGCTTAACCTGCAGCATCCTTGAACTCCTCTGCTGGGAATTCTGACCTGTCAAGTTGTGCCAATTCCAGTTCTGGCCACTAGGTGTGTTTTGCTGGGTTGCAAACCTCAAGAAAAGGTTTCCAGGTGCCATCTCTGATGCCGATGCCTGCACTGACGCCGTGGTCACTGCTCACTGGGTGAGCGCAGCACCGACAGCGACGACACCACAGCCCCAACACCATCGCTGCATCAACATCAACTTAGTCTTCGAGGCCACTGCCTGCACCCGGGCCAAGGGCACTGCTTGTGGTGTGCATGAAGCAATGCCCGATGCCGACTGATGCCAGCTCCTCCCTCACCATTGCAGTCTCGATAACCGACGTGGGTTACTGCCTGACGCCGCACCGTCGTAAGAAACCACTGCACTGCCACCACCTCACCTCCCCTGAAACAATAAGGAACAGATGTCTCGCCTCCACTCCCCTGCATAGCAATAAGGAACATACGCCTCATCACCCCTGTGGCAGTAAGGAACCGATGCCGCACTGCTTCACCTCCCCAACATCGTGCAACACCTTTGCTTGTAACATGACAAGAGGTACTCTTTCTCTGGGGGTCCGTGTGACTCCGTGGCCGGCCCACACACCTTACGGTTGGCGCCGTACTTTGGATTTGTACCTGTCACGACATCGAGATAGCCCCAGTTGGAGGTATTGCTTGCTGGGAACTGTATGGAAGGAACCTCTTAAAAGTGAGATTGAGTTCTGTATGTTGGATTTTTGTTGTTTTGGTCTTGTTCAGTTTAGATAAAGATACTTTACTTTTCTAAACTGGTGTGGTGTCCATTTGTAGTGTTTTCACTGTGTGTTATATACAAATGCTTTACACACTGCCTCCGAGATAAGCCAGAGTGCTTGTGCCAAGCTACCAAGGGGGTGAGCAGGGGTTATCTTAACTGTGTGATTCCCCTTCCCTGACTAGAAGGAAGGGTCCCTACATGGACAGGGGGCATACCACTGCTAACTTGAGACCCCCCATTTTTAACACTGCATTATAACGACAACCGGAAATCAGGGTGAAATCGCAAGATAGCCAACCTGTTAGAGACACTTAAAGAATTACAATTGTAACTATAACCCAAAAGAGACCAAAATGGTAAAATCCTGCATTACACTGGGCTGGCACATCACAGAGGAACCTTGAATACATACTCCTAAATTATCAAACTGCAGAGAGTAGGAGGGCTGAGTGAATAAACAGTGTTATTTTAAGGAACCATTTCACCGACCTCAAATCCTGAAACTCAGAACAGAGTAAGAAATTCTGACGTCACTTAAAACAATGGTTTAACCCATGCCTGTAAATCGAGCCATACATTAATTTCAAATCATTTCAGGGGTCCCCACAACAACTGGACACATGTCAGTAATGTGCTGCGTTAAAGCATTCTTTGTAGGGAGTGGACAGCCACAAAGAAGGTCTTGATATGGGGGTGAGACAGAGCTCATCAGCGTTTGGATTTTGGAGAGTAGGACTCCAGATATCATTAGCTCGGAGGGAAGAGGCAGGACTTCTGGCACATCTGGAATTTGGGACAGGACATTCGACTGGTTTTGAATAGGGGATGAGACACCCCGGGACAGATCACACAGTCTCTGACCCATGCACAGGATGGTATAACAAAGGGGCTCTGTGTCTATACAAATATGGGACCGCTCTTTCAGCAGATTCTCAAAAAAACATGGACACCCCTTGTTTGCCCGAGGACAAATGAGGGAATCGGAGTTGCCTTGTCCATGGTTCGCTTTGCTGAAGGATGGGGAACAGGCAAAGGGTCCCTCGGGGCTCCTGCTAAACAAACCCTTAGGAAGAGGCGACACCGTCAGTATCTGCACACGAGCAGCTTTCATCTCAGCCTATCAGGGATGTTCTGAACCCCTACTCTGATTAAAGGACTTCGATTGTTTCACTCAGTCTCTTGGTAATCGGAAGGGTGCAGGAAATGACGCAGGCAGGACATGCTACAGCTCCGTTGGCTGTCGCTTGGCAGAGCGGCCAGAGAAGATGCGTGTGAGAGCCCATGGTGACTGGACATTTTACCAGCACTAATGTCATTCATAGATCACTTGTGACTTGGAGCAGTTATGATTTGATCAATCTGTATTCAAATGGATGTATTTTCCACACATTGTCTTCCGCCCATCCTTGTCACTCATTGTTTATCTTACTTCCCTACCTTGTTACCCAATGTTTATTAGATAGTTGGTTCATTCTACCTTTGGATTGACAGATGGAGGCTTGAGGAGAAGACGGTGCTGACAGAGTGAGCTTGGAAGGCCGTTTCCAGCACAAAGCAAGTGAATAAAAGCAAAAAGTTTCTTCCAATACGAGTGAATCTTTTTTTTTTTTACCATTACCAGGAGGTCTACATGCCAACTGCACCACCCACATGCCAGCCATCACTTCCCACTCGAGGGTGGGGGTACCAGGCACAGATCTCGGTTTCAACAGTCTTGGGGTGTCTGTTATGCACTCTTGCACCCCTGTGCTAACTTTGTAATTTACTAACTGCTCCAAGCACTGCACTTTTTTGGGTTAACGGAGTTGTTGGCCCCAGTGGCACCCTAACAAACACAAACCAGAGCTGGGCACCGCATCTGTGGCCACGGGCATATTTAGGAATGTGGGGTCTGTGTGTGGGGTCTGTGCAGCAGGTCTGGTCTGAACTGAATGACAGGACATCCGGTGTGTGCTGCAATGAAAGCCAGGAGGCAGGAACGACGCACAACGTACCTCGTACCCTGTGCACTGGTGCAGAATACAACTGGCATCTTTTTTTGTAAAACTGAGGGGGAGGTCCTCCTGTTGATATCTCAGAAAGTTTTTTGAACCAAGTCAAGAATGGAGAAAGAGGTTTGTGAAACCAAATGTAACACTTATTGTATAGAAGCCATTTAAAAATTAGTTATACCAATTTTAACAAGGAACACAGAGCCATAAATTATCTTT
Source organism: Calotriton arnoldi (assembly GCA_963921515.1). Lineage (NCBI taxonomy): Eukaryota > Metazoa > Chordata > Amphibia > Caudata > Salamandridae > Calotriton > Calotriton arnoldi. The sequence goes on along the minus strand of CAWUFW010011998.1, from coordinate 265,037 downwards.
AAAAGGTATAGTAAAGTGCTTTTGTACAATTGTCATTCATGTAATAAGAAATATTTAATTAAACTCACACAGAAAGAACGTTCAAATTCAATAAGCATTGGCAAAGCCAATAGGTCTGGCATTGCCCTCCAGCCGTCTGGCAATTCTTGTTTTGTCATGCTGTTTACAAACGTTTATTGTTTGGGCACATGCCAGGCCCTCATCAGCATTGGTGAGTAAAGTAATAGAACGTATAATAGCGTAAAGGGGTATGGGATGTAAATGAGGCATTTAGGGAGCGTGGTAGAATGCCCATGTCATTATGACTCTGGTGTTGGAGAGGAGACCTTTACTATAATTGCCTGCGTCTGTCTTCCGGTCCTGTTTGATATTGGAGAAAATACATATTGGAAGCCTTCATTGAACCCTGCTGTTGCTTCATTGCTACAGATACAAAAATATAACATAATTGTGTAAAATCATGTTTGCCGTGGTGCAAATATATTTACTACCCTCATCAAATGAGCAACAAACATCGTGCAAATGGATTTGTGTTCTGATCACAGTGCAATGGTACTTTTGGATTTGCATTCGTTCATTTTCAGTTCAATATATCAGCTAAAAATCTCCCCCTCTACTTGTTTCGATGGCTCACTCACTGTCTCACTCTATAACAATGGTACTGTCTTAATTCAAGCTAAAGACACCTGTCTCTCTCTTTTTGACCACCTCTTTCCTTCCCTACTCCCTATTCCTGGGACTGTGATCTCCCTTGATTCTTCAACTATCTCTTCCCTTTATTCCCTCTATCTTCCCCCGACCCTACTGAACTCCAATAGGCTGCTCTCCTCCCTAGCTGACCTTTTGCCCTCCCTCTACCCTGCTTCCACATCTCCCATTCTGCCCCCTTCCAAATGGGACGCCACCCTCAACACACCAACCATACCTATGGCCAGAAATCTCCTTTTCCCCTCTGCACCATCCTGGAATTCCAAAGTAACCTCCCCTCCCCCCCCCAACCAGGCCTACCACCCCCTTATTTAATCCATCATTCCAACAGCCTGATCTCCCACGTAACTATGTGGATTTTCCTCCTTCTTCCCTCCCTTTTCTTTCACCCTACCCACTCTCCCCCCCTCCTTGGTTCCTGAATCCTGCACAAACCTCTTTCATCTCTCTTCATCCTCCCATCTCTCCAGTAATGCTGCCAGGGCACAAGTCCTAAAAAAAGAAGTGGGGGGACTCTCCAAGTTAGGTGGTGTCACAGGAAGTGACATCACGGCAGGAAGTGACATCGCAACAGGAAGTGACATCATGGGAGGAAGTGACATCACAACAGGAAGTGTCATCACGGCAGGAAGTGACATCACATGTGCAGCAGATCTATCATTTGCACATATTGCAACATTTAACAATTGAAGCTGCTCAGTACTTAAGCCTGTGACTTAAGGTCCCTGTATGGAGGAATTAACAGCCCAAATGTGGATGAAGTTTGGCGTAGAACTACCTTAGTCAAGCCATTAAGTGCTGTAAGCGAGGCATACTAAAACATGGCACATGTTAACGATAAATTCGTAACATAACGAAGTGTGAAGAGCATGGAGAACTTAGCATCTTGTTGGCGTTTCTTAGTTCTGCGCAAGGAAGCGTCGGGCGACATTACAAAAAATGAGCACAGCAGCGCTTCGGATATCTTCCTTTTTCCCCACTTGGAAACCTTGTGGGCACATTCTCTCAACAGCAGGAGGCCAGGGATACGTGTGCTGCAGGTACACAGGTCAGACTGGGGCCCTGGAGTGGGAGGTGCCCGCCTTTGGGTGACTGGAATCTGATATGCACACACCACCGCTACCTTTCTGCGTTCCTGAGACTTCGGTGGTCTCCAAGGGCAAGCAGCTAACTAAGAAACACACACTTGGCAAAGCGGGGAGGGGTTAGAACGGTGCATGCACAGTTGGACTTGCTGGAACACCAGGAGGCAGAACTTTGTATTCGGGGTGCAGTCTGAGATGCCAGAAAACGGATGTGTTATGGGTGACTGTGTAACTACAATCCCTTTCCATGGACTGATTCAGGAGCCTTTGTCGTCAGCTTGACCAAGGAAACCCAACGTTAAAAATAAAATTTGCACTACGAGCCCATAAATGTTTGAAATGGGTGCTTCAACACAACATATTATTTCCAGGAAACTGTAAACGGGAGGTTGCAGCGATTGTCGCAGTGATCTGTGTGGGGGCTGCTAGGCCCAGAGGGTGTAATATTACACTTCAATGGGAAATCTGATCCTCACAGATACCTGTTTGACACTGACAGTTTCAACTGAACCAGCCTGTTCCTCTTTATGAGATGGGGCATTTGCAGGTGCATCGAAAGTAAAGTGTATTTAGATGCATTTTTACAAACAAATATATCAACAAATAGGTTGTTCACTGGAAGGCTTGACTTGTGCGTGGAAGACGCCGGACTCGGCATGTTTCCTCGTGTCTGCTGTGTCCAGGCAGCTCAGTTGTGCACGACTATAGTATTGGCTATAGCTCATTCTGCAATTATCTGTAACGCAGTTGTGGGGCCCGGGAGTCTGAACTACCAGTATGGGCCTTTGTACCAAAGCCACGCGTTTATTTGTTTATGTTGAGAAATACGAGCGTGTTAAGTTCAATGGGAAAGTTCCCACTAAGTGACATAATAAAATGGACTTATGTTTGACATTGAACTGGGGCATCGCTGTAGAAGACGGACACTCTTTAAATGAAATGAAATGCACCTAATTCAGCAAGATGTGAGACAAACATATTTATTTAGCAGCGCTCAGATAGAAACACTTATTTGCATCTATTCTTTTTGTTTTACTGTGCAATGAGTTCCAGTGTTTATAGCAAGTGCTAAAGTTACCCCTTTTAACGACTCTCTGAATGTTATACCCTCACAGGGATGCAGAGGCGCAACTAGAGCCAAAATTCGGGGGGGGGGGGAAGAGGGGCTACTAAAAATTTCGGGGGGGGGCGGCTGACTCTTACAGCAATATGCAGAGTGAAGATGCAGGGGCTCTAGAAGGGGTGAAACACAACAAAGCCTCGTTAGCAAGTAAATGGTCTTTTAAAGACCTGTGAAGTACTCGGGTGCGGCTGTGTGTGTGCCCGGTAAGCTGTCTCAGCCCGGGCTGACACACACGACGGGACGGGGAGGGCGGAACCACTGTTCCCTGGCAACACTAAAATGTTTCCCAAGTACTCATGCTGGAGAGATTCCGGTGTAACCTGTGAGTCGCGTGTTGCAACTCAAATGAGGTGGTTAAATGCACCTGCTGCGGAGAGACGTGTACATAACAGGTCCCAGCGTCCAATCCTACTAATATAGCGCAGGAGGATATTAATCCTGTCGGGGTGAGCTAAATTTAACCTGAGCCCCAGTATCTCATGTAGAAAAAGGCCGTCACTCCTGCATTTCACCTCTTCCTGACACCACCGCTATCCTCCCTGCAGAGGGCTGTCATGGCCCCCAGTGGCGCCATTTACCTGTGAATGGCATGCTTTCACATACGGAAATATTCCAGGTATGCAGGTAATGCGGAGAGGAATGCATAACAGGTGACGTGGGGAGAGCAGGCAGTCACTTTTAAATACACTACCTACGACCATCTGTTTTTAAGACAACTGAAAGAGGCACCACCGCAAACAACAATTAGCAAAAAAAAGTCAAATACTAATCAGCATCTACGCAGCAACCACCAAAATCTGAACGGGCTTTGTGGCGCATCTCAAAGTGATAACAAGCTGAGTGAGGCATTCAGAGATGTGTGGAAACATAGGCATCCCAATAGCAGGCGCAGTAACCCACTGAGCTATCCTGGCAGGTGGGGCCCTGATCTATGAGAAGGTCGCATTCATTTTCATAGATACCTAGGGATATTTAAAAATACTTGGGCAGCAGTGTGAACATGTCACAGACTCAGACGCGCAACTAGAGACACATTTTACTACTACAAAGTTCGGGGGGGGGGTAGTTCCTCCAGAGATAGTCGGAGTGGAGATGCAGGGGCTCCAAGATGGAGTGAAAAAAATAACAAAGCCTCGTTAGCAAGTAAATGGTCTTTGAAAGACCTGTGAAGTACTCTGGTGTGGCTGTGTGTGTGCCTGGGAAGCTGTCTCAGCCCGGGCAGACACACACGGGGGGTGGGGGGGCTTTCAGCCGAATGGGCGTTGCGCGCCTGTAGGGATGAATGGCTCGCACTGCGGAATTACACCCAGTAAGCGCTTAGCTCGCTGTTTTCTTTGGATGGCCAGTATTTCATCCTTTTCCAGCCTTGTCGCTTCAAACAATAAATATTTTATTTGCCCCCAAGCGTGGACGGCGTTTTGATGAGTAGGGTGGACGGCGTTTTGATAAGCAGGGTGGACGGCGTCCACCCTGTAAAATAAATGGGGGGACGCCGTCCACCCGCGTGGTACCCCGACTCGTACCCTGAATGCTGCTCAACCCACTATCCCCCCATTGGCAATCTCTTCCTTCTCCCTACCCCTGGCCCAGTATAAGATCCATACTCTCTCTTCAACTACCCTCTAGATCAATCCTCCCCACTCTGCCTGTTACCAGTCCCCATACACTCACCACTCCTAGCCCACGTGACCTGTCCAGCCCCTACTCCTCTCTTCTCCCCTAACCTCCTGCCCTTTTATGACTCCCCTCTTTCCCCTCCCCGCATCCCGCCCTCACACCACTCCTCACACCCGTCTCCTACTAAATTTGAACTCAATACTTCTCCTCTGTTCAACTTCTGCCTAGGTAATTTTCTTTCCACCTCAGATGCACCGATAACCTCTACCAACCACCATCTTCCTCCACCTGTTACTCCTGTACCCCATTACTCCTTCCTCACCCCCACTTCTCCGTGCCCTCCCGCGCTAATTGCACTCCCTCTGGAACCGATCAAGCCACCTAACATTCCGTGTCTAGCCCTTTTCTCCTTAGAAAACAAATTAGGATCGCTCATCTCCTCTATCTCCTAGCTTGAATCTCACTCCTAAGTACTAAGATTTCCACCTTTCCCTACAACCCAATCCCCCTGGCAAGTACTCAAGTCCCAAACTCCCAAGGAGTACCTTGCTCCTGCGCCCCAAAAAAGCCTCACACAATCTGTCACCTTCAGACATCTCTAATTTATTGGCTAGTTACAAGACTTCTACCGCCATCCCCCTCTCCAGATAATTCTAACCTGTGCACTATTCTGATCATCTCCTCTGCCTGAACTAAACATCTGCCGTATTCTACCCTAGCTCCCTCAGTCAGGAACATTATCCCTATCACCCCTAAAAGCCCTAACGCACCCTTCACCAAATCAGTCTTGCTCCACAATTGCAGATCTTCAATCAAACACAAACTGGAAATTTCAGACACCACCAATCTTCACAATCTTGACATTCTTTTCCTCACTGAGACCTGGTTCAACGACACCTCTCATACAATTTTTGATCGTCTGCTACCCACCGTCTATTCCATCTTTAGAAATGACAGAAAAGATAAAGTTGGGGGAGGTGTTGCAGTCATCTTCAGAAACTCCCTACAATTCAATGTTTTTCCCAACATCTTCTACCGTACATTCGAATGCCTTTCTCTGGAGCTTCAAGTGCAACACTGCTTCCCTTTCAGATTTCATGCCATTTATCACCCGTCTGGTGACTGCTCCTCCTTTTTGGAGGAATTCTTCGACTTCGCCAGCGATCAGTACTCTCACAGTGACAGACAGATTTTTCTGGGAGACTTTAATCTTCACTGGGGCTCTCTGGAATACTCAGCTGCCAATAGGCTTGCCACTTTTCTCTCAGCAAATGATCTTATCCAACACTGCACGCAACCAACACACTCTAAGGGCTCCATTCTTGACCTTGTTATATCAAAAGCAGATATGCTTCCTATTGCTATCCCTATTGAAGTAGTCTGGTCTGACCACTTCCTCATCCCCTTCTCTCTACTCCTATCTCACTCTGTAACTCTTGGCCAACCTAAAAGGACTACTACCTGGTTCTGCAACACCAAAAACATTGACCTTGACACTCTTTGCAATTCTGCTATGCTATCTCTTCCAATGTTAGACCCTAATTCTGATGTCAACGATCTTACCTCCCAATGCCTCTCCAGCCTTGCAGTTGTAATTGATAATGTTGCTCCACTTCAAAGCAAAAAGAAAAGGCCTATTGATTCTGCACCATGGTTCAATAAATCCCTTTATGAAGAAAGGAAGAACCTGAGAATCCTGGAGAAACAATTGAGACCATCTCCATCCACCACTAATCTCTCTAATCTACGTTCATCAAGATCAAACTACCACAAACACATCTTCCGTGAAAAAGTGTCACATTTCAGATCCCTCCTTGACTCAGCCAAAAACAGATCCCAAAAACTTTTTGACCTCATCAAAAATACAAATTTATCTCCCTCAACCATCAAGCCTGACGATCCTCCAAAGAAAGCAGCAGCATTTGCTATATTCTTTGATGAAAATGTGAAATTACTGGTGGGCAAATCCTTAGTCATTTGGCAGAACTTTGACGTCATCTCTGACGATGCCCTCTTCAAAAGCATTCTCGAAACAAAACCCATTAATCATTCATTCGACCCCATCCCTAGTGACATCGCCATTGACGTCTAAACCCACACTCTTTCCTATTGGACCAGTCTGGTTAACCTCTTACTCAGCCAAGGCTCCCTTCCTGTTGCCCTTAAAACAGGTCAGGTTACCCCACTTCTTAAAAAACCCTCCACTGATGCAAATGACCTCAACAACTTCCGCCCCATCACCAACCTCCCTTTTCTTGCGAAAATCACAGAAAGATGTGTAGCGAAACAACTTTCCATACATATCAAGGATAACAATCTTCTCGATGAATTGCAATCTGGCTTCATGCAAGACTGCAGCACTGAAACAGCCCTATGGCAAGTGATCGATGACGCCCTTCGTGCTCTTGACTCGGGGGAGTCCTGTCTTCTGATTCTTCTAGACCTTTCTGCAGCCTTTGACACTGTTAATCTCAACACTCTCCTGAACACCTTAAAAGAGAGAATGGGCTTGGATGGCACAGTGCTTAAATGGTTTGCTTCATTCCTCTCAGTTAGATCTCAAGTGATTAAAATATCTAACAGCCTTTCGTCTTCAATGGCGGTAGGTCAAGGCGTCCCTCAAGGATCTATCCTCGCTCTTACTTTGTTCAATCTTGATTTGGAACCTTTGGGAAATCTCCTTAGTAAATCTGGGATCCGTTACCACCTCTATGCTGATGACACCCAAATCTACCTTAAGGTGTCTTCCGCACACAACATCTCAATCCTCAAAACTACTCTCAACTCTATCCAAAACTAGATGTCAGCTCATCAACTCATTCTGAATCCTTCCAAAACTGAATTCCTCCTTCTCTCTACCTCACTTTCTCCTCCCCCTGTTCAATCTTGGATGGATAAGCTGAATTTACTCAACAACAAACCTATCGTTGTCGACAGCGCTAAATCTCTTGGTGTCATACTAGACAAAAGGCTCAATCTACACTCCCACATCAATTCCATTGCAAAGAATGCACGTTACCAACTACACCTTCTCTGGGGGATTCGACATTTCTTTCCGGAGCAAGACCTAAAATCCTTGGTCCAATCTCTGGTTCTCTCTAGATTGGACTATTGCAACTCTCTCCTTGCTGGCCTCCTCAAATCCCACCTTTCCCCTCTTAAATCTGTACTCCATTCAGCGGCTCGTTTTGTTTTTGGGGCCAAAAGAAATGCTCACATCACACCCATACTGTTTTCTCTTCGATGGCTTCCCATTGAAGCAAGGTCAATCTACAAGACTGCCTGCATCACCCACAAAGCCCTGCACACTTCCTCCCCTCGATACCTGGCGAATACACTAAAATCTCTGGAGGCTCTAGACCTTCATGTAATGCTGAAAACGTATTGCTTGAGCCCCCTACCTTCAAAAAAGAAAGATCAATGGCTCAATACTTCTCAGGCAATGCAGTTAAAATCTGGAACTCGCTTCCTCCATTTCTCTGTACCACCACCTCTACCCGGACTTTCAAAACAAACCTCAAATCTCTTCCAAAGACCCTTCCAGAATTAATACATCCCTTTTCATGCCCCTCAAGGCCGCTTGGCATTCTCCTGATGTTCTAAGTTCTTACAATGCTGTAAATATGTGTTCTATGCCTGTGCGAACGTAATCCCATCTTTTTTTGTTTTTGCTGTGATTGCAACCTCTTATTTTATTTTACTTTTTCAACTATCCCGTTTGTATCTGTAACGTGTAAGTTTGTAAATCTCCTCATGTAACGTACTTGATTCTATTGTAAAGCGCTCTGACACCTTTGGGTTAAGTCCGCGTTATATAAAATTTGCATAAATAAATATTCAATCTAGGGGTTCTTCGGGCTGAGCGAATGTTGTATACTATTATGCTTTTTTTTTGGGGGGGGGTGGAAAAGGTGCGTTTTGCTATTACTTAAATACAATGTTAACAAACAAACAAAAATTGTCCAAGCTTCGGTTTCCTTGCAATATCTGCAAATATTGTCCAGGTACAATGTTAGTTAAACACTTGTATTCCATAAATTATGAGTAGAGCCAGCAACAGCCACTAGGTGTCGCACGCCCTCCGTCGACGATGCCCGCTTACCAGGAGCGAACCATGAAGTGAAGTTTTTGATACTCACCTCCGATGTACACCAGGAGACCCGCTGTGACGATGAGCAGAACAGCTGACAGCCCCAGCGCCGCGTGGAATCGGGTCACTCGATTCAACGCTTTTCTCACATTGGCAGTCCACTCGTGACCTACAAAAGAAACAGATGTCCATGCAGTTAACGCAACGCAAAATTCTGAGTTCTTTCAGCCATTGTAGGTGTGGCCTGAAGAGAGCTCAAAGCTGTCTGTTGTTTAAGACCTGGCATGCTGTATGGTCTGAAATGGGTCTTAGCCTGTAGACACACACAAGATTGCCTTGATGGGATCGGAAGCAGGCAGACAGGTAGGCCATTATTTCTGACACTTTCAGAGTGATGCTGTACCATTCGTGTACTGTCCCCGACGGGACCTCCCTCGTCTTCTACTCTTCAATTGAGCACTATTCAGGTGTTCAGGCTAAACGTTGTGGTGTCTTTTAATTGGGCACGTTCGTCGCCAGTGAACCCAGAACTTTAAATATGAGAGTATAGTGCATGATAAACTCAGACATTTAAAAAAATGATCATACACATGTGAGTTTATCTGTGTTATATTTAAACATGTTATGTTCTTCAAGGTGTTTTGGGCAACGTGAGTGTGTGCGGCAGCGGGAAGTAGCGATACAAGACACCAAACTGCTTGACAATGAATCTCGAGTTTCCTCCATCGGGTGCCTCTATTCTCTCGGCCCCATGTTACCTTTGGAGCCACCCAATTTCTTTACTTCAGTAGGGGCTGGGCACAAGTCCTAAAAAAATAAGTGGGGGGACTAACCTAGTTATTCAGTATGCGCGTGACATCACGGCACGTGACATCATAAGAAGTGACAAGAGATCTTACGCCCTCACATACATCTTTACCAGGTCTATCATGAGTACATTGAAGCACATTTCGGGTAAACATGCAAACACTCACGATTATGGGAGAAGACTCACACTTTCGTAAGCTACACATAAAACAATGTTGCCTTTTGTCAGCTAAACTTCCTATACCCATAGTGCTTTAAAAGAAAAAATAGTGATATTTAGATTATTACAACGCCTCCTCAGGGGTAGTAAGCGCTATATAAATGCTATTTATTTTGTGTAGATACTGGGATAGACCAACCCATCTGACGTTCTTCCAGTGCATGCATATCTCCTAAACAGAGCCTGAACAAAGTGAAAAGCTGCCTCTCTTCAGTATGTGTGAAGTGCTAACAAGGTGTGAGCCTTTGTTTCCCCTCTGCTGCATTTGTATCAGGTGTGAGGCTCCTGACTGCTGCCAGCCAGGAAACTCCAACAAAAGGAGGCCTGATGACCCCTCAGATTCGGCCTTTGTTATGGGCCCAGCAGGAGTCTGAAATAAGAAAGCCCCGTCCCCGCCTGCACGTTGTTCTGGATCGAAAGCAGACAACAACGTGCAGGCGCTGCTGAATGTGTCCCATTGTTTCCAAATTACACCGGGACAAATTCTGCATATTTTTCGGTGGGTCCCAACTTCTTGGCTCCACCCTGTGAAAATAGAGAGTGGACGCCGTTCACCGCGTGTACCCCCGACTCGTGCCCTGAGTAGGGGCAACCTCGGATCACCCTCTCGGGATGGATCGCGTCGCCCAAGCACCTACATTACACATATATACATAATTTATCCTACAAGAGTAGGGTGACCAACCGACCGTAAATTTCACGGACCGTCCGTAATTTGGACCTCGTGTCCGTTGTCCGTGACGATCCCTTTTACGGACGCCTTTTGTCCGTAATTTTAGGCATTGGGGAACATCACTGTTCCCCTGCCAGAAGCGTCAGCTCCCAGATGGGGCCGCCACGCACTCAGCCTCTGAGCGCAAGACAAGCCCCATCCGCCCATTGTCATTCTGTATGGGGCTGATTACCACATACAGAATGACAATGGGACAGTCTGTACTCTTAATGCATGTGGTGGGCCTCCTGCAGCTCCGGTCTAGGGCAGGGCATTGTCAGGTGGTGAAATGCACAAAAACGCCAATGCTGCTACACAAGAATCCAGTTCATGAAAAGAAGGCGGTGAAACAAGTTAAAAAAAAAAAAGGGTTATGGGTCTTTCACTGTCTTTCACTGTCATCATTTAAAAACGGACGCATTTTCAGTGTTATATTCAACAAAGCCATGGTTGCTGCTTTTTTATTTTATGCAACTGACAACCATTGACAAAGCCAATAATAGTCCTGGCTTGTAGATGTAACGCTACTTGTTGTGTTATATATCTGGATGCAATGAAAGAAGCAGCAAATTACCAGTCGGGCTAAGCACAGATTTTTAGCTTAGGTGTTTTACGCTGTGCTCTTAATTACATCGAACACCCCCTTTGGAGAGACCCCCCAGTTTTTTCATTCCACTTAAAACCCTGGAAACAACACCATGTCACAGTGGCACTGTGCTTCATACATGACTCATGACTTCCACTTTTTTCACATTTCCTATGTACAGGGGCATAGTGAGCCCTCCCCCGCCCCACCGCTTGCTTTAGGAACTATAGCAGGGGTGAAGTCCTTGATGGGCCTCTTCTGTCTGCAACTCTGCAGCTCATAATTAATGTGAAAAAGTGAGTAAGTGAAGGGATGGGTGGATGGCTGAATGGATTAGTGAAAGGGTGAATATATGAATGAAAGGGTGAATGGATGGATAATGAGAGAAAGGATGGACGGATGAGTGAGTGGACAGATCGATGAGAGAAGGTAAATACATGGATGTATGGGTGGAAGGGTAGATGGACGGGTAAATGGATGGATGAGAGGATGGATGGATGAGTAAAAGGGTGGATGATAGGTGAGTGAATGGGTGGATGGATGAGTGAACTGATGGGAGGATTGGTGAATTGATAAGTGAAAAGATGAATGGATGGATGGATGGATGAGTGAAAGGGTGGATGCAAGGCTGGATGAGTGAGTGAAAGGTAGGGGAAATGGACAAAAGAGTGGATAGATGAGTGAAGGAGTAAAAGGGTGGATGGATGAGAGAAAGGATGGATGGATGAGTGATGGAGTGAAAGGGTGGATGGATGAGAGAAAGGATGGATGGATGAGTGAAAGGATGGATGAGTGATAGGGTCAATGGATGGATTCATGAGTGGATGAGTAGATGGATGGGTAGATGGGTGGATGGAAGGATGGATGACTAAGTTAAAGGGGGATGGAGAGAGAAAGGGAGGATGGATGGATGGATGACTGAAAGAGTGAATGGGTGGAAGGATGAGTGACTGGGTGGATGAATGAGTAAGTGAAAGGATGGCTGGATTGGTGAAAGGTTAAATGGCTGGATGGATGAGTGAATGGATGGATGAGTGGAAGAGTGGATGGATGAGTGTACGAATGCGTAGGGTGAAAGGAGGAATGGAGGGATGGATGAGTGAAAGGGTGGATGGAGGGATAGATGAGTGGAATGATGGATGGATGGAAGGATATATAATGGATAGGTTTGCAAATGGTTGAATATTGGTATGGATAGGCACACAGATAGAAGGACAGAATGAATGGTGAAAGATTGAATGATGGATGAAAGTATGATTACACCTTGTAACACCCATTATCTTAAGTAACATTTCCTATACATTGACTGTTGCATTTTGTATGAGTCATTGTCTCTATATAATATGTGTGTGATGTAACTCCGACACTCTGTCCTACTTACTTGGGATGAGTAACACTATAAAAGAAATTAAATACACATGAGAGAGGGTCTTTGTGAAGATGAGGGGCACCATTGGAGGGTGGTAGCAAGGCCGGACTGGCAGGACCGGGCATGAGGCGATTTCCTGGGAGTCTGGAAAGGTGGGGTGGGGGTGGTTTTGTTACCACAAAAAGACCTGCCCATTTACTCAGAGCTGCGCGCAGACTGAAAAACCATGAAGTGCACAATTGTCTCAACCTAATATAAACTTATTTTGACTTGTACTTAAGTGGTTGTCTATTTACTTACTTATATACTATTGCGCGACCTCCTCTGATGTGTCTGTAAAACTTACCTTTTGTCCTGAATTTCGACCTCCTGTCCTGAATTTTTGTCCTGAATTTTGACCCTTTGTCCTGAATTTTTACACTCACTGTCCTGAATTTGCACCCATGGCAGTTGGTCACCCTATACAAGAGTGACAGTGAAAGGAAAGGATGCGGCGTTACGAGCTGAGCTGTCTAGTTTGAAACTGGGGAACCAGGTTCGTGTCTCGGCGTCGGGTCAATGGACTCTTGGGAAATCGCTCCCCCAGACTATTTTTTGTGTTTCGGAGTTTTAGAAGGCCCAACAATCCGCCAGTCTGTGATGCCATACTCACGAAAAGCCAGGGCCACTTCCAAGAGGCACCCTGTGTGTGCCGCCGATCCTTTCCCCGCACACCCTGGAAGCGCAAAGCTTGTTTGGTTTTCACACCCCGAAATGCTACTTGTCACCGACGCCCTTTGATCTCTGTTCTGAAAGGAGGATCAGCCTGAAGTCTCAGACTGGCGGTGAAAGCGCTACAAGCAAGGAGAACTACAGGCAGCCCAGCCGGCCCGCTCCCCACTAGAAAGGTGACTGTAAAAAAACAAGTCTTTCTCCGAAGTGTGCTACCGTGTGCTGTGGGTGAGCGTGAAAGGTTGGCACTGAGTGCTGGTGAGGTACAGCCCTTGGCTCACCTGGCAGTGCGTTGAGGGTCCTTTTATGCTTTGCCCCCTCAGTGCAGGCCCCGTTCCCGATCTCCGCGAGTTCAGTGAGTGGGCGCTCTTCGAGGGCCCCCATGGCAGAGGGACTCACTATTGACAAGTGCACTCCGGCGGCGCCGCCGATGTGAGATGGACTGAAGCCTCGCGGACTCGCCCGGTTATGCAGCTGCGGCTGTTGGGGAACGAGATGTCAGCCTTGTACTAGGTAAAATGCGCAGAGCTGGAAACGACGAACACCTGTTGGTCTGCCGGGGCCACGTGGACCAAAATGGGCAACAAGACTCAAGACTCAAGTGGGGGGGGGCTTCAGGAGATTCTCGCAATGCTGTACCACGGAAAGGGTTCATCTGTGCTCAAAGGCGGTATCCGAACTAAAATAGACGGCCACCGTCACACTGAGCTTCTGTAAGAGTGCCCAGAGCCGAACACTGCTCCGGAGTGCGGAGCCCCGAGCGTTGGGCACTGGTTATGTATGTATTTGCGAGGCACGCCCAGAGCACAGTTTCCCTGGGATCACCCCACGCCCTCCCTCCTCATCCTCGCTCGCGAGGCAGGCAGGGTTCACAACACGTCAGTACAGCACCAGGCCCGCCCCCGTGATAACAGGGATTACACAAGACACCCCCAGGAGCAAACTCCTCGTACTTTCCGAAACTGAAAGTCAAGGCACAGTCCTAAACAAGCATTGGTAAAGCCATTGCTAGATCTACTGTTTTTTATTATCCATGTTGTACAGCAGCATGGCTGAAAGGAAAAAAACCCCAAAAAAGTCCTATGATGCGGTCACCCCTGGCCTCATCATAGCGGCATTTAGCCATGCGCTACTAGTGTATATCATGGCTAAAAAACCTTGACCAAGCCAATAAATAGGTCTTGCACAGGCGCGACCTGTTGCCTTTGCCAATGCTTGTTTACCTTTGGTTTCAACTTAAAGCTGATTGAAAATAGCGCTTGCTCACATTTTGCACAAACTTTTACCACCTACTTTCCCCAAATAACTTTTAGCAGGTGGAAATAGCAAGAGCAATACCTAAAATATGTAAATATCAATCGCAAAACAGGCAGCAAATTGGTTTTTGAAAGTCATTCATCATATTTTTCACCACTGTGTAAGCAGGACACAGGCCCTTGTAGGATACAACCAAATTTTATTTACACCTGCATTTACCATGGGAGTTGTGAGTTTCAGCACTCATAACCAGGGGTGCAGGAGACTGTACATTTCTGGCGGAGACAAGGACCGCCTTGCAGACTTTTCATTGACCCTATAGAAAGTGCCCGTCGTCTGAGAGCCACAGGCTTCGATCAATGTAGACAGTTGCCTAGTTCCGAAGAAAAAAAGCAAAAAAGAAGGGCATGTCATCACAGTCAGTAATTATGCTTTATTTTTAATTACATTCTGCAAAGTAATTAGAAATTATGTGCAAAAAGATGAACCTTGCATCTCCATTCACCAAGCAAACTAGGATAGGAGAGAAAAAAGGAAGAATTAACAAAATCTTCTTAACGACATTTATAAACCTTGAAATGCAGCTGGATTAATCAGAAACCATTCTTTTTGCTGCAGGCAGTTATAATAAAATCCTGAACTTTAAAAAAATATATATATATATGTTCTTGCACCATTCAGTGTGAAGGACACAATCTTTTGCTATTGTCTGTATGTCAAATGATTTAATCATCTCTTTATATATGTTGCATACAGCATGATTCAGTCTTTTCTGGGACATAATATAGCCTTATAGCCCGCCGTAGCGGGCTATACCGGCTATTAAAGGCCCACTCCAGCGTTCGGCTCGGGACTTTAACAAGGGAGCGGGACTTTAATAGCCGGTATAGCCCAGCTACGAAGGGCAATAAGGCTATTAGAACATTCTGTAACTAGAGGGCAGAATGTTCCAACAAATAAAACAAAGGCCTCTGGGAGTTCGAGGGGTTTAAATTTCCTCAGGCTCCGAGAGGCCTTTGAAAACAACACTGGAACGTTGCTTTGCGGGCCTTTACCGGCCCGTAGAAGCATGGATCACTCCATTGTCTTCAATGGAGTTCCCAACATTCCAATGTTGTAATTGACCTTAACCTAGTTTTCAGTTGGTGGAGACCAATGAAGTTTCTCTCAGCCTCAGTGAAGATACTGGAATTACTAAGATAACATGTTGTAGCTTCTCAACCTATGTAAAAAAAGCTCTCTTTGTTGAAAGCATTTTTTCAAAGTATGTCTGCAAGTTCTGGCCACGAATAGTACTTAAATATACTTGATAATACAGCTAACTGAGATGAGGGTATCAAAGGGTGAATTCCATCGTATTGAACAATGGTGTCTTGTGTGTTTCTCTGTGCCCATTTTTGAGGTTTCAGTGCATATCTCCATTCTCTACAATAAGCTCTCAGTCTTTTTGAAACATAAAGCTGTAATGACTCATTGCATTTTGATGGGTGTGATTAATGTGTCATGCTTTAAGGAAGTCACCATCAGTGGCGGTGCGTCCATTGGGGCGTTGGGGCATTGCCCCACTAATCAGCATGGCCACATTCTTCCTCGTTAACTTAACAAGGAAGATTAACAACTTACTTCTCCCAGCACCGGCGCGGCGTCCCACGGCCGGAGTCAGACCATAGACACGTCGCTGAAGGGGGTGGGCGTGGGGGCGGGCCCGGGGCAGCACTGCAGGCCAGGGCTGGGTTTGTGCTTGAGTTGTTGACTGACAGGCTGCAGCAGCAGGGCAGGCCCAGTGCGCATGTTCGGGTTTGGGCTGATCATTTTTCTGATCAGCCCGAACATGCGCACTGCAGTGCCCTGCATTAGGAGAGCGAGCGAGGGCGAGGGTTGCCAGTGGCCAGTGACCGCAGCCCCCGGTCTCCTATGGGCGGGGACAGTCTCTGCTCAAGCCAATCCTGGCGCTGCTGGAGCAGCGTCTGGATTGGCTGAGAGGGGTTGCCACCAGCCACTCACTAAGGCGCCAACGCGTCCCCGGCCCAGGAGCACACAGCAGAAGCGGCGCGGACCGACCCGGCGGTCAGGTAAGTTTTCAAGGTTTTTCTTCCTTTGTTTTTAAACCCCCCACCCCCGCGCGACCCCCCCCCTGAACACCCCCCTGCGAGTATTGCGAGCCACGACTTAGCTATGTGACATTATGATTCCACTTGGGTTTCAACAATGAAACCATGGGGTGTGACCCCTTTAATATCAGACACGAGTTGTGTTCTGCAAAGTATATAGAACTCCAGGTCCAGGAATACATTCAGCTATAATGGGCAGGCGGGGTGATGAAACTACAGTCACTAGACCATAGAACTGCACGGATATTAGTTGTGCCTAAATATTTTGCCATGTGTAAATTATTAAAAACAGAACGGTTATGCATTAACCTGGCAAAGTTTAAAAGGTAGAGTTAAATATTACGGCCTGCATGACCCGTCAAATGTCAGTGAGTTTTTAACTCAGAGCCTTTTTACCAACCAGCTTGGGAGAAGATGAGTGTGTTTTACTCAGGTAGCAAAGGTACAACCAAAAGATGTGTAGAATGGGAAAAGATCGTTCACGATTCTCAGTTCACTGTACACCAGTTCCAGACCACCCAGTGCGGTGGAGGCCACTGTACAAGTGAGGTACACAAACTCTTCAACTCCTGTCTGCAGCCAGAAGCTTTAGACTCTGATTGTTATGGAAACTCGAAATGTACTTTTGATGTTAAATGAAAGATCCTGTAGACGTGCATTTATTGTGCTTTAATCTTTTATTCTTGGCTAGGCCTCTGGAAAAGGATCTGTCTTCAGGGTGTTCAGCAATACATGGATATCGAACTCAAAGTAGACACACAGACCCATATACACACCACAGACACACATTCATATACACTCGCCGCACATGCACACATCAGACAAGTATCCATACAAAGCAGGACAGACAGGAAGCTGAGGGTAAGGGCTCCTCCTATATTTCTGTTGCTTGTTGCTTCTCGGGGGCTGGGGCTGTTGACAAAGTGTATCCCCTCTCAAAACACGAAAAATAACCTTAGCAACGTTTGAAAGCATGGATCTACGTTGTTAACTTATAAAGGAAGGTGCACATTTTACAGGTCAAGTAGCTCTTTCAGTCAGCATTGCATTCAGTATTTGGAGTCGTGGATAAACGTTAATTGTGATAATGCTATGCAATTATTGGGTTGCCTCCTGCAGTTTTACCACACAGTAGGCTTAACAAACTGCGTTTATTTTTACATGTTATTGTGTTTATAAACTTTTCATTATTTTTAAGCAGTAGTCCTTAACTTTACGGTTTTTGATTCGCGATAGAGAAAGTTTACTGTTTTTTTGCATGGGGAAGAGTGGAAAGTTTAGAGGTGAACATTGCGGAAGGTCCTTGGTACAGTCTGGTGACGCAACCGTACATTAACCAACAGGGATATTGTAAAGCTGCAGGCGGTTCGGATTTTTTGGCACACCATACCTGTGTTAAGCAAGTAGCTCGAGTAACAAACACGAATGAGAAGGGCATTGTGTGCCTTTGTTCATGCCTCCGCGTGTATGGCATGCGGTGACACTTGTCTTCACACACACACACACAATATGTGCGGTTAGCCCACAGCAGTGTTCCACCCTTGTTTTATTTTGTTAATATGAGATGGTGTGCGTTTTATTGTGCATTCTCAGGTAACACTGGCGGAGCCTGCTACCAAATCTCCCCTTCAGATACTATTAGGTGTGGTCTTCAGTTTATGGAGTAAGAGTGCTGTGTATTGTGTCCATGAAGATAAGGTGCCGACTGAGTACTGATTAAGGGGTGGGAGGAGTATGCAGGAGGGGTGAAAGAGCGACAAGAGAAACATAAGGGAGAAAATAGAGCGTGCAGAGGGAGAGAGAGAAAAGTAGTGGAAGAGGGGAGGAGAAAAAGTGTGAACACTTGGAGGAGAGAGAAATATATGGAAAGAGTGACGGGGAGATACAGAGGGAAAAGAAAAGACAAACCACAAAGAAAGGAGAAAGGGGCCGACTAGAGTGAGGAAGCAGAGAGAGTAAGCAAGAGCAAGACAGGTAAATAATGGGAGGTGGAGAAAGAGAGAGAAAGAACGAAAGAGGAAGGAGGAAGAGAGGGGAGAGACAGAAGTGATAAAGAGAAAGAATAGAAGATGAAGATAGAGCAGGAGAGGAGCATAAAGAAAGAAAGAGACAGAAAGAAAGAGGAGAGTTAGAAGGATAGGGGAAGAGAGAAGAGGAGTCAGGGAAGACGAGAGAGAGAGACCAAGTGCTGCGATTTCTGTAATAAACACAAGATGATGGACGGAGTGCTGAAACTTTTCAACTACTCACCCAGTCAAGACAGCTGGGTTTAATCCATTGTTCTTTTGCTCACCATGCCACCCTAGTTTGGACCCAGTCATATGCATATCAGTCTTGAACCTGCTCCTCATGGGAACAGTCCAGCACAAACCGCCAGTTTGCTATGTTTGCCCTAAGTGGTACGGGTATGCCCAGACGTGGGTCCCGTGTTCACTATCCCTACCAGATACAAGCTAGCCTGGCTGATGAGGGATGATACCCCGAAACTGGTTCTAGGGTGCTTGTTTCAGGTCCAGGGAAGACCGGGACTGGCAGTTCGGGCTGGACTGTTCCCATGGGGAGCAGCGTCAAGACTGATTTGCATATGGCTGGGTCTAACCTGGAATGGCGTGGCATGCAAAAAAAATGTATTTAACCGAGATCTGTGACTGGGGGTGAATGTTTGATTTGTTCAGCATGAAGACTGAAGGTGGGGAGCTGGTTTCTGGCGTGTTAAACATGTAATACTCCCCTGTGTTTGGTTTCCAGTTCCCTGGGCGAGGCAGGTATGCCCGTTAAACATGTGGGTGCTGCTGAGCTCATGCCCTGGGCTGGGAAGCTTATGTTCAAGGCTATTTTTCAAGCACCTTGATCCTTTTTCATGTTTTTCATGTTTCCATATTGCCTCTTGGAGTCTTGGTACAGCACTGTGGCTAATAAAAAAAATGCTTCCTTTGATATTACTCAGCAATGCATTGTATCTCGAAGTCTCTTATGAAGCTCTGTGGTTATACTGAATAAGCAGCTACCTATGTTATATGACATCTCTTTATTAATGTAATAACTGCACTTTCACAATTGCTTGCTTAACCTTGCTTTCTCAAATTTGCTTGAAAATGCACCATTTGTCCACTCTTTTTTCAAAATTTTCTCAGGGGGAAAACGCCCCCGAACTCCCCTTAGGTTGTTCGGGCTCGCGTGCTACGCTCGCTTGCAGCGGTGGAGTATGACAATAATTTTACGCCTCACCACTTTCAAATGTCACCAGCCGCCACTGGTCACCATCCCTCTATTACCTCGTCTAAACATTGACTGCCCACTGTTGCTACTCTTGGAGAGTTAGTTCAATAAAGGCTTATTGAATTGGAATTTAAGAGTATCCTAGGGAATTGGACACCAATAATAACAACAGTATCTGTTGGACTTGGCCCTTTATGCAGGGTCACCCTCAAAGTTTTTGGCTTCTCCCGAAACCATTTGTTGGCTTTTAGGACCCTGCACTTTACAATTGCTAAACAGAAGTAAAGTGCTTGTGCTCCCTCCTTTAAACATGGTAAAGTTTCCTTGCATCCAATTTGCACATATAATTTACTTAAATGTCCCTAGTAAACTGGTACTACATGTCCCCAGGGCCTGTAAATTAAATGCTACTAGTGGGCATGCAGCACTTATTGTGAAACCCACATAAGAAGCCCTTTAAAGCATGTCTCACACCACCCATTGCAGCCTGTAGTGCAGTTTTAAGCTGCCATATGGACCTGGCGAAATAAACCTTTTGCCAAGACTAAATATTCCTTTTTAATTCATATGTCATCCCCAGGGTAGGCCCTAAACATCCCCTAGGGCAGTGTGCAGTTTATCAAAAAAGTTGGCCATGCGCTTTTAAGATTTACATGCCCTGGTGGGAAAACAGTTCAATTCATTTTTCACTACTCCAAGGCTTCCCTCTCCCATAGGATAACATTGGGTTACCTTATTATATTTATTAAGAGATAACTCGATTGGGAACAAGTATGATGGTTGAGTTTGGTATAAGTGGCAGTTGGCCTTTGTGCACTCCTCCCAGACAATGAGACAAAGGGGGATTAGAAGTAGACAGGATGGGAGGAGCGGTGCTTTTCCCTTTCACAATTATATTTCAAAGGGGCTGCCTCAAAACACTCACAAAGAACCTGACACCAATCTTTTGTCACCCCAGGCCCAATGGAGCCTAGGCAGGGGAAGGAGGCGAATTCCAGAACCAGATGTGGGGGAAGTCTTGGAGGTTTCCCCATCTTCAAAGGCTGGCACCAGGTATAAATATTGGACCCTCAGACCAACTCTTCAGTGCACTTCTGAACCTGTGGAAGAGTACAGAAGGACTGACTTGCACTCCAGGAGACTTCCCTGCTGCTTGAGGCGTGTCTTGTTTCTCATAGGACTGCCTTGCTGCTACCAGAGGACATCCCCACTGCTTGAGGCCTGCCTTATTCTCCAGACAATTGCCCTGTTGCTTGAGGCATGCGTTATTCTTCAGAGGATTGCCCCGCTTCATGAGTTCTACCTTGTTGGTTGAAACAGAGAGGACCGTCTACTTGAACCGAGGACTATCAGAGTGACTCTAAGGATCAGGTGGCTGATCTCCTGTTCTGAGCAATCGGGACACAACAAGCTCCAGGGGACTTCCTGCAACTGCCCAGCTGACCTGCTGCAACTAGCCTAGCCTGTACCTGCACTGGACCAGCAACTGCACGTGCCTGAGCCCCGCTAGCCTCTTGTGGAGTGAGTTCCTGATCCCCAAGCGGTGCCTCCCCAGGTCCTGGACCCTTGGCTGGCCTTAATTGAGCTCCTCCCATGACATCTCAAAGTTTTGAACTCTGCTCGCAGGTCTTTGAGAAGGTAAGCTTTTTCAGCGGGACCAACCTTTACCTGTATCTGGCCCACACACCATCATGGTCGGCCTGAATTTATGACTTTGCCCTGGTCTAGTGACCAGATACCAACACTCAGAGCTTTCTGCTTCTTGGTGCTACTTTTACTTAAACCTTTAAAATTGCATATCTCTGATTCTACTGTTTGGATTATTGCCACTTTGGTCTAATTTTATTTATTACATTTTACTCTATTTTCTAAATTGGTGTGGAGTTTTTTAGTGTTGGGTTTTCACTTTATTACTGTTTGTGTACTGCATAATGCCTCTAAGTTAAGCCTGACTGCTTTTGTGGCAAGCTACCAGAGGGTTAAGCACAGGTTAATTTAGTGACTTTTGTGATTCACTCTGACCATGATTGTGGTTATTGCTTAAGAAGGGTTTTCACCCCACTCAATCAAAAATCCAATTTCTTACAGTATCCATCATTCATTAACCATCTACTACCCAAGGCCTCCAGAAGAGGATTAACAATCTGCCTGTAAAAGAATGAAAGCGCTTAGAAATAATGCTATTAAAAAACCCTTGACCAGACCTCCAGTTGGCAATGCACTGGCATTAGCAGACAGCACCACTCCACTAAATGTGGTCCTCTGTGTAAGTTTTAGTCAAAGAACCATAAGATTTCTAATCCCAGCTTCTCCTTTTTTAATAAAAGTATGATATATTAAGTTCTGTATTAAAATCTGCACAGGGCTTCAAACAGTGGCTTTTGTCCACAAGAGGCACTTTTTGGGCATTTTCATCAGAACCTATCCCACCATAACTGCACTGCTGTGAGCAACGTGGAACCAGGAAAAAATGATTATTCCCAGCCTCCAGTTTTAAAAACTGTGTGCTCATGGCCATTTATTTTCTACTTATAACTCTGCTGCCATTTACCTTAGCATTGCACAGGAGGGGAGGGGGGATGAGGATACTACCACAGACAGTTGAAGTGTACTGCTTGCTCTCCTGTAGTTAGAAGGTGGAGATCAAGGCACTGTATGCAGTCAACGCAGCAAAAAATATAAAACACAAAAAAACTTTACGCTTTTGCTGTCTAATCTGGGGGAAGAATTAGTGCATATGGATGCAATGAGTGTAGAGTGCTCAGAAACAGAATAGCTGAAGACACAGACAAACATGACATGAAATATACCTTCTGAATGAGATGCTTAGCAAAATGAGATGCATAGTCTGTGTCTATTGAAAATAGATGCTTTACAAATGTGAAAAACCTGATGTGATAAAACAGATACAAAAAACCTAGTGTGTGAGATTCCTTCAAAAACAATGCAGTGTGTGTGCAACATGTTCTCAAAAACGAGATGCAGTGTGTGTGACTGGTCATGCAATCACATAAAGCTTGCAGAGTGAGACACAGAGTACCCTATGTCATGAGAGGCTTGAAACAATGAGAAAGCTTGTGAGATGCTCACAGAAATTCAGTATAGAGAAATATGCAGAATGAGATGAGTGGGTGATCTTTGGTTACTAAGCAAATCTAAGGCCTTCTTTGGAGCCAGCACATGCTTTAATTCATAGAATCATTTGAAGCTTCCTGGTGTCAGAGAGTTATCCTCTTTTGAAAGGCACTCTAAGGCTGTTAAAAGTACTGGAAAGGTTTGCACTAGGTACAGTCTGAGTGAGTCATACTAAAATAAATATTTTTGAAAGCACTGTAAGTATTTAAACATTGAGGGGCAAACTTGTAACTTTTGATACAATGTAGCACAGTAACCAACATTGTTTTCCTGCATCAATAGGAGAGAGTAGAACAGCACCATATTTACTAAGGTTTTGTCTCTCCCTGCACTGGTCTGTGTATGTGATGTCCTAGGCATAGGTTTTTGTATTGGAAGGGTGCCCTTCTGTACAAAAACTATGTTTTTAGCATAGTTTAATATTTTTGGACTGAATGTATGCTGTTAAGTACTGTACATGCGTAAAGGTTCAAAAGTGTAGAGGAAAATAAACTTTGATCAATCTCTATGCCTGCCTTCAGGAGGTGTACATTTTTGGCACAAAGTCCTATCTACCTTTTGGTTTAGTAAATAAGGCTTTGCATCAAAAACCTTGGATGGCTGTATGGGAATTAGAGGTAGGCGAACCACTGAAAGCTGGAGACAGGCTCGAGCTTGAAGCCTGGCTCTGACTTAAGGTCCTGTTGGAACATCGAGCCCATAACGATCCAAGCTTTGACTTCTTCCTGCCACCCTCTCTCTACCCAGGATGTGGCGTTACGGTCAGAGCTGCCGACTGGGAACCAGGTTTAAGTCTCAGCATCCTGTGATTCTGTGGCGATCACTTAAATTCCCCATGCCAATAAACACACAAGTCACTAGTCCTAAGTGCACCAACCGGTTATACATACAGATATCTGAAGTAATCATATTAACCTAGAGGTGGACGAGCCACTGAAAGCTCAAGCAGGCTGAAGACTGGCCCTGGCTCAGGCCACGGTCCTGTTGGAACCTCAAACCCATAACAAGTCGAGCTTTCATGTGGCTTCCGCCTGCTACCTTCACTATACCCTCATGCACAAAAAGATAACAAAACATTAACATTTGAGGTAAAAAGGAGAGACAAATAAATATCAATTTAGTGGATGATTTGTACAAAGTGAATTCAGAAAACCTGGAATAATCATGGCTTCCCCGCTTAACCAAATTGTGTGATGTTAGGCATTTTTTTTTACCCATCTTCATTTTTCTTCACTATTGCATATGAAAGCACCTTCAAATACAGGAGTTCAGAGTACCAACTTTACAAAACCTACTCTATATCATTTAATAGACTATAATGTTGCTCTATTTATAAGATTGTGGGCTGCATAAAGGATTCACGTAACAACTGTCAGGACAGGAATGGTTCTAAGTTCATGTTTAAAAACTGTCACTTTTAATAAATACCCTTCAGTGCAGTGCTATAATGTGACATATTAATGTTAAAGAAATACACTTTTTTGAATTTTGCAGAGACTTTATCATATTTCAAGTGATGTTTGGTGCATGATTTTCATGACAAACATTTTCAGGGCTCAGCTCATGCGTGGGTTCTAAGAGCCAAGCCAGACTGTTGGCTCGGCTCGCCCTGTTAATTTTTTAGCTCGCCCACCTCCATATTAACCAACTGAGCTTTGAACAATGGATTTCTCAGAGATCAGGGAGTACCACATTATGTGACAGCATTGCCTAAATTGTGCAGCAGTAAAAAGCAAATTGTGCAGCATAATGTGACTCTTTGTGATGGTATTCCTTCATTATATTGCCATTTTTGCAAATCCTAACACTGCATGGACAACGGTTTCACCTCATTAGTACCTGTTTAACACCCAAAGGGTGCTTATATGTTATACGTGATTTTGTGCTCCTACCATTTTGTTTCGCTACTCTTATGCATGAATTTGAGGTGAAAAAGAGTGAGAGATAGGTTGCTCTAGACTGATTCTAATGTATAAATGGATAGAAGTGTGTGATGGCCTTCACATTTCCATGATTATGGTGTACTTATTAGTGACATTCAACAGCCATATGTGTGACACTTGGATTAACACTTTCTTGTGTGTAAAACCAAGCAGCTAAGCTCACAGACAGACATAAATATTGTAAATTACAAAATTTGAGCAGTAAGAAGCTCTAAATAGAACTTGAAACTGCTGCACAACCCTTAAAATGGAAGGTGCTGAGCTACAGTCCCTTTCTAAGATGGCTGTTGCACATTCACACTGCTATAATCACAGGTCATGGTAACACTATGAATCCAGAAGCCACCACGGCTCCAACCAGGGCGCAAATCTGTTTCTCTCTCTCGACACACACACACGTGCACAGACACACACACGTGCACACACACACTCACATACGTGCACACGCACACATACGCTCACACGCATACGTGCACACACACACACACATACGTGCACACACACATGCAGCTTCACGGTTCAGTTGGAACTGTTCCCACCTAAGATTACACTCCACAAAACATTACACATTAGGATAAACTTACAATGTATAGGTTTTCTGACATCAACAAACAGTGATCTGTTCCTTGTATATACAGACACTGACCGCTCCCACATGGTTTGCATTCATGTGATTCTTTGAATAATTTGATCATCTTGCCTATACAGTAGAAAGAGACTTTCTCTTACACCTCTGTTGTGTGAAAAGGTTCGGGTGGCAAATATGCAAGCACTGAACTACATCTTAGGAGCATGTGGGACATGTCCAGAGATGGGATGTATCATTTTCTGGGGATAGCAAAACACTCATGAGGTTATGTGCTCAAATTATGGTGGGAGGAAGTCCAACCCTATAAACTAAATAGCTAATAGAACTGAACTATGAATTAACCACATCAGCCACAGTAAATTTTCGTTTAAATCAGATATAAGCATGGAAGGCCCAGTTTTTTGTATATGATATGGAGCATAGACTTATGAGAAGACACAGTGCCGCCATGCCCATCCACAAATCATCCACTTTGAATGTTTAAATTGCACTATACTCATGCTTCCAGGGTTGGTGGACATTACTGACATGGTAGATGCCTCTTTGGTCAATATGTGTTTGTCCTATAGAAGGCTTTATTTGATCATTATGTGTTCAGCTATTACAGGTGTTTAGAGGCCATGTGCCATGTATGCATTGTCAAATAATATTAAACAAGACATTGCTTTTTTAAACTAGATTGAATAGTAGCGGCAAATGCAATGATCGATTCTTGTAAATGATTATGACCGGCTGTTGGAAGCAGAGTGACAAAGGGTGAGGAGTGATGGCTGACGACTGCATTAAATGTGTACACTGGTCTTTCTTAAACTTGAAATACTTCATCCCTGTTTTTGATGCCATTTTCCGTGACAAACCCATCTTTATAGAACCATCCCCAATGATTGGTTCTCATCTTGCCTCTGTAGCTCCCTGTTGTTTCTAATGAAGAAATGATTGTGTGCGATCAAGTAACTTCTAAAAGAACAGTTTGTCAGCATGCAGAGTTTTTAAGGACTCCGTCAATATATAATCTGTTTTTAGTTGTAAATTGATACTGTCTTTGGGCGCATTGGAGTCCATCTTGAATGTCAATAAACACTTGGGACCAGAGCTAATTTCTCACTGGAGCCTTTAATGAGGGATCGAACAGGATAAATATGTTGAATACAGTCCCGTATGCACCCTGCAGTGACATGCCAGGGAACTCGACCCTAAGGTTGGATATCAAATGTCCCAGCTCCTGCTGTAAGCACTAGACTGATGGCTTCTCTGCAGCTATTCCACAGACTGGAAGCAGAATGTACCCTGTGAAGATTAATGAATAGTCTTTCAAAGACGCCATCAATGTTAAATCAGCTGATGGTATTTCTGTCTGCAAATTATTTTTAAATGTGAAACTCTACAATAAGGTCTTTTTCTTCAGAATGAATGGGGGAACCTTTTTCTTTAGTTTTATTGCCCTTAGGAATAGATACATTTTGACCTTTTAAAATATTTGTACATTACATGGATGTTTCAAATACTGCTTAGCATGCGTTGCAGTTAATTGCATTTTCTGGTTTTTTTTAAATTTTATTTCGTATAGAGTAAAAACATACTTCATATGGTTTCTTTATGCTGTTGCACAAGGAGCCTGTTAAAAGAAGAAAGGAACAATTAAGGATACTTTTGTTTGGAATTGCACATTTTCAGTATTTTCTGACTGTGAGATAGTGGCTGGAGATCGGGTGCGCAGACAGAGTCTTCAATATGGTTGGGCCAAACTTATGCTGTTTCCTGAGAATGCAGAGCAGGGAGGGATCCGCTGATAGCAGCTATCTAGGAGGAAATTACTTTTCAGATTTTCATCTTCAGGAATAAAAGGGCTACTCGAATCTTGCATCACGTTGCAATGTATGTGGACCTTAGAGTAAATCGAAGCAGGTGTCATTTTTTTGAGTAAATGTATCAAGCGGGCCAATTTGAGAGTTCCTGTAAGAAAACTAGCAGCTGAATTCTGAGTTAAGTGCAAACTGGAAAAGAGTCCTCTTGGTAAGGCCTAAATCGTGAGATAATCCATAATTAATGTGATATGGCTGGTGCAAGTGTGACAAGGCACATTTTTGTGCAAGATTTTTTTCCGATGAAAGCAAAATGCTGTGAGAGATGAAAAGTGAGGGGCCAGAAGCTGATGGACATTGAGCTTGAAACCAAGATGCCTGGTACCTTCTACTGGTTTCCTTCTGTCAAATCACCTTGTTCTGTAGGTTCTCCTCTCTTTCGAACGCTATCCCCTCCATGTTTCGGAGCTTAGCTTAAGCCAGTGGCCTCCTTCTAGTTCCAGTCTTCCATCATGCATGTTTGACAGTGCCTATCTGTCACACACATTTGTTCATCCAGAGTAAGGTCTGCGTATCATCCGCATAGGTATGAAAGTAGAAGCCCTAGGATTGGATGAGGCACACCTGTGGGCCCATGTAAACACTGAACCACCTGGCGGATAGTGACCAGCCCTGGGTGCACCACAGGACAGGTGGCAGACCTTAGTGGATAAAGGGTGGGGTGGAAATCTGCTGGCGATCTCCAGTCAGGAAGAAGGTGAACCTTTGTTATAAAGTCTTGTGTATGCTGATGGTTTGAAGAGGATTGACTAGTACACTGTGGTCTATGATACTGAATTCCTCTATTAGGTTCAGTATTACCAGGGCACTGATGCTGTCCCTATAAGTGATGTAAACAGTGTTGACACAAACATCTAAGGAAAGTGATACATTGAGAAGGATCAAGAGTGCTGTGCTGACAGGGAGATGATTTTCTGCAAACAGTGCAAGGGAGAAGGGTCCATAGGCAAGCCTGGTTTATGAGCCTGAAGACTGCAATAGATCTTATCTTCAGATATGGTTTCAGACTTGGCCAGAGAGCAGAGGATGAAGAAGTCTCAGAGAGAATGTTTGGGTTGGAAAAATCGCAAATGTTTCTCTTTTGTCGAATACTGGAGACTGTGGATTCAGTTGGTCACAGAATGGTTCTGATGATTTATAGCTGTACTAAAGGCAGTTGTATTAGACAGTTCTTTAATCATAGAGATAGACCTTTTGGTAGATTAATAGCCTTTTGGATAACTCCAGATTGTAAAACAGATTATAAGTGGCTCTGTCAGAGGAGTGGTGTTATCCAGGGTACCCTGCACTTTTTTGTGGGTGTCTAGACTGTAGCCAATTCAGGGAAGGGCCTTGAGTCTGGCTTGATGTTTCTACATTTGATTTTATTACTGATGCGAGCCAATATTGATAATGTTTTAGCAAACCAAAATAATCTTGTTCACAACAACCCTGCACTCTAGTGAGGCAACGTGTAGTTTACTAATGAGCACAATGATAAAGAAATAGCACCTAATATTAGCATAAGTGCGCAGTTCATTTAAAGTGGCATGTGTTTGAAATAGTGCTTCAATGTCCTGTTAGTTTTTGCCACATTGTCTTAGATGTAGTCTTGGATCAGGAATGACAATCCAATCTCACATTTATTTTAACTGGAGGCTACTACCGCCCCCCCCCCCCCCCAGGACCATTGCAGCGCCCCCCCAGGGGGCGATATCGCCCACTTTGGGAACCACTGCAGTAACTGGAAGATGATATGTGGCATTGACCTCTCACCCCAGTATTTACTTATGTAAACTATGAAAAGGTGCTCCCAACCTCTTCAAAGAGTTTTCACTGATATTGATATTCGTAAATTATGTCGCAACGCATGTTTTTGGGTCCAGCATTTTGTTCCCTAGGTGGCTGGTATTATATATATGTAGCATGCCACCTAGGACACTTAAGAGCACAAGAATAGAAAGCAAAGAACATGACATTTGAGAGGTTCTGAATAAAGAATGCATATTGCCTGATGAGCAGGACGGACCGACATTTGGCCATTTCTATGCTAAAGCAGAAATTTAGTTGAAGCTTGTTTGAGAATTGTGATTTTCAGAGTGTTCTGAATTATACTTAACCAGCTTACCTTAGGAGTCAAGGGCTATGACTGTTCTAAGGTTTGGAACCTGTCTCTTAAAGGATTTCTTGACATACATAAGTTTATTAAAGAATCACTGTATGATCAGATGAGGCGAGGAGGCTCACAGGTTCCTAAGTGGAGCATACTGGCACACTGAATGTTGTCAAAGCATTTGGCCAGTATGCTTTTCATATAATGCAGTGTGTTTTGAATGTAATACAGAATTTAATCAGAAACCATTGGAGAGATTTCAGGGCATGCTCATATGGCCATGTTTTTTTACGTGGCAGCTCATTCTCCAGAATTGATTTTCAAATCTTTAAAAAAGTCTTGAAGATGTTTTATGCCCCGTCCAAAGTCTAACCCCCAAAAAGACCCCTTCATTACTGCTACATTATATTCTCTACCAAAAAGAATTTAATTTATATGGAAGCTCAGAGTTGGTGTGACAAACATCTTCAATTGCTTAATGCAGTTCTGGTAATTTATAAATGTCTCAGACATTGTTGTGCCAGGTTCTGTAAGGCTGGAAAGCTGTAGGCACTACCTCCATTATGCCAGTCACAACCAGCCACCTGAATATAGCGTTCTTCACCATGCCGCGCCACTTATATGAAAGAACTATGAATTCCTTCTGTCTTAATAAAGACAAAAGTAGCCATTACTATTTGGTAATGTCTCATTCTGGTCTCCGTCATGGAAGCCTGATGATTTTGGACCACCACCAATCTCTGATGAAAATTTAAAACAAAATCTTGGGGTAACAAGCGCTATATAAATGCAAACCTTTTCCTTCTTCCATCCATCCGCTATCCTTCTCAATCCAAATAACTGATTAATATCCACCACTCAAATTACTTTCCAATTTCACCATACTAATTCAACACTAATCCTTATGGGTTCCGGAGTAGCGTGCTACTCACCAAGAAAGTGCTTCAACACCCCATTAGGAGTAACAAGCGCTACATAAATGCAAACCTTTTTTCCCTCTTCTATCCCTCCGCTATCCTTCTCAATCCAAATAACTGACTAATATCCACCACTCAAATTACTTTCATATTTCACTATACTAATTCACCACTAATCCTTATGGGTTCCGGAGTAGCGTGCTACTCGCCAGGAAAGTGCTTCAACACTCCATGAGGGGTAACAAGCTCTATATAAATGCTAACCTTTTTTCCCTCTTCTATCCCTCCGCTACCCTTCTCAATCCAAATGACTGACTAATATCCACCACTCAAACTACTTTCATATTTCACTATACTAATTCACCACTAATCCTTGGGGGCCAACTACCCCTCTTGTTACCTCCAGTAAGTCCCACACAGTGAGATTGCTAAGACGTCTTCGGAGGCC
Source organism: Calotriton arnoldi (assembly GCA_963921515.1). Taxonomy (NCBI): domain Eukaryota; kingdom Metazoa; phylum Chordata; class Amphibia; order Caudata; family Salamandridae; genus Calotriton; species Calotriton arnoldi. The sequence continues at coordinate 234,436 of CAWUFW010011998.1, read as the reverse complement.
ACGCCCCCTTTCTCCACCACTCTGCAAACGCGCCTCCTGGCAGACTACGGGATGGGGGACGAAGTCCACTTTACTCCTGAGAGACATTGGGGGCTAAGAAGCCCTCCTGGTGCCTCCTGTAAGTCCTACGCAGCGGAATTCCTGAGCGCTGGTCGGAGGCCCAGCACCATTTCTCCACCACTCTGCAAACGCGACTACAAGTTAAAGAAGCATTTGCAATGTAATAGGTTTCGCATTTGCGAGAGTTAGAGCTATTGGCATTGTAAATGTAAACGTTTTTTACTAATGTTTTTTGGTGTAGAGTGGATGTACGTTGTGTGTAGTAGAATTATGTGGTATATTGTGCAGTGAAATTATGTGAATAGAAAGTATGTGGTATTTACTGTATAGGAATTATGTGGAGTGGGATTATGGAGCATAGGTATCAAATACAGTTATTGCGATTCTCAAATAGCGATTTTTAGAGAATCGCTATTTGAGAATCGCAAAACGGGATGTAATAAAAAATTCGCAAATATTTTGCGATTCCTTGGCATTCCTTAATTGCGACTCGCAAATTGCGAATCGCAATTAAGGAATACCTTCCCATTCATTCCTATGGGCCTAGAGGCCCATAGAAATGAATGGGAAGACATTCGCAGTTTGCGAGTAACCATTAGGTACTCGCAAATTGCGAATGCAATTTCAAGGGTGCAAGGGTGTTATAAGGACACCCTGTTGCACCCCTGAAATGAGCATGTGTGCACATGTGGCGCACATACATGCCCTAAGGGCATGTATGCGTGCCACATGGCACTTTGAAAAATGCCAAAAAGTGAATTTTTCAAAGAAATCGCAAATTACCACCAACTTGAAGTTGGTGGTAATTTGCGATTTCTTAAGGAGAAATGGCACAACTTGGGTGCTTTTTACATCGCATTTAAGGAATCGCAATTTGCAATTCCTTAAATGCATTTGCAAAATAGGGAATCGCAAATTTTGCGATTCCCTATTTTGTGAGGGCCTTTTGGGATGATACATCCCAAAAGGCTTTTTCCCGTTTGCGAACGGGAAACGGGCTTCATACATATGCCCCTATGTGTTTTGGAGAGTAATTATGTGGTATTGTAGTCTGTGTTGTGGAGTGGTAACCTCAGGTTTAGTCTTCCTCATTTCCATAGAAGCTAAACTATAAACTCAATGAGACACAATAAAAGAAGGAACCACTGAGGAGCACTTCTGGACCTAGTCAGAGGTATGAGCAGGGCCACTGGAATTATGTGACTGTCCGGCTGCACAAATGTTCACATAATTAAAAGTTTTCCGCATTTGCCAAATATTCCATCATCTGCTGCCTAATCTGCAGAATTGAACAAAAAAAGTCTTGTTTCTAGCTCAAACAGCTCAAATGTTCCCAAAAATGCAGCGTCATGTGTTATAGCATGGTCGAAGCCCCTTTGCAAAGCTGGAATGGTCACGTGTTGCAAAATGAGGGTGTTAAACTGGTACTAATGGTGCAGAAACCTCTCTTCTTTCTGTGCCTCTCTTGCCTCTTTCTGCACCCTCTTTTCTCTTTCTGCACCTCTCTTGCCTCTTTCTGCACCCCTGTTCCATCTTTCTGATATCTTTCCTGCCTGTTTCTGCACCTCTCTTCCCTCTTTCTGTACCTCTGTTGGTTCCTTCTGCACTTCTCTTGCTCTTTCTGCACCCTTCGTGCCTCTTTCAGCACCTCTGTTGCTTCTTTTTGCACTTCTCGCTCTTCTTTCTGCACCCCTCCTGCCTCTTTCTGTACCTCTCTTGCCTATTTGTGCACCTCTTCTACCTTTTTCTGTACCACTCGTGCTTCTTTTTGCACCTCTGTTGGTTCTTTCTGCACCTCACTTGCCTCTTTCTGTACTTCTATTGCTTCTTTGTTCACCTCTGTTGCTTCTTTCAGCAATTCTCTTGCCTCTTTGTGCACTTCTCTTCCTTCTTTCTGCACCCCTTCTGCCTCTTTCTGTACATCTCTTGCCTCTTTGCGCACCTCTCCTACCTCTTTCAGCACCCCTCTTCCCTCTTTTTGCACCTCTGTTGGTTCATTCTGCACTGCTCTTGCTTCTTTCTGCACCTCACTTGCCTCTTTCTTCACTTCTCTTGGTTCTTTCTACACCTCTGTTGCTTCTTTCAGCAATTCTCTTGCCTCTTTCTGCACTTCTCTTGCTTGTTTCTGCACCTCTCTTACGTCTTTCTGCACCGCTGTTGCCTCTTTCTGCACCTCACTTGCTTCTTTCTGCACCCCTCCTGCCTCTTTCTGCACTTCTCTTGCTTATTTCTACACCTCTCTTGCCTCTTTCTGCTCCTCTCTTGCCTCTTTGTGCATTTCTCTTGCCTGTTTCTGCACTTCCCTTGCCTCTTTCTGAACCTCTCTTGCCTCTTTCTGCACTTCTCTTGCTTCTTTCTGCACCTCTCTTGCTTCTTTCTGCACCCTTCTTCCATTTTTTGAATCCCTCTTGCCTCTTTCTGCTGTTCTCTTGCCATTTTCTGCACCTCTCTTGCCTCTTTTTGCACCTCACTTGCCTCTTTCTGCACTTCTCTTGCTTCTTTCCACACCTCTGTTGCTTCTTTCAGCAATTTTCTTGCCTCTTTCTGCAATTCTTTTGCTTGTTTCTGCACTTCTCTTGCGTCTTTATGCACCTCTGTTGCCTTTTTCTACACCTCACTTGCTACTTTCTGCAACCCTCTTGCCTCTTTCTGCACCCCTCTTTTCTCTTTCTGCACCTCTCTTGCTCTTTCTGCACCCCTGTTCCCTCTTTTTTCACATTTTGTGCCTGTTTCTGCACCTCTCTTGCCTCTTACTATACCTCTGTTGGTTCTTTCTGCACTTCTCTTGCTTTTTCTGCACCCTTCGCGCCTCTTTCAGTACCTCTGGTGCTTCTTTCTGCACTTCTCTTCCTTCTTTCTGCACCCCTCCTGCCTCTTTCTGTATCTTTCTTGCCTCTTTTGCAACTCTTCTACCTTTTTCTGTATCACTCTTGCTTCTTTTTGCACCTGTTGGTTCTTTCTGCACTTCTCTTGCTTCTTTCCACACCTCTGTTGCTTCTTTCTGCAATTCTCTTGCCTCTTTCTGCACTTCTTTTGCTTGTTTCTGCACCTCTCTTGCGTCTTTCTGCACCTCTGTTGCCTTTTTCTACACCTCACTTGCTACTTTCTGCACCCCTCTTGCCTCTTTCTGCACCCCTCTTTTCTCTTTCTGCACCTCTCTTGCTCTTTCTGCACCCCTGTTCCCTCTTTTTTCACATTTTGTGCCTGTTTCTGCACCTCTCTTGCCTCTTACTGTACCTCTGTTGGTTCTTTCTGCACTTCTCTTGCTTTTTCTGCACCCTTTGCGCCTCTTTCGGCACCTCTGGTGCTTCTTTCTGCACTTCTCTTCCTTCTTTCTGCACCTCTCCTGTCTCTTTCTGTACCTCTCTTGCCTCTTTGTTCACCTCTTCTACCTTTTTCTGTACCGCTCTTGCTTCTTTTTGCACCTCTGTTGGTAATCTCTGCACTGCTCTTGCTTCTTTCTGCACCCCTCCTGCCTCTTTCTGTACCTCTCTTGCTTCTTCCTACACCTCTGTTGCTTCTTTCAGCAATTCTTTTGCCTCTTTTTGCACCTCTGTTGGTTCACTCTGCCTGCTCTTGCTTCTTTCTGCACCCCTCTTACCTCTTTCTGCACCCCTCTTTTCTCTTTCTGCACCTCTCTTGCCTCTTTCTGCACCCCTGTTCCCTCTTTCTGCACTTTCGTGCCTGTTTCTGCACCTCTCTTGCCTCTTTCTGTACCTCTGTTGGTTCTTTCTGCACTTCCCTTGCTCTGTATGCACCTTTCGTGCGTCTTTCAGCACCTCTGGTGCTTCTTTCTGCACTTCTCTTCCTTCTTTCTGCACCCCTCCTGCCTCTTTCTGTACCTCTGTTGGTTCTTTGTGCACATCTCCTACCTTTTTCTGCACCCCTCTTGCCTCTTTTTGCACCTCTGTTGGTTCTTTCTGCACTGCTCTTGCTTCTTTCTGCACCTCACTTGCCTCTTTCTGCACTTCTCTTGCTTCTTTCTACACCTCTGTTGCTTCTTTCAGCAATTCTCTTGCCTCTTTCTGCACTTCTCTTCCTTCTTTCTGCACCCCTCTTGCCTCTTTGTGCACCTCTATTGCCTCTTTGTGCACCTCTATTGCCTCTTTCTGCACTTCACTTGCTTCTTTCTGCACCTCTCTTGCCTGTTTTGGCACCTCTGTTGCTTCTTTCTGCACTTATCTTGCCTCTTTCAGCACCTCTGACTTAGAGGTAGGTTTAATCCCCCTGCCCTATTATGTACTAGAGCCTTACAGGGGAGGTCATGCCAATCACAGGGGTACCCCAACCCATAGTGTACCCTAGTGTATGTAGGTGTTTTCACTGTATTCTAAGTGTCTTTCAGCATAGCACTGGCTCCGGGCCTGGTTAGTCAGAGTCAGTTACCACCAGTACCAGTCAGCAAAAAGTTGGGGGCACAGGATGACTTTGCAACAAGGCCTCTTTCTGCACCTCTGTTGGTTCTTTCTGCATATCTCTTGCCTCTTTCTGCACCTTTCTTCGTCTTTCTGGACTTTTGTTGTCTCTTTCTGCATTTCTCTTGCGTCTTTCTGCACTTTTCTTCCTCTTTCTGCACATGTCCTACCTCTGTAGGCATAGTTAGAAACTAGCATTTAAAAAACCTTTGAAATTCACTGAAAAAATCTATGGTTTTTTCAGTGAATTACAAAGGTTTTTTAAATGCTAATTTCTAACTATAATGCCCCTGAAACCAATGCTTTTTTCAGTGAATTTCAAAGGTTTTTTAAATGCTAATTTCTAACTATAATGTCCCTCAAACCTATGGTTTTTTTCAGTGAATTTCTAAGGTTTTTTAAATGCTAATTTCTAACTATAACGTCCCTGAAACCTATGATTTTTTCAGTGAAAATATATATTTATATGTATATCAACACAATCCTCCAAAGCCCATCAAAGGAATTGGGATGCACTTGACTGTAAGTTCCAATCTTGATTTATTCATGCTGAAACACGGAAAGACGCGTGCCTCCCCTACGCATTTCGGTCTCATTCTATGCTAATTCACTCTACAACACTCTAGTCCACTCTTCTACACCACTCCACTCCACTCTATGCCACTTCACTCTTTGCCACTCCACTCTATGATACTTTACTTCACTCCTCACTACTCCACTCTAAATCACTCCACTCTACTACACTCCCCTCCTTGCCAATCCACTCTGCGACTCTCTAACCATTGACACTTGACTCCACTCTAGGCCTATCCACTCTATTACACTCCACTCTTTGACGCTCAATGCCACTCCACTCTATGACACTCTACTCCACGACACTCTACTCCACTCTACACCACTTCCCTCTATCATGCTCTACTTTACTCTGGGCAACGCCACTCTATGACACTCCACTCTACTCTACGCCACTCCATGTCACTCCACTCTATACCACTCCACTCTACGCCACTCTACTCGATGCCACGCAACTCCACTCCACTCTACTGTACTCCACTCCATGACAGTCTACTCCACTCTACAGCATTCTACTCCAATCAACGACACACGATGACATTACATTCTACTCCACTCTACCCCACTTTACTCCACTCTATGCCACTCCAGTCTACGCCTCTCCAATCTATGCCACTCCACTCTCTTTCACTCTACCATACTCTATTCGATTCTACGATACTTTAACCCACTCCATGACACTCCAGTCTGTGACACTCAAATCTGTGACACTGCACTCTACGCCACTCTTCTCTATGACACTCTACTACACTCCACTCTACGACACTCCACTCCATGACACTCTACTCCACTCCACTCTAAGACACTCTACTCCACTCCACAACACTCTGTTCCACCACATGATGCTCTGCTCCACTCTATGCCACTCCACTCTACACCACTTCACTCTACGCCACTCTACTCTATGCCGCTCCTCTCTACTTTACTCCACGCTATGCCACTCCACTCTACTGTACTCCACTCCACTTTACTCAATACTATGCCACTCCACTCTATGCAAATCCACTCTACACCACTTCACTCTAGGCCACATCACTCCTCTCCACTTTACTCCATGCTGTGCCACTCCACTTTATGCCACTCTACTCTACTCCACTCCACTCCATGATACTCTGCTCTACCCTACTTCACTTTACACTGCTTCTCTCTGCAACACTCTACTCAACTCCACCCTATGACACTCTACGCCATTCCACTCTACACCACCCTATGTCACTCCACTCTAAGCCACTCCACTCTACAACATCCTACTTCACTCTAAGACACTCTACTCCATGCCATTCACTCTGCGATACTCTACTCCACTCTACAGCACTCCACTCTGCTGCACTCTACACCACTCCACTCTATGACATTCTAAGCCACTCTACACCACGTCATTCTATGATACACAACTCCACTCTACGACACTCTACTTCATTCTACACCATGCCACTCTATACCGCTCCACTCTAGGCCACGCCACCTTGACACTCCACTGCACTCTACGACACTCTACTCCACTCCTCTCAATGACACTCTACTCCACCCTACGCCACTCCAGTCTATGTTTCTCTGCCACTCCACTATATGACACTGTACTCCACTTTATGCCACTCAACAACACTCTCCTTCACTCTACAACACTCTTCTCTCTATGCCACTCTACCACACGTTACTCCTCTGTGCACCACTCCACTCTATGCCACTCCATGGCTCTGTACTCTGCAACACTCTATCCCACTCCTCTCCACTCCACTCCATTCTATGTTTTGTATCCACCCCTTGCTCATGATTTAATGGCTTTTTTGTATAACTAAATTCTCTGCTCCTCATTTATTGGCTTTCCTCCCTACTCTTATGTTTGTCCTGCGCAAGGAGCATTTCAGCATGTATGTATAAAGTTAAGGCCAGATTTACCAAGAAGCTGAATTGTCCTTGCGTGACGCTAGGCAGAACAGTTCCTTAACTCAGATTTACAAAGGCATTGCAAGGGGCAATTTGCACCGCCTTGCTTGGTTTTGTAGAGAAATGTAACACAACACAGCAGCTTGTGCTGCATTACATTACATTTTGAGCTGGTAGTTGCTACATGGGTTGAGCATAGGCGTTCCCGTGCATCCACCCATGGATTTGATACAATCCCACATTTATAAAGGTTTGTAAACCCGGGATTGTGTTAAATTGGTATGCCTCTCACAGGATGGCATAACAAGGAGAAACATGGTTGTCTTTACCTTGTTATTTCCTCTTTAGATAGAACAATCCAGCCCATAACGCAGGCACTCTTGTTGCATGGTGCAAGGTTGTCTGCATTGGCACTAGGTCACACAGTGCACCAGCAGTAGGAGGGAGCAGAAGTGCCACAGCCTTCCATTAAGCTATTGACCTTCTTTACCTCTTAACTCCTAACTGTGTTAACACCCCAGTTGTGGGTAAACGTGGTAAACATGGGGTTTGTTTGGACTTCAGCCCTGATGCCAAGGAAAGCGATGCTACAAGGCTTGCTTTTAATTCCTGTTTGGATTACCTCAAATGCTCTGTTTATTGGATTAATTCCCCGGTCCACCGCAGCTTCCATAGCTGATTGTTGTGGAGGGAGGTATCCACGCCGAACATCCTCACTTCCGGGTGGCCATTAGGCTACAGCCATCTTGGAAGTCGGCGCTCTAGTGCTTAATCTAGCTTTGGCTCAGGCTGCACTTAAACTTGGGATGGCGCCGACGCGCAGCGGACGCGCGCAGCGGGCGCGCCGAAGGCGCGCCTAAGGCAAGCCCGTCTGCGCCCGTCCGCGCCCACCCGGGGCTAGGGGCTAGGAACTCTGCCCAAATTACTATCCTCCCGGCAAAATCCATCAGTTACACTAACACGGAGCTGTTAGCCATGAATGAAGCCGTCCAACCATTGTGTAGGCATGCTCTGAGAGCAGAGTCGCCCCTGATCTGTCCGGTCTGTGGATTTTCGGGAAAGACAAGGGTGCCCATTGCATCAGGACTGGATAATAGTACGGGTCATTGCAAAGGCTGGAAGATGGGACTAATTAACTGCAGATCCCTTCCCAAGCACGCGGTGGAGATTAGACTTCTAATAGAAGAAGAGGAACTGGAGGTCTTGTTTTTAACTGAAACCTGGCTTTGAGAAAGCTCTACCCCAGAAATTTTAGAAGCTCTACCTCAGGGCTTTGATATTCACCGCCGGGACAGAGCTGGAGCAACAGGAGGGGGTATTGCCATCATTTGTAAAACACAGATAGGGTGCTTTATCTCTCCTCTTAACATCGCAAAATCCGAGGCTTTCACCTTTAGCTTATCACTCTCGCCTTCAAGCTCCTTCTCAGGCGCCTTGATCTATAGACCTCCAGGGGCCTGTACACAATTTTTAGATTCGGCCCCGATATGCTAGCTAGCATGTTAATAGGGAAAAGTGCCCTCACAGTGTTAGGGGACCTTAACATTCATTTGGATGACCTCAATGACCCCTTAGCCAGAAGATGCTTAGCTGACATGGAGGCCCTACAGCTTCTACAACTGACACCGTCAGCTACCCACGAAAAAGGTCATCTCCTAGACCCTATTTTTTCAAACGACCTCAGACTGGAGGTGCTTGCACCCAAGCGGGTCCCATGGACAGACCACGCCATGATCCCGCTGTGCCTCCGTAAACCTCAGATAGGTGAGCAAAAAAAAGAACCTATAGTAGTGGGGCGCAAATGGCCTAGGAAAATTCCGGAGGAGTGGATCAAAGATCTGGAATCCTCCACCCCACCAGACACTAAGGACCTGGAAGAGGCCTCAGACAACTGGCACACCTGGATAAATAGTTCCATTAATCGAAATTTTAGGAAACCAGGCCCTCTAACATATAAAAATTTGAACAGATCGTCCTGGTTCTGCCCCACGCTGGTCGCCCAAAAAAAGAGTTGTAAAAGATTGGAACGTAACTGGAGGAAATCATATGACCCAGAGCTCAAAAGAGCCTACAAACTAGCAATACAGCTCTACCACAAGAGCATTAGGAAAGCTCAAGCAGCTTTCTTTGAAGGAAAAATTGCAAGGTCCTCTAACTCCTCCAAGGAGCTTTGTAAAATTGTTAAATCACTCACCACATTAGTCCCTGGAACCAACAGCTCCCAATATTCCGAAGAAAGATGTAATGGGCTAGCCACATTTTTTAAGAGCAAAGTGGAAAACATCTATAATTCCCTCCAGCCCAACTCCCCCAAGACGCCAGATGCCATAGGGGGTCCCCAGGGTATTTTAAACTCCTCAAGCAAGAGTGAACATCTGGAACTGCCCAATCACCCTACACCTGCTCTCCTGTCCCTCCCAAAAATGGAGGCAGATCAGGGACATTCCATATTGCAGAAGATTAAATCGGGCTCCCCGCTCGACCCAGCCCCACCACATATCCTAGTCCAAGGGGGGAACGTTGTTTTCAATCAATTTTCCAACCTTATCAATCTTTCCTTTGAAAAGGGCAAGGTCCCCAAAGAGTGGAAACACGCCATTATCAAACCTTTGCTAAAGAAAACACACCTTGACCCCACAGATTTGGCTAACTATCGCCCAATATCCTTACTGCCTATCTTAGGCAAGATTGCTGAGAAATACGTGAATAGCACAATTTCTTGCTTCCTTGAAAACAATAACATCATACACCAGACACAGATGGGTTTTCGACCTAACCACAGCACCGAGTCAGCCCTGCTGGTGGTCACTGAAAAACTCAAATCCATTCTAGACCAAGGGAGAACTGCGGCTGTAGTACTTCTGGACTTAAGCGCAGCGTTTGATACGGTAGACCATGCTGTACTAATCCATAGACTGGAAGAGGTGGGAATCAGAGGAGTCGCTAACCAATGGGTCGCGTCATTCCTGAGGGATAGATCATTCCAATGTATGGAGGCCGGATTTAAGTCTGACTCCCTATCATTACCGTGGGGAGTCCCCCAGGGATCCTCTCTGAGCCCAACACTTTTTAATATTTATCTCAGCCCCCTGGCACACATAATTCAGGAATTCGGTCTTTCCATCGTGTCATATGCCGATGACACTCAACTAGTGTTCTCAATCTCAGACTCGCTTAACTCAGACCATAGACAGCTCGTCCCCTGCCTGGAAAAAATTGGATCTTGGATGGCAGATTGTAGCCTCAAACGTAATGGGGACAAAACAGAGCTAATGATTCTAGGCAACAATTTCAGCCCCTGCACTGAGATCTCCTGGCCTTCCAACTGGGGATTACCTCCTCCCCCAAAAACATCTATAAAAAACTTAGGTATGTGGCTGGACCAGAACCTGACAATGGAGGTTCAGGCAAAAAAATTATCTGGCACTTGCTTTGGGATACTCCGCATGATTAAAAAAATAATGTCCCTGCTCCCAGAGGACTCTAGGAAAACCGTAGTCCAGGCTCTGGTGGTATCTAGGCTGGACTACGGCAACTCCCTCTTTCTGGGCTCCCCTAAATATGTCACTAACAGATTGCAGGTTGTCCAAAATGCAGCTGCCCGTCTGCTGCTGAACATACCCAGACACCATTCAGTTAGACATGCACTCAGGGCTCTTCACTGGCTCCCGATACAAGCCAGAATCAAATTCAAGTCCTTAAGCCTAGCTCACAGAGCCATGCATGGGAGAGGACCCGCCCTGATCCAAAAGCTGGTCTCGCATTACTCTCCCTGTCGACAACTCAGGTCAAGTACCAACTTCCTGATGAACTCCACCGCAATCAAGAGATCTAGATGGGGTGGAAGATCATTTACCCATCTGGTGCCAAAACTCTGGAATAGTATGGACCTGGAACTCCGAATAATTGACAATGAAGTGGCATTTAAAAAAAGATTGAAAACTTGGCTTTTTCCTTAAACCCCAGTGCTAAACAGACTCCTCCTGCTTCACTTCAGCGCTGAGATGCCCACGGGTAGTCACGCGCTCTATAAATCCCATAAACATAAACATAAACATAAGGCGGACAGTTAACACCATTATGATTTGTAACCTGTGCATGTTCATGTTTGAGACTGGTGACGGCTCATCTAGGGTGCATTGGTTCTGTGTATATCTGTGCAAAGCATCTAGAACCAAAGAGGGGGGAGGGGTTTTAGGAATCTGACAAGATGGCCCCCGGGATTACAGGTCTCGTTAGATTTCCCATATCTCGCAGTAATTGACATTTTCATAATAGTCATAACTCCTCAGCGTGTAGGTCCACCGCTATCTGAGGTAAAAACGATGTAAGGAAACAAACAAAAACACCACTTAAAGTGGAGCAAGCCTTTTATTTATGTATCCTGACATAAGTTGAGAAACAAACAGAAGCACCATTTAGACGGAGCAACTTCGTCTACTTCTACCTACAGGATGGCATAACAGAAATGGACCACTTCTGCATGTCACAGAACTAACAAAGAAGAAGTAATGGCAGTAAACTACGCCCTATCTTTCTTACGGGATCTGATGTCTGGACTATCGAATGTTTCCAGGGCTTCTGCTGGAATTCTCTGTGAAACCCATAAAAGCCAGAAATCTCCAGACATAGGAATGAAAATACAGGTATAGGGTTCTGACTCTTTTCAGCTGGACTTTGGTAATCAGTGCATAGCAGGAGATAGCAAGGGCTGCAGCCAGATGTGCCTTTAATATGTGTATCCACTCTCTCCCCCATCACTGCATGTTGTCTGCCAACACTACCCACTGTACAAACCCCACCAAACAATAGATCTTCCTAGACTTGAAATTACAAGTTACAAAACTCTGGGCAGTTCCATGCCTCTTGGTGGAGATCTGCTCCTCTGACCAATGCTTGTTGGTGCTTTGAACGTGCTTTATGAGAAGCATCAGTTCTGCACCTAAAGACAACCAAGTAACAAGAGTTATTTAGACGGTGCCTTTCATAGTTTCTGCAGCACAGCACCCTGAGCCTGCAGCAATGTGGCTGTGTTCCAGACAAGTGATTTAACCCATGGACGGTAGCAAAGGGCAAACTTGGGGTGCAGCTGTGGGACATAGAGGAAAAGGCCTTGTCAACGTGACTTCGTGGTCGCCTGGCATCAAGCCAGATGTGACGATGTACATATGCAGCATTAGACATCTCCAGGCCATAAAACAACAGAAGGAAGCACAGCAGATTTTACACTTACCCTAAAAGCTCTACAGGAGGCGTGAGAGCATCTGACGTGCAGACATGCAGAGAATCCAGTTCTTGCCAAACCAGATCCGAAGATTAACCCCCTGTCCTCATAAAATGTCATTGACACGCGGAATTGTAGGTGTTTCACAAGATTTCCTCGACTGTCAAGCAATTCCACCTTGGCAAAGAAACAACAAGAGGAAAAAACACAACAGCGGTCTGACCTTTCACGTCTGGATAGACTGGTGGAGAAATAGGCGAATTTTTATTTATAACACCTCTTAAATCAATATATTGAAGCCATCGACTGGACCCAAGCGTCTCTACCCTTATTTCTAATTTTGATATCAGCATTTATGTTACGGTTTCCTATTTTTTGGGCGCTATAAGTTTTGAATCTTGAATTTAACACCACTGAACTTTAGGCCTGATTTAAGGTTTGACATCCGTAAGGGTAGTACAGGACATCAACTCTGCCACCCGGACGGACTACCCAGCTCTGTACATTGAACGGAATCGCCGCCCCTGCAGTTCCTTTCACTGCACAAAACCTTTGGTGTAAGCCGCTGTTGGTTTTGATGGCTATTCACCAAAATGTTAAAAAGTTTTTGTTTTTCAGAAACAAACTTCCAATGCAGGAGTTTTTTTCTTAAAAATAAGCGAACGAATGACCCCCCACAACTTTGGAGTTTTCTTCTAGGTGTGGGGTCATTATTGCTTTCTTTTGTTCCTTACTGCCAGGTGAATAGGACACATTACAATGCAAACTTTTACAACGCATGCCTTTACAACGCGGTTTTTACATCGCAACATCCATTACAACACATGATTTTACAACGCATGCCATCACAACGCATTTTTATAAACTACACTTACAACGCATTCCATTACAACGCATACCATTAAAACGCATAATACTTTTAGGGCAACAGTAGTGTTGGATAGTGTAGGGGTAAAAATTACTATTCCCACTCCAGTGAGTGCAACAGTAGGGTAAGTGTTGGATAGTGTAGGTGTAAAAATGACTATTCCCACTCCAGTGAGTGCAGCAGTAGGGTAAGTGTTGGATAGTGTAGGGGTAAAAATGACTATTCGCACTCCAGTGAGTGCAACAGTAGGGTAAGTGTTGGATAGTGTAGGTGTAAAAATGACTATGTAAAAATGACTATTCCCACTCCAGTGAGTGCAGCAGTAGGGTAAGTGTTGGATAGTGTAGGGGTAAAAATTACTATTCCCACTCCAGTGAGTGCAGCAGTAGGGTAAGTGTTGGATAGTGTAGGGGTAAAAATTACTATTCCCACTCCAGTGAGTGCAACAGTAGGGTAAGTGTTGGCTTACAATTCCTCCCCCTGTTCTGGCATTCCTGTGCAACAGGACACTGCCCTCCCAGCAGAGCTGTTCAACCCCAGGGGCTCTTTATCCCTCTTCAAAGAAGCCTGGCTAATCCCCTTAACTCTGACCAATCAGAACAGACCACTGGAGGCTGAATTCGGACTTACAAAGAAGAAAGTCTTATAACTTCTTGTACGTACATTTAGGAGACATTTAACAATATTATATTGTTGGATTTATTAATACCATTCTGAGAAGTCTTTGAATGGCACTTTTAGCCTTCTCCTATCAAGAGTTTTTAGTTAATAACTTCCTCCCATGTTACATTATGTGGCAGGGGGTTTGCAATGGGAAAAATGACTTGGGCCATTTTTCCAGCACCAGGGCTTATTAAAACATATTTTATAAGAACTCTGCCTACCACCAAAGTCGATTTTGGGCAGCACTTTATCACAATGTGGAGAGTGAAATGTGCAATTTCACTTTACCCAGGGCATATAAAACTCATTTTATAAGGGTCCACCTTATAGATACCTGGCCCCCCACCCCTGGGACACCTAGGGGAGACCCTTGGGGTACCTAAGATGCCCAAACATTGAAGGTTAACCATTTGTAAGTGCCCCAAACACAAAAGTCGAGTTTGGGCACAATTTACTTTTTAAAAGCAGTCCTGCAGCACGGGGCTACTTTTAAACTGACCTCAGGCTCAGCAGTGCACACATGCAAGTGCAGAAAATGGCTGCTGGCCTCCAAACTACCATGCACTATTATATACTAGGGACTGAGAGGTGGTTTCAATCCCCCTGCCCTATTATGTACTAGGGCCCTATGGTGTAGGTCATGCCGATCACAGGGGTACCCCAACCCTTAGTGTACCCTGGTGTATGTAGGTGTTTTCACTGAATTCTAAATGTTTTCAGCATAGCACTGGCCCTGGGCCTGGTTAGGCACAGCCCAGGGTCAGTCAGAGTCAGTTACCACCAGTACCAGTCAGCAAAAAGTTGGGGGGTGCCCAGGGCACAGGATGACTTTGCAACAATAGAAAATACTACTCAAGTGTGAGTGTTAACACCTGGAGGCTGTGTCTCAAAGTCATAGGTGCTATAAAAGTTTCCAACCAGGAGCAAGCTTACTGTAGAAGAGACCAATAAAATGTACTGCCTTTCCACTGACACGTGGCTTTGTAATTGCCATCATCTGCTGCATAACCAGCAGCTTTTCACGTAAACATGGGTTTTTCCTCGCACGGACCCACATGTTAAAGCACTGCACACAGAAAATACAACCTAGTGCTCTCGCTGAAAAAGGTAACTGTCGCTTTCCTGCTTTTAAAAGCGATATGTGGGCACTCAAAGAAGTGACACTGTTTACTATTGACAACCTCATGAATGGATTGGGGTAAGAACATTGATGGAAGAGCAGCATAAAAGTCTTCAAAAAGTATTCAGACCGAGTACTTGTTTACAGCAGCAGTCATTTCAGCCGTTTTAAAGATTCCCTAATATGTTGCATATTTTTTCTAGCCTTGTCCTTGCAGTGATGAACAAAAGACATGAAATTCATTCTGTTGTCCTGCAGGGTGGTTGCGTATTGAAGAGAGTTGCAGATAGAGTCCATATAGTGTGGGTTTGAAACATATTTGGGAGGTGCAGAATGAAAGCTATTAGGAACACTGTGTTCACGTGGGCTTGTTTTCTATTGCTTTGCAAATGTAAAAGTAATACGGCGAACAAACAACTTATTTTTTTCTATTTATTCACTTTTGTGACAATGGCCGCATGCCGCCGCGCCGCCATTACTACAAAAGTCAATAAATTAAAAAGAAAGTAAAAAAGAAAAAAAATTGCGGTATTACTTTTACATTTGCAAAGCCAATAGCTCTGCATTTAACTAATGCGAGACCTATTGCATTGATGCTTGTTCTTACTTGCAGCTCAGTGTGACGGTGGAAAGAGACCTATTATTTTGCGCCAGGAAACCACTTGGGGTAGCTAAGCGCATTATAAGTCTGCTAAATAAATATTTTAGTTTGGATACCGCTTTTATGCACACTTGAACCCTTTCTATAGTAGCAGCACTCAGAACATCTCCTGAAGCTGGGGGCCCCCAGTGTGACATTTTACCCATGGTCCGCTTGGCCCTGGCACAGATCTGACTCCGCATTTTAGCCAGTGCAAGGACTACATCTCGTTGCCTTATAACCGCGCAGCCGCTGTAACCAGGGGGACCGCGGGGCTTCAGTCTGTGTCACATTGGCCACCGCTCCCTCTGGTGCACTTATCATTCATCACATAGGCGAAACAGATGCATTACCAATGCTTGTTTAGTTCCCCCTCCCAAAGTGGCGCATAGAGACTCAAATTTAATACCTTGTCCTTGCGACTCGATTTTCTCCCAGTCGATGCTCCACTTTGTTTTTTTGTGCCAACGAAGTTGCTCTTACTGCCCTTATTAAAAATTCTTAACAGTCGTAAATGTAGCCCCGCGCTTTTGCACTTACAACTCTTGCAAAATTAATTAACTTGTATAGTGGTCCATAAGTATATATCGGCTGCAGTCAGTTTAAGAAATATGGTTGGTAAATGATTTTGAATCCTTGTCTGCTCCGAACCAAACTCGCCGCAAATTACATTACATTCTGCATTTTACATTATTCTCTGGGAAATTTGATATTGTCTTTGTTAGATTTTTCCCCTAGTTGTCTATAAACATGTATTCTAATTTGCCGAGACTCATTGTATTTATTGGTAACTATGTATTTTAATCTTTGTGATGTACTGTATCAAGTTTTGTTTAATTATGTATTTTAACTTCTTGATGTACTCTTATGGCTTACAATTGCCGAATAAAGTAAATCTAATGATGACAAGTGGAGACCAAAGTGTCACACACTAAATAATAAAAGGCATACTGATCGTTAAAGGAATTCCCTTCAAAAGATAAAAACATCCAGTGACATTATCCACGTCTCTAACGCATTTTCTCAACTTCTTTCTGCTTTGCCGGCGTTGTCCACACCGACTGTTCTGAAATCATTTTGGCAGTAAGATGCCATCACACAATGTAGCTGAGAACTGCAGCAGGGCAATGCACTTTACCACACAAACTGCAGAGATAGAAATCAAAGATATGAAAGGCAAATATTTATTTGTTTGCTTTGTAAAGCACTGGTTTGTGACTTATTGGTGATTGCTTATCCCCATTCTGTCTGGAAAATCAATTAAACTTGCGGTGCTTTATGACAACAGAGATTTCATCTTCAATCTCCAGTGTGGTAAAACTGTGCCCAGATTAGCCTTTGTAGGGGGAGTTGCCCCACTGTATTAATTGATGGTTGGAATGCTTCTTTAAAGAGGATTCGTTTCTGATGGTTTTTTTAAAGTTGCAGGTTTAGTTTGAATCCAAATGTTTGGGTGCAGAGCTGAGCTCCTATGGATTGACTTCCTCTCATGGTTCTTTCGGTTAAATCTGCTTCACTGGATCCCAGATTTCAATAACAAAATGTAGCTCGGATCAATAACTGAAGATATTTTGGGCTAGTTAATCATCCCTACCCTTAGCTTTGGAGATGATGCAGAGATTTTTTACTTTATTCTCTTTGGTACCAGAAGTCAGTACAGTTACATGAGATCTGGACCCGACCTAAGAGGGTGTCTTTAGGTTGAAACTGGTCTGCTGGCCTGGATGCTTGGTGGTTTTTCAGTCCATGGGGTTTAGAATCTCTTTGTTTGGTACTTTAGCATAAAAAGCAATATAATTGGCCACTCTTTGAATGCAGATAGTCCTCTGGTCAGTTCCAAGTGACGAGGCAGCTGTAGCAGTGGAAGGATCCTTCTCAGCAGTAAGAGATAAAATTGATGATTTTTTATTACAGCTGTGATATGACGACTAAACGAAAGATCCACATTGGTCCACTTTTACTGCTTTGGCAGGAGTCAGAGAGACAGAGGAACAGAAGGATATAAGGAGAGCTGTCTTTCATTCACTCTTAAGGATTTCAGTTTTTCACCTTTTCAGGTAAAGGTGGCACCCCTATGTTCAAATATCAACACTGTTCGATACAGGGTGTGACTTTTCTGCAAAGTTCATTGAGACCGTTCTTATAGATAAGAAGCTGCATATAGTCAGCATGGATTTGGTGTAGATGGTGTAAGAGCAGCTCAGCCAACAACCTCATTTATAACAAACAAAAGAAGCGAGAAAGGGGATGACATGGATTTCATAATTGACGATGAATCTCATTTGTTGACCACCTTGTGACAAGAGGAATGAGGCTACAGGAGATCCATTGCAGAGATCACGGACCATTTCACAAGTTCTCCCATGAGGTTTTGTGATGGGGTGTGGTTACCGTGGACAGGTCAAGTGGGAATAGGATTTCTGATCACCATGCATTCAAGGATGATTGCAGGTATTCTCTGATGTCAGCCTATTTGAATTTCATAGAGAAATGAGACAATTAATTTGTCTGAGAAAGTCCTAATGAAAGTATGCATAATGGTAGCTAAGTTACACTGTGATACAGCAAACAGTTTCTCTGTCCTTTGAGACATGCTTGAGCATATCTGAAGTTTTGTTCTTGCATCAAATGGTATTGAGTCAATATTTGTAAACATCAGGTTAGCCACTATTGTAAACTTCAGGTCAGGAAGAACACACTACCAGTATAGATACACACAAAAATGTTTACAATGCCAGGGATAAATTACAAATAACAAATTCTAATAACTACTGTGAATTTCTAAGTGGGATTCAGAAACGTCTCTCACCATTGCACACCTTAGCAAGTGTGGAGACCAAACTTTATTAGCATGTGAACAAGTATGCCAGGGGTGTTTCGGGGAAGACCACATATCAAGAGATCACAAATAAAAGTAAAGGTGGCAGAAAACATTAACTTGGTTGATAATCAAGGCATAATCTGCTTCAGTGTACTTCAGGTCAAAGTGGGTCTGCTGTCATTTGCACCCTGAATTGGTCTAGATTTGTTGCTAATGCTTCCAGGTTGGCTTGATTTTTGTAATGCATTGCCCTAAACAGCAAGCCAGAAAAGGTTTTCAAAATCAAAGGTTCATTGACTTGGACATCCACCAATGTGTCTTATCCAGTTATGTGATATAAGAACACAATGCCCTAATATATCAGTTTCTAGATGGGCAAAATGGGATAGAGACTCAGAAAAAGAACACATAAGCATCACTAATGTATTATTACCATTAAGAGAAACACACAGGATTTAGAGAACTCTCTGGAAAAATAATGCACAGATAGAAAGGATGTCCTTTTAGTTTAAAATAATGCAAACGTTTGATTAACTGGAAAAGGTATTAAACACATACTTTTGCTCCCAAAACTCTTTAGGAAGTTCACCACTTTAGCACTTGACTCTGAGAATAGTGGAGCAGAGCAGTCAAAGGCTTATCAGGGAGTTGGTCTAATTGGAAACTCGGGACTCTGTAAATCACAGGGTAATACCAGAACATTGACGTCCAGCCAGTGTTTTAGTTTTATCGTAGTTGGATATAATGTACTTTATTCTACACACATAATCAAATATCACACAGAGAAAGATGGTGGTGCTAACCATTACATTGATATATACAGAGAAATAGCAAGCAATGATCCACAGAGAACTTGCAACCATACTGTGTTCTGCCTATGGTCTTTGACATTTGTCCATATACTCTAAATGTAGAGGTGCCATCTAAAGTGACTCTAAACTAGGGATGGTTGGAATCAGAGTCTTGCTAATCCCACTTGTGCCAAAGTCTCTTGAAGACTTTTACATTGTAACTGATGCTATGTGGATCAGATCATAGGAGCATTGCTGTTGCTGCTGCCCAATCTTTTCCCTTGCTTCCCCTTGACCCTGTCATTTCCCAGATGTATCTGGGTAGTTCTGTAGAAAGAGCACAATGGAGTCAGAAGCGGTCGTGGTTGGGTTTAGCAACTGCCAGAGGCCAGATCACACTGGCCCAAATAAAGGGGCCAGCCCGCCACGAAGTCAATTCAAAGGTGAGGTGGGGTCCATGGGTGGATCAGAGCTGTCCTCCACAGTATGTGCTCCGGGATCCCTAGGTCACAGTGATGTTGGGGGCTTAGGTCACGCTTTGTAGTGACACACATTTGGGGCATAATTATGAGTGTCTTGCTTGCTTCTGTTTCGTTTCAGGGAGGACCTGACCTGGCAGTTCAGGCTGGACTGTTCCTATTCCAGCAGGGTCAAGACCAAGTTGCATATGGCTGGCTCGAGGTGTCATAGTGTGCAAAATAACATGGACTAGGATGTGGACCCAGTAGTTACCAATGTCTAAGATTATTTCAACATTCCACCCATCACTTTTTTGTATACTTCAGTGCGACGCCCTGAGTGTGGTGGGTATGCCCAGATGTGGGCCCTGTGCTCGCTTTGCCACTGGTACCAAGTTTCACCCGACTGAAGAGCCCTAATTATGATGAAACCGGTCTTTGGTTCCTTGTGTTCTGGTTCAGGGAGGACCTGGCCTGGCAGTTTAGGCTGGACTGCTCCTAATGGAGCCAGGTAAAAACTGATTTACATATGACTGGACCCCAACAGTGTTGGCATTGTGTCAAAAATAGCAATGGGCTGAATTGCAGCCATAAGTAATTACCAGTGGCTGAGATTCATTCAAGCATTCCACTCATCACATTTTGTCTACTTCTATGAGTGTCTCTTAGGCATAGTTTGCATTTATTGCACCTGATAAAATCTGACACCTTGGGGTATGGAGCTTATTGAGTGTGCTAAATAGCACCTCTTCTGAATGTGTTGTGGAATACATTTAAGATTATTGCTTACCTGCATGGCTTACAGACCAATTATATATGTCTCATACACCCCCTGGCAGTGCCAATTCCATACAGAGTACTGTATACACAAATAACCCAAGCACACTCTCATAAAATCATAGCTGCTAATAATGCAACCTAAGCATTACATTGCAACAACATATGGCGTTATTAAAAAAAGCAACAGTTATATGTGAAAGTTTGGGGGTCATTGACCATAGGCCAGACGTCACAAAGACCTGATACAACAGGAAACAAGCATTTGCAATGCAATAGGTCTCGCATTTACGCGAGTTTGAGCTATTGGCATTGTAAATGACAATGCCTTTCATTTATGTTTTGGTTTTTAAAACATAAATAAACGGCATTGTCATTTACAATGACAATAGCTTGAACGTGCGTAAATGCGAGTCCTATTACATTGCATATGTTATAACGCTGTGCCCCCCCCCCTTGCTCGGCCCTAACGAAAGCGGCCTGGACTATTAATAAAATAAATGAATAAGCACGTCCACTATAGATAAAGCGGACGCGCTATAATTTTATTAAATACATTACGAAAGCGGCCAGCGTTAAGTAAATAAATAAATAAGCGTGTCCGCTATAGTTCAAGCGGACGTGCTATAATTTTAATAAATACATTACGAAAGCGGCCCGCGTTAAGCGTCTGGCTAAAAGTCATAAAAGTCATCCTCATGAAATCAGGTTTGTTGACAGCTAAGCGGACATCACGCAGAAGTGACATGATTTCTTTTCCCAGCTAAACCCACTTCGATCTCCCATGGTAGGGAAGCTTGCTCCATGAAAGATTATGAGTTGATGAATGGATCAGCCTATTTTGAGAGGCAAATGCTTTAAAGGAATCGCTGGATGGAGTTTTCCTAATCTTGATGTATCGACAGTAGCAAGAGGAGGCCCAAAGGAATACACTGCGTCACATGGCGGGAAGTGAGATGACATTAAAGGAGCACATTAACACTGGCAAATCATGGCATAGTATAGTGTCTACCTCCGGTTGGCGTGTTCCTATACTAAGCATTATACAAATAGTACATGTTAATATTCTTTTGGCATGCCGACACCGAGGAAACAATACAATTAGCAAAAACATTAGAGTAATCTGTATCTCCTTACACTAAAGAGAGGAATCAAACACATATGCTTGTCTGCGTGCAATAACTAAATGATAAAAATAGTACAATGCACGCGTTGCTGACAATATGTGTTCCTGCTTTAAGCACAGAATACAAAAAGAGCATAGCTTATGTTTGAAATGCCTCCTTCAACTAAACACATAATTGCAGATAATGCAGTATGTGAAGCCATTTATACATGACACAAATAGTGTTCATAACAAACAAACAAAATATTACCATCTATGTCTAGTGCTTTGTCAATGCTGCATCGCCACCCAAACTCTCCCAAATATATGCAGAACTCTTCACCTCAACGCCAACTTTAGCAGCAGACTTTGCTTGGATATGTTTGCGGATAACCTTTGTGCCAGGAGATGAGGTACACTTTCGTTGTGTTACATCAGATGAAGATAGTCCCCGTTTCACCTCAGACCCAAGTGGCGCTCCCTACAGATGCTTCATCGAAGCTTCACCTGCACTTTTTACCGCGCTAAGATAAACGGAGCGAGCGCGAGGACTCACACCACCTACTATAACTGCAGAGCGCGCGCTGTGTGGATTGGGGGCTGGAACCACTCCTGGGGAAGCCAAGGGGAGGAGCACGCCGAGTTTTCCCCCTCTCAACTTCTCTTGGGAGGCCTCTTCTGGCATTGATGCAGGGGGCGTTAGGGGCTGGGGCGCGGTTGTGGTCCAGATTGGCAGCGCGAGGCAGGGGCCCGCTGGGCATTGCCCATGATGGGTCCAATTTGTTCACCCAGCATCCGACCAGCTTTGAAGACGGCTAGTTTTCGCATAATGTGGTGCATAACTCTGATAAACATCTGTTCTCAATCCCAGACCTTACAATTATAAAGCGTGCGCAGTATCGAGGGGTTTCACTCGCAGTCCTTTGTATTTTTGTTTATTTTTGCATGATAATGATGAAGGGAATTATCTGTGCGCAGTTCAGATTTATCTGCTTGAAGAGTGGCTCTCCGCAGACATAACTTTCACATCGGCCGCAGAGCTCTAGGGTTGGCGGGTCTAAACCTAGGGGGCGCTGCGGGCTTTGCCACTGATTAACGCGATGCCAGTCCACCTGTGAGCCGACGTCTGACTGCGCATGCTTCTGCACAGACACTCTACCATCCTGTGCCAGCTCTCTACTCCTCCTCAGTGCTGCCGGACGATGTAAAAAACAAGCCCGAACTACTTTAAACAAGCATTTGCAATGCAATAGGACTCGCATTTACGCGAGACCTATTGCATTGGAAACGGGAGTGCGGGCGGGCAAAAAGGCACGAACGGGAGTGTGGGGGGGGTGGTGGTGGGCAGAGAAGTCACGGACTGTGGGAGGGGAGGGGGGGTGGCAGGGGAACAAAATAGTGTTGAAAGTAAAGGGGCTAGTAGCCATGGAAGGATACAAATGATGACATGGCCGTCAGGATGAGGGACTAACAAGCCTAAAACCAATGGGAAGGCAGCATTTAGGACCTAAGCCAATAAAAAAGATGGGCAGAGAGTGGGCGGAGCTTACACGGCGCTTCCACGCCATACTCAATACTACATGCCTCGCAAAGCGAGCAGCGCATGCGCTGCAACGCTAGGCTCGACCTAAAAACTGTATAGACCCAACAATCGGTCGCAGAGTTACATTTAAGTTAGACCTGACAGGCGGTGTCCTTTCAGCACCTGATCCCTCCTCAGCATCCTGAGTGCATTCCTCATAGTTTATTCTCCTGATTTTGAGGGGTCTCTACACTTTAGGGGCAGATTCCTCGTAAAAAGCTCTTATAAAGGAGGTCAAAGAACTATTTGTTAATATAGTTGCCAATTTTATTAAAACATAGATCTCAATTAAACAAAAGAAAGACCTTGGAAAAGTGTAGAACGTCCACATAGAGGCATCCTTTTTTCACACTATATTTAGTGAGAGCTGGTGTTGGAAAAAAATCTTGTTGAGTTTTGCAAGTCAAGTCACTTGCGGAAACCCCAGTAAAAGTGAGAGAATATATCCTCAAGATTGATCAGAAAAATTCAAGTGTATAAACTGGCTTATACATCCCAGGCCAGAAGGTGATTAGGTAATTTCATTATCCTTTCTTATGGATCGAACAAATAATACTTAGCTTCTTGACAAAATGCTGACTACTTTGGATAGAGCAAGAACGACCCCTCCCCCGTCCCTCCAATTATGGCTGCTTTTAAGTAGATTTTATGGAGGGGGGTCGAGCCATGGAGTTTTTACTTTTTTTTGCAAGAGCTTTATCGACCATCTCACTTTTTTCACAGTGTTTGGTGGGACTCTTTTAGTGGAGAATGCTGAGTGAAACCCAAGGAACACAAACACGTTTGAGAAATGCGGCACCAGCTGATCTTCTGCAAATTTAACATCAAGCCTTTTGGGCTCTTCTGTGCCCCAAGTTGCCAGGCTTCAGAATTTCCTTGGGTCATTACTATGTGCTGCATATTCTATTTCATTTTTGCTGTTTCTTTTCTGACGGAAGAATTTTGTACTTCGGCTTTAGGCTCTTAATTTTATGGGGTTCAATTCCTTGCTCTGTCATTTTTATTTTTAATTCTTCATCATACCAATACACATGTTGCTTTGTTGGTTGGGGACCTAAGCTCTGACTAAATGAATTTGGGACTTTGGAGATCAAGTGATCTGTTTCCTGCAGTAGGAGTTTAAATTTGATGTTTTGCATCTGGGAAAAGTTGTGGTCACACTTCAACTCAGCTGTAGATATTGAAATGTAATCTATTACTTGGCCTCTTGGACCTCAACTCCTTTCCCTGTGAGGCTTAAACTGCAGTAGGTTTTCGGACTGACCAACCATCATAATGTTTCTAATCTCCTTAACCTGCTTCTAATCTCCTTAATCTGTCTCAGAAGATTGATGATGGAGACAGGTGCGGCCCATGCAGGTAAGAGTGTTGGGACGGGGTGCGGCGAAGTCGACAGACGACGACGAGGGAAAGTTAAATAAAAAAAAACATAAACCACTTACCTTGAGCTCGCCACATTGCCGAGTCGGTGATGCGGCAAGCGCAAGGAAAGTGGTTTTCATTTTTTTATTTAAGTTTCCCTCATTGTCGTCTATTGGCTCCCCCCCACCCCGTACCCCCGATCTTACCTGTATGGGCCGTGCCTGGATGGAGAAGATTGCATTTGCTCAAAACTTACCAGTTGATTGTGACAGCAGAGTAAAGATGCCGCCACTCCACCTGTGCAAGATGTTATGTTCTTGAGGAGCTGGTTACAGTACTGAGAGCATTCTCTCTTTTTCACAAAAGTAGAGCACTCTTAGCAGTTTAGACATATTTCAATATGTTTATGGCTAGTTAGCCAAAGCGTCATGATCATTTTCGATGATTTCAGGGTACATCATGCATAGGGATCAGCAAAATGTCACCCCCCTTCTCCGATAGACACTGAAACGCTTTTGACAGAGATTCAAAATAGGGACAAGCAGGATCCTAGTCCTGAAGAAAGCCCTGGACCCATCTGTGGGCCTTTGATGGGCTGAAATATGTAGACTTAGATAGGACACAAGCTGCATAATTTTGCCTTGAATGTCCGATACTTGTTTTTAATCACCCCTACACCACCCATCTAATAAATGACATAATTTGAACATGGTTAGGTGTAGGAATCTGGCTCTGAATATACTATATCAAAGTAAGGTATAGTCTGCACAGAGTCCAGTGGATCTTCAGAGGCTTACAGAGGCTTAAGCAGATAATAGTAAAAGCTCTATTTGTGGTTGTGTGGTCGAGCAGTTAGGCTTATCAAAGGGATGTGTTAAGCATTTGTTGTACACACTCAGGCAAGAAATGATTACACACACTCAAAGACTGAATCCAAGACCACTTGTTTTGTATAAAAAGTTATTACTTTGTTATTTTATTTTAGAGACAAGAGGAACTCAGTTGAAGGTAAGTAACAATTTTAAGACTAGTAATACTTTTCAAATTCAGTAGGTATTGATTTTTAAAGGTAGTCAAATACTTCACAGTAGTATAAAAATACTTTGGTAATGTCCATGAAACAGTAGCAAACTTAGCAAATGTAAAAGATAGGCATATTGGGCCTTAATACGATGAGTGTCAGAAAGCCTTCGACCACAGGTCGGAGGCTTTCCGAGCCTCATCATCAGTTTATTTCTAACCGCCTAATTACAATTTAGGCGGTCGAAAGTGAAACCGGCTGGTCATTCCGGCTGGATTCTGACGGGCTTAAGCAACGTGTCGGCCAGTCGGAGAGCGGCCCGTAATCCCTATGGACGGCGTTTCTGCTGTAGGATTACAATGCTCGGACTCCGACAGGCTTTCCATGCCGGTCTTTCGGACATGGAAAGTCTGTTGGAAAGTAAGTTTGGGGGCCCGTAGCAGGACCACCTTCTCCTTGCAGCCTCCAGTTGGGGGCAGAGGGTGCACATGTTAATCCCTGCACCGTGTGGCAGGCACCTTCGAGGTGCCTGCCCCGCTGTGCAGGGATTAACACAGTCTCCCATTTCTCTAAAGGGGCTTGTGCTACGGCCAGTTTACGGCCATAGCACAAACTCCCATAGAGAAATGGGAGAATGCGATCGCACCATGTGCGGTTGCATTGTAATTGCGGTGTCGGGACCGCCGACCAGAGGTCGGTCGATCCCGAGACCACGACGGTGTCCTTCAGAGGCAACTCTGAACGACATTGTAATCAAGCCCTTAGTGTAATAGGTAGAAATGCAAGCAATCCTATGGAAGGAAAACAGTTATATGCAGTTACAGGTAAGTACTCGACTTACACATCCAGTCTTCGGGGTTAGGACCAACACTGGGCAAGGGTCAGATCAAGGTAGGTACTGCACCACCAGCTGCACTGGGGCGGCCAGGTGCATAGGTCACTGGGCCCAATGTTTGTCAATGGAGACTGGGAGCACCCACAAAAGGTTCGGTTTAGAGGAAGGTACCCTAGTTTTCAGGGCACAGGCCCCAGGGGCTAAAACAAGCAAAGGGGGGCCACAAGGTAGCACCAACCTTACACCACCAGCGGCACAGGGGCAGCAGGGTGCAAATCAGCGGTGGGTGCCCAATGCTTTTCAATGGGGAATCTCGGTCTCACAAAGAGGCTGCATGCTCGGACCAGGAAGCTGGATGAAGTGACCACCGGCAGGGCAGGTAAGTGGAGATGTCGAAGGAGGGCTGGGCACCATCGGTTGGGCTCCCCAAAGTCAGTGGGCGGAGGATGCAGGGGTGCCTTTTAGTGTCAGATTTTCTTTACCGGAGCCGGTCGTGTCAGGGGGACCCTTCAAGAAGAGGCTGCAGGCGCCTTCTTGGAGTCCAAGAGAGGTCAGCCAATGCTGGATTTGAGGTCAGGATCCTTGGGGATATTTAATTGGTCATGTGAGTCACTCAGACTCGGCCATGGGCATCCGGTGCAGAGAGGGCAGAGATCGCGGTTTCAGCTGGATCCAGAGTCCTTGTAGTTGGATTCCTCTGGACAGGGCCGCTGTACTAGGGAGATCTGGTCTTTGTTGAAGTGTGGGCAGTCTTCCTTGGGTTCTGAAACTCACTGGCCACCGGGCAGGCATCATCTTCTTTGCAGGGTCTTTGAGCAGGAGACAGGCCGGTAGGGCTGGGGCCAAATCAGTAGTCGTCTTCAGGCTCGGCTACACAGCATCTTCTTCATCCTTTTCTTCTTAGTTCGCAGGAATTTGAGGATCAAGTTTCAGGGGTGCCCCTAAATACCGAATTTAGGGGTGTTACAGGTACTGGCAGCTGGTAGCCAATACTTGCCTTTTAGGGTGACTACGCCCTTAGTATGTCCCGTCCCTTTGGGGAGGGGGCATCCCCTAACCTGATTGGCTAGAATCCTTCCATTCAAGATGGAGGATTTTCTAAGGAGTGGGTTACCTCGGTCCAGGGCACCTTAGGGGGGGTCCTGGCAGAAGGGGGACACACCTTTCCTGATTACTTATTTTCCCGCTGACCTTGCTACCCAAAGTGGGGCTTGGTCAGGGGGGAGGGCAGCTCCACTACCTGGAGAGGCCTTGATCAGCATAACAAAGGCCAGGAAGTCTTTGAGGCTCACCGCCCTACATGCTGTTCCTGCTTCGGGGTAGGTGAGAAGCACCTCCACCCCAAGCAGGCTTTGTTCCTGACCCACAAGAGCACAAGGGCTCCCAACTTAGGGGGTCAGAAACATGCTGTGCATGGCAGGCTAGTGCAGACCAGTCAGCAAAACACGAGGGAGTTGGTCATTTTCAGGGGGCATCTCTAAGATGCCTTCTCAGTGCATTTTGCAATACATCCACAACTGGCATCAGTGTAGGTTTATTGTGCTGAGAAGCTTCATACCAAACTTCTCAGCCTTCAGTAAAGCCATCATAGTGCTGTGGAGTTCGTAATGACAAAGTCCCAGCCCATGTACTCAATATGGCTTCACTGCACTTACAATGCCTAAGAATTGACTTATGAAAAAAGAACAATTGATGGACAGAATGCTGAACAATGTCATACATTCACACCAGTACAGAGATCTGGGCTTAAATCCGTCTTTTTTTTTTCTCCTCATGCCATTCCAGGTTAGATTTAGCCATATGCAAATCAGTCTCGACCCTGTTCCCCATGGGAACAGTCCAGCCCGAACTGCAAAGCCAGGTCCACTCTGGACTGGAAACAAGCAACCTAGGACCGGTTTCGGGGTTTCAACCCTCATTAGCCAGGCTAGCTTGACTCCAGTGGCATGGAGAGCATGGGACCCACGTCTGGGCATACCCGTCCCACTCAGGGTGACAAATGCAAAAAGAACAATTTATGGACAGAATGCTGAACAATGTCATACATTCACCCCAGTACAAAATTCTGGGCTTAAATCCATCGTTTTTTGCTCCACATGCAATTCCAGTTTAGACCCAGCCATATGCAAATCAGTCTTGACCCTGTTCCCCGTTGGCACTGTCCAGCCCAAACTGCAAAGCCAGGTCCTCCCTGGAATGGAAACAGGCATCCTATGATCAGTTTTAGGGTTTCAACCCTCATCAGCCAGGCTAGCTTGACTCCAGTGGCATGGAGAACACAGGACCCACGTCTGAGCATACCCGTCCCACTCGGGGTGACAAAAGCAAAAAGAACAATTGATGGACAGAATGCTGAACAATGTCATACATTCACCCCAGTACAGAGATCTGGCCTAAATCCATCATTTTTGTGCTCTCCATGCCATTCCAGTTTAGACCCAGCCAGATTCAAATCAGTCTTGACCCTGTTCCCCATGGGAACAGTCCAGCCCGAACTGCAAAGCCAGGTCCTCCCTGGACCGGAAACAAGAATCCTAGGACCGGCTTCGGGGTTTCAACCCTCATCAGCCAGGCTAGCTTGACTCCAGTGGCATGGAGAGAACAGGACTCACATCTGAGCATACCTGTCCCACTCGGGGTGACAAATAAAAAAAGACTGATTTGCATATGGCTGGGTCTGAACTGGGGTGGCAAAGTGAGCTAAAGAGCATTGATGGATTCAAGCCAGATCTGTACTGGGGGTGAATGTGTGAAAAGTTTCAGCGCTCCATCCATCATCTCCTTGTGTTTGCTTTGTTTGCCCTAAGTTGTCAGGGTATGCCCAGACGTGGGTCGCTTGCTCACTTTGCCACTGGATTCGAGCTAGCCTGGCTGATGAGGGGTGTTGCCCCGAAACCAGTCCCTGGATGCTTGTTTCTGGTCCAGGGAAGACATGGCTAGGCAGTTCGGGATGGACTGTTCCCATGAGGGACAGAGCCAAGACTGATTTGCATATGGCTGGGTCTGAACTGGGGTGGCAAAGTGGGCTAAAGTACGATGATGGATTCAACCCAGATCTGTGACTAGGGGGAGTGTCTGAAAAGTTTCAGCACTCCGTCCATCATCTCCTTGTGTTTGCTTTGTTTGCCCTAAGTTGGCAGGGTATGCCCAGACATGGCTCTCTTGCTCACTTTGCCACTGGATTCAAGCTAGCCTGGCTGATGAGGGGTGTCACCCTGAAACTGGTCCAAGGATGCTTTTTTACGGTACAGGGAAGACCTGGCTTAGCAGTTTGGGCTGGACTGTTCCCATGAGGGACAGGGTCAAAACTGATTTGCATATGGCTGGGTCTGAACTGGGGTGGCAAAGTGAGCTAAAGAACGATGATGGATTCAACCCAGATCTGTAACTGGGGGTGAGTTTCTGAAACGTTTCAGCGCTCCGTCCATCATATCCTTGTGTTTGCTTTTTTAAAGATTTGACTTAGGCACTGAAGAGGCATATTGCTCATGCAGACATGTCCTCACCTGTGGTATATTGCAGCCTGCCTTAGGACTGTGAGGCCTGCTGGGGGGGGGGGGTAACTTACCTATGCCACAAGCAGTGGGTGTGGGCATTGCACACAGGGATGTGTGCCATGTCCACTCTTAGGTTTTGTCTCCACCAAAACACACCGTCTACAATGGCAATGTATATGTGTTTGGCAAGGGGCCTCTGAGGGTAGCACAATTCATCCAGCAGCCTTCAGAGACCCTCTCTGTTCACAAGGCCCTTGGTACCACTGGTACCTTTTACAAGGGACTTATATGTGGGCCAGAGGTGTGCCAATTGAGGAAACAAAGGTACAGTTTTGGGAAAGAACACAGGCACTTGGAACCTGATTATCAGGGACCCAGTGCAAACTCAGTCAAAGTGCATCAGAAATCAGGCAAAAAGTGTGTGTGTGTGGAGGGGGGTTACTGCAAGAGAAACCCACTTTCCTAGAGTAGGTGTACCAGGTTTTTAGTTGTCAGGATCACCCATTCCTCGGAACATCCCTGGATAGTCCTTCTAACCACAACGAGGGCCGCTCGCCACTAGAGCATTTCCTGGCAAACGCAGGATGTACAAAAATGAAGCAAGACACCCAGGGGGTGTGTGAGGCCATCCATTACTTTTTTGGAAATCCCCCCCAGGGTCCTCTCTCCAGTTATTGGGACACAAATTATCCTGAATTGAGTAAAAGGCTCACTAATGAGGATGTCTGGTTCCTATATTTCAGAGCCGTACTGGGCTACGTTTGTTTTGCTGTGGTTTATAATATAGTTAGTCAAAGCGTCATGATCATTTTCGATGATCCCAGACTACATCATCAGCAATATGTCAGCCGCCCCCCATAGCCACTGAAAGAGTTGTTTACAATTGGAATCAGTTCACATCACAGGTATTTAGTCTTTATTGTCAGTTATCCTCAGTGACAACTAAGTCTGCATCAGAAGGGGCGAGCACTGAGAGGCAAAGGAGTGTATGACCACTGCAACACACCACATACCTGACCTCCAGGGAGTTGGAAGCTCTTTCGTGCTACACATGCAATGAGGCCGGTGACCGCAGCGAGGCCTTCACAAAGAGAGGGTGACTACAATGAGCCCTAGTGCCTTAAATGGGCTGCCACTCGCCTGTACTGAGTACCGGCATTTCTGAATATTCCACCCTTCAGTACCAAAACTTCTCCTTAGCCAGAGAGAGTACCAGCACTGATGGAAAGCAGGGTAGTGGGCTTGGGAAGCTCAGATTAGGTAAATCTACCATCACAGGTAGATTTACCTAATCAGTGCTGCTCTGGGCTGCTGCCGAGGAGCTTCTAAGCACATCTGTGAGTTTCTGCTGAAGAATCCAATAGTGCTCCTTTGAATTTCCTCAGGGCTGCCACTGCCTGCCAGGGGTTGGAGAGAGACAGCATCACACTATGATGAACAGTTCATGGTTTAATTAG
This sequence comes from Calotriton arnoldi, assembly GCA_963921515.1. Classification (NCBI taxonomy): domain Eukaryota; kingdom Metazoa; phylum Chordata; class Amphibia; order Caudata; family Salamandridae; genus Calotriton; species Calotriton arnoldi. Next base: position 203,280 of record CAWUFW010011998.1, on the reverse strand, counting down.
GCCCTGCATGGTCAATCGCAATATACATATTTTGACATGCAGGCGAGCCTGATGTAGTGATGAGTGGCCAGACTGAGTTGGGAAGGTTGTAGCCGAGACAGTGGAAGCAGGTGTGACTCCAAGGGCCAACATGAAGCCAACATCAGCTGGAGTTTACCACCAGCCAGAATGTGCACGTTCATAAAATATAAACACATCAAATACATTGAATGCTGTGTGTGAGAATGTGGGTGTCTGCATTGTGTGTGCTTGCATGCATGAGGTGCGTGTTTGAGTGTTTCTGTGTCTAGTGCCCACGGCGCTATCAAAATTCTTCCAGTGCAGTGTCGTCTCAGCACCCACAACCTCTGCATCAGCACTCTGCAGACAACAATCTTATAAAGGTAAAGAAAAGAAGGTGGATCAGTGCAGTGTCATCACACCACCAGCAAGCCCAGCAACAGCACTCTGTAGATAACAATCTATAAAGGTAAGGAGGCGAAGGTGGACCAGTGCAGTGTCACCACAGCACCTTCAAGCCCAGTTCTGCAAGCCCTGCAACAGCACTCTGCATACAACAATCTATAAAGGTAAGGAAGCGAAGCTGGACCAGTGCAGTGTCACCACAGCACCTTCGACCCCAGTTCTGCAAGCCCTGGAACAGCACTCTGGAGGCAGCAATCTACAACAGTAAGGAAGGGAAGCGACCAGACAGGCGAAGGTGACCAGTGCAGATGGTTGGTGGTGGGTGTCAACTGGGGCCCCGGCATCATTAGCATGGGGAAGAGTTGTCACAATATAGATGAGGAGTCACTGGTATGGGAGTAGCTATTTAGCTCAGTGCATGAAAGTTTTAAGGAAGGAGGTGAGGCATCTAGAAGAGAAACGACTGAGCCATAGGGGAGTGGTGGGAAGTGTTTTCCTGTTTTCCAGGTGGTTGGGACTCAGAGATGAGTCGGGCGCTCTTAGACTTGGGGCCAGGTAGGGATTGTGTCAGGGAATAAATCTTGCCAATGGGCCCTTTGTCACCCTAGCCACTCTTTACCTTGCCTGCACTGGCCTGTCAGTCCCATGGTGCAAGCCCCCAATCTCTCTGTGCAGTGAGGGATGCGCTCCTTTTGTACAGCTACATGCCAGGCACTTCGGCTTTTGGTGCTCTGGTATAGTTACAACCAGTGCTTAGTTTGTAAAAAAAAGATAAGTGCCAGGCCTCTCGCCCAGAGGCCACTGCAGCTTGCACCACCTATTGCTTCTGCTATGCTGCCAGTGATAGTAATAACACAACCACTAACTATCAAACTCCTCCAAGTGTGACAATTCTGACTATTTGAGGCCCCCAAAGCTGTAAGAATGGCGTGGGCTGCAGGTAATAGTAATTTTTAATGTATATTGAATTAATAGTTAACTGTTGTTGTGGTCATCTCCTGGCAGACTGCCACATGCACCGGTGTTGACAATTAAGTCCCGGTGCCGAGCACCGGAAACCACCAGCTCAGATTAAGCACTCAACCTCTGTGGGCCCTGGTGCTCAGTCCCGCCTTATTATTCCAATGCTGCAGCATTCAGGTCTGTTGCTTGTCACAGAGTACGGAGGGATGGGTAATGGGGAGAGAGAGTGAATGCCTCCTCTCCCAATTTTCCCAAGAGGCCCTGATCAGACACTGAGGCAATGGAAAAGGGAGGGGAGAGCAACGGCAGAACAGGTGAGAGAAAGAGGGATGACACAGGATAGGAAGATGGACTTTGGACAATAAGAGGCCGTAGAGAGCGATACTGGTTACAAAGGTATCCGAGAGAGAAAGGGGAAGCTGGAAGGGGAAGGAGTGAGACGTAAGAGAAGAGAAAGAAGGGAAAAGGAGAGAATGGACAAGGAAAGAGAATGAAATTAAGGGGCTTATTTATAAGCCACTTGCGCCGCCGGTGCACCACTTTTTGTGATGCTCCAGTGGCGCAAGAGCCTGCTCCATATTTACCAGGCAGCACTAAGCCAGTTATTTTGGCTTAATCCTGCCTTGTAAATATTGTTCCCTTTAACGCAGTTTTCTGCATTAAAGGGGAGTGCATGGGTGTTGCTGGGGTCGTTCCCAGCAACATCCATGGCTTTTTGACACTGCCTCAGATTTACGAGAAATTGTAACTCTGAGGCAGGGCCAAAAATGTACGCCTTCCCAGGGGAGAACACATAGAAAGAGGAAAAAGCCTCTTGTGATTGTTTTTGTGTACGAAGGTTTCCCTTCCTGCACAAAAGTAATCATCCCCGCAATGCAGGGACCCTTGCACCATGGTGCAAAGGTGCATGCGTTGGAGCACGGCAGCCCGATGAGCGCCGGCGCAGGGGAAAAGGACAGAAATGTGCCATATCTGATAGATACAGTGCATTCCTGCTCTTTTCTTTTTCCGTAGGGCAGCGCAGCAGGAAGGGCAGGGCGGGGCGCTGCCCTACGGCAAAAAATCATAAATGAGGCCCATAGAACATGGAAGGAGTAGGGCAAGTGAAATACAGGGGCCTGACCAGGTGATGGATTTTCATGGGAGAGAGACAGGAAAAGGAAAGAGACATGGTAAGCAGAATGTTGAAAATTGGAAAGACATAGTCTGCAGAAGAGGTAAGGAGTCAGGGAAGAAGCCGAGAGGAGAGTGACAAAGCTGATATCACTCATACCCTTTGCCAAAAGTCATTTTACAATCGGACAGATTATCATGTATACTTTTACATAATGTAATCGATATAGTTAATACTAATTAAATATGTCGGCCAAGCATCCTGCCATGCCCTAGCACGTATGATACGATACAGTTGTGGGCATAATCTTTCTATGATGCTCTTTATTTTCTTTGTTTTTATTTATAGTGCTTAAATTCACACTTCTTCCACACCAAAGCATTGTGAATAGTATCTGTTACTATTTCCCAATTTTTATGAGCCTCTACAGACCCTCTCAAACTCATGAAATGCTTCCATCTTAAGCCCCCCCCCTAGCTCCACCCCAAAATCCATGGCTGATTTAGGTGAGTACCTGTACTTATTTCTTCCACTTTAAAGCGCTGAGTATGGGGAGTGGTACCCCACTGACATTAGAAAAGCTCTCAGGACAGAGGGCAACCCAGGATGTACTTGCATCCCTGACTCCAATATCTCTTATGAGGAAATCACCATCCTTAGCTGCAGCCATTGATACGAGCTGGGAAGGAGGCTCTGCAAAGATGGTGATAATGGCGGCCATCTTGAGATATCAAATGCATGTGAAAAACACAGAAAACAAGCAGAAAATGATACTTTCGTTGTTTGATGGAAGATATATGAACAGAGAGAGTATTTACATTTTATTCAGAACAACTTCTTTACAAGAACAGTAGTTTAACAAAATATGTTCTTTTGTGTGGATTTTGATATGACATTGTGATACTACATTCAAGGACAAACCAGCATTGATTAGGTATGAGCCCTTACTCAATGCTGCTGATGGGCTGCGCTATGTTCAAGAGGAGCTTTTGTGTCCTGGCACTGAGGACCAAGGGAAGGGGAGGGTTGGAACTCTAGTGAGCACAAGCTGTTGTGATCATTGGTGCAGTGCTTGAACGGTGAATCAATTGTCCAGCTGCCAACATTCAAGAGACCCACGCAAGAAAGTCAGGCCTCATATCAGAGATAGTTCTAGATCTTAATGCCAAGACTGATAGCTCCCTCGTACTTAAACCTAGACCAATCCTGCTCTCTCAGTCCCTCTCCCTCCAACTGCAGCCTCCATGTCAGTGTGGAAGCACAGCAAAGCAGTGGTTGATTTGGGTTACCCCTCCTCCTTAGTTACAAAGCAGCGGTTGGTGCAGCGTCACTTGTGTGCCATAGTAGAGAACCTGCCCTCCACCTTTTTGCACTCTTACATCTACCTCAGGCTCTCAGCAGCAGTTGTTGCCACCAAGCATAACAGTGGGCGCAGCCTGTGGAGAAGCAGTAAGGCACAATGCCCTCAAAAGCCACGGTACTGCAACTGCATCCAAAATACCAGCATCCCTGCGGTCCTTTACACTCAGCACTGTCATATAATTGCTAAAGTAACTCCTGCTTTATCATTAACCTAACTGGTGCCTGCTTCAGGTAATGAATCTAACATTACTACCAATTCTGACCTACATCTGGATGATGGCGGCAAAGCAGCACTCATGCTTCTTGATCTGTCAGCCACGTTTGACACTGTGAATCACACCGTGCTCCTTGACAGCCTTAATAGCATTATAATTAAGGGCACTGGCAGAGAACAATCTGTAGCCCTTCACAGGTTTGTATCTACCCCCTTTTCACTTCCCTGTGGGGTCCCTCGAGGGTCATCATTAATCCCCTCACTTTTCAATATTCATGTATGCCTCTGGCCAGTTCCTTTGGTTTTTCCTTAGTATCCTATGCAGACGATATGCAGCTCGTTGTCTCTATATCAAGAGATATAGGTAAGGTACTCAGCAGGTTTCATGACTGCGTGATGGAAGTGGGCAAGTGGAAGACAAATACTTGCCTTAATCTTGATTCTGGTAAAACAGAAGTTTGACTGTTCGGCAAGTACACTTCCTTCTGGTCCCCATGTGGTGGCCACAAGCCCTAGGATCTCTTCTGATGCCTGTGAGGAAGGTAAAGAGTTTATGTATTGTGGTTGATGACAAATTGAACTTTTCAGACCAAATCAATGCAGTTTTGTTTTCCTCATTCCACACCTTCGGGACAATGAAAAAGATTTTACCTTTCATTTCATTTGACCTACAAAAGACAGTCATAGTGACCCTGGTACTATCCAAGATAGATTACTGCAATGCCCTTTATGTGAACAAGCAACAGAGACTCTTAAATGAACTTCATATTCTGCAAAACACAGCAACTCGAAGACAGCGCCCTGGAGACCGCCTCCCTTCATCTTCTTGTACTCGCACCTTTCCTTCTTGTGGAATCCATGTTTTGTCAATGGATGACCGCGTGGTTGCAATGTTTGCGGCTGCACAGTTGGTTCTGGGCACAGGCTACAGTCATTCTTTGTTTCTCTTGGAGCACAATATGCAACTTACCTCCATCTGACCCAGGGCTAATGCAAGAACAATATTTGTATGACTCACTCATTCCTTACCTGTGACTTCTGGATCGCCAGGAACCAAACACATGACAGCCTAAAGGAGGATCGATATTATCTTTTCATGAGAACATGCGCACATATTGGTAATTTGTTTAACTAAAGTAAATACATAAATATGTTCTTTAAGACTGAAATAAATTATGGGACTTACCGATCTTGTGAATGTCTGCCAATAACAGTGTTCTCTTGAAAGTGTAAAACAAATGGGCACATGAAACAATGGTGGAACAGATAAACTATACAGGGTAGATTTACTAGCGTTCTGCGCTGGGTTTGTGTCGCAAAAGTGATGCAAAGAAGAGCAAATGTTTATTTGAATGTACGTTCCAGCGCAAGCCTGCGCAGGAAAGTTGTCTAAAAGTAACACAGAGCAACGCTATTCTCTGCTTTGTACTAATTTGCATCATGGGGTGTTTCACGGGTGGTACGTGGGCTTTCTCAAGCAACCACCCATGGGTTTTACACAAAAAGCACTATCTACTAGCAATAGTCAAATGGGTTTTGCGCGAAATATTAACACTTTTTTGAGAGCGGCGTTAACTTGCAAAAAATGCTTTTATTTCCCCTTTCTTTTCTGACTCTGCACGTGTGCTGCGCTGCATAGCACACATCCAAAGTGGGAACTGTCTAAACATGGTCCTTTGGACAGGAAGGGTACTATCCCGATACAAAATGTATGCTAGACAACACACACACACGCCTTTGCACTATGGTGTAAAAGTGTGTGCCTGGCTCTGGCAGCCTGAGTGTTCACTCGCGCTAGGGAGAGAGCACAACAGGGCCAAATATGAGTAGATATTGAACTTCCTTGCTCTCTCCTTCTCACGCAACACAACACAGAAAATCAGGTTGCTGCGCTGCATGAGTTTTTAGTAAATATGGCCACATTTGCACATATTTGTGATTTGTGTCACATAAGTAAAGAACTGGCCATATTTTTCTGAGGCATCAATCAATAAGGTACTTACCAGCTTCATTCCCTGCTGGGAACAGCTTTGCACAAAATGAAAATGCTGATCACGTGGCTATTTTCACTTTATTACTAATGAATCATACATTCTGTTGGTGTAATCTACATCTGATTCATCTGTACTGTTAGGCCTCATAGTCATAACAAGCATTGGCATAGCCAATAGGTCTCGCCTGTGGGTCCTTATAAGTGTTTAGTCATGCAACAGTTGATGTTGTTGCACCAAGGATATTGTGCTGCATATCTAAATACTTATAAGGTTCCAAAAGCGAGACCTATTGGCTAATACTAACCATCGCACTCTTACAAGTGTGACAATGCAGACTATTCCATGGTACCCAAACCTATAAGCATGGTTTGGAATTGTTTAAATTGACATTTTTAATGTATGTTGAATTATTAAACACTGCTGCTGTGCTCATCTCAAAATTAGACAGACAGAGCCACCATGTGGTGGAGTTTCACTAGTGCTGGTGTTAAGAATTAAGTGCTGAGGCCAGCACCGGAAACCACCGGCTCAAATTAAGCACTGGAATTTAGGGTGGGGTCTGTTGTTACCTATGATCTACTAACCATATTTCCCACATATTCTTATAGTTTACCTAAGTTATACATAAGAAGGAAGTGGTTCTACTTAGTCTACAGGTAGATGTGCCTAACTTCAAAAGTTATTATTGTTCTTCTCTCTGGATGGAAACCACACTTATATTGAAGTTGCATACTTTAATCAAGTGCATGTCAGTTGGGAGGTTGCCACAAACGTGACACTGCAAATAAACCGTGCTCTATAATCATTTGCAAAATATCTTCGTTCCAATGTGTACTTTGTATGCTATGTTGTCAGATTATTGAAATGCACGAACTGCAGTATTGCCCCAAAACCTACATCTATTATAAAAGTATGTATTGTGCATTGGCATTACATGTTGCCCATTATGGAGAAAGTCTAGAATAAATGTACAATTCACCTTCCCTGGCCGAGCTCCCAGATGCCATCATCAGTAATATCCCTGGTTGAGAGGGCAGAAACTCAGGAGGCAGTCCATATGCAACGAAAACCGCTCCTGCCAACCCCCCTCGCAGCCCTATCAGAGGCCATGGGTATTAACACTTCCGTAATTTGTCCCCAGCTGGCTGGAGGCTGATGCAAATCCCAATCCCCTCACACACAATTGACAAAGCTATCACGTTTGCCCAGATGTAGGGCCAGATGGCTTCGCCTAACAACAGATTTGTCACTCCCCCAAATCCTAGCTGTTAGGGTTCATTTAAATAAACACATCTTTTAAGGTGTTTAGCTCGTTTACTTTTTCCCTAAAAAGTCGACAGAGTTCTAGTGTTTTTCACTTGCTAGATCTTCACCGTTTAGTAAGGCTTAGCAATGCTTTTGAAATGAGTCAATTGCGCTGTCGGTGGGAGGAATAGGATTGCACTGAACCGCGTACATTTGTTTCCAGAACGTGCTCGCGCGTGAATGATGTTTCGTGCACATGCTAAAAAATGCAGTTGTTCCGGGGCAGATGCCAGGTGTGCGCTGCAATGTTTGATGGGAAATTCAACTTTGTTTGGTGTACGCGGAACCGTAGGACTTGCACCCACGTATAGAACACTCATATAGAATTAATATTTTAACTTCCCATTGGGCAACACCTTGGGGAAAAGTGCTGAAATTCTTATCTGGGCTTTTGCTGCGCATCTTTGCATTATATGCACTAAATGTTATTCTAATGTGTTTCGCATTAAAGTCACCAACAGGCAAAATGATGATGAAAAGTGACTAGAACATATATGCGCCAAAATTACGAAGCAAACAACCTCTTTCGTGGGGCATCGCATGCTGTCTGTCGGAAAAAAAGAACAGTATAAAAAGTATGATGCAGTTTACACTGACCACTGAAACAAGCAAAAGCGCGCCTCGCGCGGCAGGAGGGGGGCCTGCCGATTGCCTTGCGGGAGCCAGCGGCGATAATTGATACCATATGGCGCTGCCGCTCGCTCCCGCAAGGCAATCGCCACACGTGCACGCGTTGCCATTGAAGGCAATGGAACGCGTGCACGTTTTTGGGGAATAAAGGGAACCGACGGCTAAAGGTCTCCTCCTAATCAGCGCATGCGCGCTGCGTAGGCGAGACCTAAAAAGCGACCTTTGAGCCTGTTTGTCTGTGATACTCATATCTCTCAGCAGGACAGATAACAGCAATAAACAAACCGAATGTTCTGCGAAGAAAAGTGCACACCAACCAGGCAGCAGAACCAGGATACTTCATCGCCTGGGGCACTACCAGATTTACCTGGAATCTTGCTCTACAATGTGCAGCTGTTCAGCGCCAGAGCTGAGGCAACGCTAAGAGGCCTTTTATGAAACAATCGGTGGAAACAACAGCGCCAGTCAACTCTTCAGTGCAAAACATATTTTGCTCTGCAACATTGATGTACAGGCAGTGCAAAATGGTTTTGCATTGTGGAGCACGAACATCCCTCTGTGCATATACAAAGGAGGAGTACAGAGGTGGGAACAGTGCAAATAGCCACAGTATTTGTACAGAAGCTCATATTAACGAGCACAGCGTGACGTCGCTTTGCCCAATGAAAAAACCAGGTGCGAACAAGGGCCACGTGGACATTCACACACGTTAGAAGCAAAACTACCACACAATGACACGTCACTTGTGGTTACACTTGGACAGTTGCCTTGGAAGGTACACCCTGAGAAAAAATCTTACTCAAGGCAGGGATGTGCTGCATTTGAGCTGCAGCTCAACGTTTACTCACGTGGTCAGTATCATGTCCTAGGTGCTTAGACCTGGCATAATTGGTGAGCATGCAGAGAAATGTTATCCTTCTGCAGTGAAGTGGTGAAGGTAAAATATATGACTGCACTTTGGAATGGGGTTTGTAGGCATCTTCTAGGCTATGCCTGTTCAGGGTTATTTAACCAATATTTTTTTTTTAAAGAATGTAATAAATAGCTGAACCTTTTCAGGAAACTAGAATTAGCAAAGAGGAATGCAGTCATCAACTGAAAGGATAGAAGACCTCCTTTTAGATCAGCCTTGTAAGAAATTGGGTTATTAGTTCAGGGAGTGGAAGCCCCACTCAGCCAACAACCACAATCCTTGTTAGGGCGAACCACAAATGTCACTAAAGTAACCTGTGACTAACCCTTTGGACGCTTTGCACAAAGGCAGTCAGGGTTAACTTAGAGGCAATGTGTAAAGTATTTATGCAGTACACAAGCAGTAGTAACATGAAAAAAATGACACAAGAAAAATCCTAATTTAGAAAAATAGAGTACATTTTAATAAATAAAACTACACCAGAATGACAGAAATCCAATCAGTAGAACCAGAGATATTAAATTTAAATGTTTTTAGAGAAAATAGCACCTAAAGGGCAAAGCACTACTCTCGGTCATCTTGTTTCGCTGGACCGGGGGAAAGTCACATGTTCAGGTCAACCACAATGGAGCGCGATATTCTAGGGCCGGATTAGCTCCCTGAAAAGTTACATTCTTAAGTCCTGCACAAAGAGTTCCGTTCATGTTGGGGGAGGCCGTGAGGAGGAGGCCCAGCATTGCGGATGGTTGTCACTGTAGCCAGTGCTTAATTTGTAAAATATAAAGTACCAGGGCCCTGTCAGAAGGCCACTTCCACTTGCAGCACCCATTGCTGATGTCACTACTGCCAATTACAGTTTCAATACAACTACTAACCCCTACAAGTGTGACAATTCTGACTTCTCCAGACTCCCAAAGCTATAAAAATGGCGTTGGCAGCAGGTATTAGTCATTATTTATATATATTGAATTAATAAGCAACTGTTGTTGTGTTTGGCTCTAAATGAGACAAAGAGCACCACCATATGGCAGTTGTCATAAGTGCTGGTGTTCACAATTAAGTGGTGGCGTTGAGCACCGGAAAACACTGGCTCAAATTAAGCACTGGCTGTAGCGCAATGAGGAGGTTGAGCATCGCGAACAGTCATTACTGTAGCATGAAGAGCAGGTTGAGTGTCGCAGACAGTCATTGCTGTAGCTTCGTGTTCGCTGTTGTCGTGGATTGTCGTTGATGTATCATTAAGTGCAGGTCTTGCGTTGCTGGTCATAGCAGATAGTTGTTGATGGTGCAAAGAGCTGGTTTCACCGGAACTTCCCATTGGTGGTTGCTGCGAGTGGCAGGGTTTTGGCATGAACCGGCCCGTTCCTTCTAGTGAGGAATTTCACCTTTTCTTCTTTGGAGAAGCATTGACTGATGCCAGTCAGGGGTCCAGGACAGGAGTAGCTCCTCTGGGGGAACAGGACTCATTCCAGCAGAGGCCAATAACAGACGTCAGGCAGGTTCAGATGTAGGTCCAGGCAGGTCCAGTTGAAACAAGTCAGCTGGGCAGCTGCAGAAAGTCTTCTGAAGAATGCTGTGCCCCTGTTGTTCACACATGAGGTCAGCCAACTGACACTTTAAGTCACTCTGGGTAGCCCGGGATGAAGACAAGCAGACTACTCTTCCTTCTCAGACAGCAAGGCAGTCCTTCTTCTGTAACTTCTACAGGTCCAGGAGTTTTCTGATGGGTGGCTCTGGATGTCCAATATTTACACCTTGTAGGAGAGTAGGATCTGCTTCACATGGGTACCCCCACTTTTTGCTGATGCTTCACTGTTTTTCGACTTTAGTCTGGCTGGGGCCCTGCTAATCAGAACCCCAGCCTAGCTGCTTCCTCTCTAAAATGGTTTCCATGTGCCTTAGGCACATCTCTGATTGGAATCTGGAGTGCCCTTATAAGTCCCTAGTATATGGTATACTATGTACCCAGGGCATAGGTACCTCAGAGGCCTACCAGGGGCTGCAGCATGTATTGTGCCACCCCTGGAAGGCCATCCAAAATGACACCACAGGTCTGCTACTGCAGCCTGGGTAAGGTGGTGCATGCACCCCTTACAGTGGTATAGGCTACCTATATCACTACAATTGCACACACATATGAACCTATAAGTCACTCCTATGGCAGGCCTTTACAATCCTGAAGGCAGAGTGCGTGGTTTTTATGTGAGAGGGTGCCCCTGCATGAGCAGGGCCCCTCTGCAGCGTTCGGAGTCAATCCTCTGATGCCGTTTGTGGTGCAGCCTGACCATATACTCTTAAGTACATTATATCCTCGCGGTAAATGCTAACTTTGGGATGGCTGCACAGAAACATGTCGTGTTTGGTGTCAAACATCTTGGAATACTACCCCCCCGCCAATTCTGGCGGCGGGGGTAGCATTCCACCCTTCTAGAGGGAGAGACATGTACACACCGGGCTACCCGGTAACTTCTTTCCAGAGCCCTGGCATCACAAAATGGATGCCGCTGCCACAGACACGGGTCTGGCCTCCTGCTGCTGACTGAAACTCCGGCAGGGGAGGCCTGGACAATAGGTTTCCTGTCCCAAGGAGGTGTAACCACCTCCCCAGACAGGATAATGTGCATTGGGGCTGGGCGGGAGCACCCTCTGGTGCTTTGAAGTCCTGCACTGGGGGCACATTTGGTGTCCCTGTGCATATGCCAGTTCAAACCGGTTGCAGGGGCTACCTGCCCCTGCTGTGGCACGAAACTGGACAAAGGGAAGGGGCGTAACCACCCCTCTTCCCTGACCCTCCCATAGGTGGGTCCCCAGAGTATGTCCAACCCCCTAACTTTGTATAAGTATGGGACTCCAGTCCTTAGGACTTTAGATTACCTTGGACGAAACTCTGACACTGAATCCTGGACCTTCGACGCTCTACCTGAAGATTAGAGGACTGAAGAATCTCCCTTGGGGTCAAGGAGTGACTCCCCTGCTTGGCAGGCACCTAAGAAGCAATTGTCCGGTCTGCATCTCTGAAGCTCCCGCCGGATGCCGAAGTCTTTGCATCACCAGACGTGGATTTCCAGACTTCCCCGAGGCTGCCCTGAGTCCCCAGCAAAGCTGAGGCCCGTAGCTATCGTGGGTAACGTGGAACCGTGACCCCTGGACACCAAGCACATTTGCAAGTGCATCCTATTCCTGGTCTCCCACGAAGTTGTGCTTTGGGCTCCGAGTAGCCCCCGCCTCCAGCACTAACTGCACTGAAGATCACTGGCCTCCGCTCCACGAGTGTCCTGCAAGCCAGCTCCAAGTGCGTCCACTTGAGGCTCCTTCGCAGTCGCTAGTCCGTTGGCTAGTGGGCCCTCCCGAAGGCAACTCTTCTTCTGCTTGGGCTTTCCTGGTTGCTCCAGACGTACCCTGACTTACCCTCACTGGGTGAGTCCCTCAGACCTTGCTGGTCTGTACCACCGTCCTTCTTCTATTTCCACATGACTTGCCGTTGCCAAGACTTGTTGGGTCCAATACGGTCGCCGACACCCCTGCAATCAACAGACGTCATGGGACAGCTCGAATCCAGCTCCTGGTCATCATCGACACCTCCTGGACCTCGTGGCTGAAGAGTCAAGACGACTGTCAACCTACCTGAAGCACCCAACATCGGTGGGCATCTGCTCATCGCCTTCCTGGTCACTGGCTAGTGACCCAGACTCTGTCCCCTCTGCTTTCAGGTTCTTCAGATCTTCGATCCACCTTTGGATCCACCCGAACACTTTCGACTTGGTCGCCAGCAGCACTTTGCAGCAGATCGCCATTGAAAACGACGACGAAACCCGACCCCGAAAGACACCTATGCACCCGGCTTCCCTGGGTGAGGTAACTCGAGTACTCCAGTGCTCCCGTGGGTATAGACTCTAGAACAACCTAGTTCTAAAGGGGTTTGCTCCAAGTCCTCCTCTAAGTGTCCTTTTCTTTAAAACTCCAACCGCGACATTCCCCATAGAAGTCAACGGCGGCTCGCGGCTGTGTTCTCACACTGCACACGTCCCCCGTGGGTCCCCTGTGTCACTACCTTGGGTGGTTCCTTGAGGGCCAAGCACTTCTACAGGCTCTAGGCCTTGTGTCTAGCTCAGTCGTGGTTCTTATACCACTTTATTGGTATATGGTTTGGTACGCCCCTAGGGCTCAAACGTGTATTTGTGCTATTACTGTTGATAACTGACTTGTAACTTATGTACTTCGAACTCTAGCCTCATAAAGAGACTAGAGGGGTGTGTTTAAGACTAAATACATATATTTTATATATATACCTGGTGTGGTCCTCTTTCATTTGGTCACTCAAGAGATTATAGACTGGTAAAACAAGCTGCTTTACATTCCTTCAAGACGTAGCCTGAAGGCTGCTCTCCATAGCTACCACTAGGATAGCTTTCAATAAAGGTTGTCTTTAACCTATCTCCAATAAGGGGTTGTTTGGACTGGTGCAAGGTGCCCACTATAATTAGTGGACAGCATATACCAGGCCAACTTCTCACATTGGTGTGCAGCGTGTGGGATTCCAGCTTGCTATTGTTTTACCAGATAATCTCAATTGAATTGATCAACTGAAAACCACTAAGGGTACCTTAGGTACATATAAAACAAGCTTAGGATACAGTAAGTTCTACTGAACTTAGAGTTGTGTGTTAAGGGATAGCACACCCTTTCTACAACTCAAGAGAGTTTAGTAGGCCACACTAGAGTAGGTAGTGCATACACCACACCACACTAGTAATGTCTTCATGGCCAGGAACCAGTGAGTCTCAGCCAGAAGCCAATGGGCTTCTTCCCTCCAAGTATGATAATCTCCCATTCTTGGAATTGAGAGCATTAAGCACTGCTAGGAAACTGAAGACAGGCAAAAGTGCCAACACCCAACGCCTCATAGAGGTACTCCTGCTGGATGATCTCAGAAGACTACCAGGGTCCGAAGGGGTAGGCAGACAGGGTGGGGCAGAAGATGAGGAAGGGGCCAGGGATGAAAATAACCAGGACCCAACCTCTGAAACTGGCCAGGAAGGTGACAATGACCTTGACCTGGATAATCCAGCTACTCCTGAGGAGGAGGAGGAGGAGGATCATAATGACCTCCCCTTTGTCCCCCCAGGAAGAGTTGAGAGTGTGCCAAGAAGGTTTAGATCTCCTTCTCAGGAGTCTAACCACTCTGACACCTCAGTAGGGACCTCTGTTTCCTCTCATAGGAGGGAATACTCCAGTGAGAGGAAAGAGAGACTGCTCAAATATGGAGAGGCTCAGCTGAGACTCAGAAGAGAGCAGTTGGCTATAGACAGGGAGTCCCTAGAGCTTGAAAGGCAAAGAAAAAGTTGGGACTAGAGTCCCATGGTGGCAACAATTTCCCCAGAGATAGGGAAAGGTCTTATGACCATAGAAACCTGAGCAAGATTGTCCCTCCCTACCAGAGTGGGGATGACATCCACAAATGGATTTCTGCACTGGAGAGGACCTGTAAAGTACAGAGGGTCCCTCAGGAGCAGTGGGCAGCAATCTCGTGGCTCTCCTTTGCAGACAAAGGTAGAGATAAGCTCCTCTCTGTTAGAGAAGAGGAGGCTGACAATTACAAAGTCTTGAAGAGTGCATTAATTGATGGGTTTGGCCTAACCACTGAACAATACAGGTTAAAGTTCAGAGATACCCAAAAAGCACAGACTCAAGACTGGGTGGACTTTGTTGATTGTTCTGCTAAGGCTCTGGAAGGTTGGTTGATGGGCAGTAAGGTATGTGACTTCACAGGATTGTACAATCTTATCATGAGGGAGCAGATTCTTAATAACTGTCAAAATCAGCTGTTGCATCAGTACCTGGTGGACTCTGATCTGACCTCTCCCCAAGAATTGGGAAAGAAGGCAGACAAATGGGTCAGAACCAGGGTGAGGCAGAAAGTACAGAACCAAGGTGGTGACCCTAAGAAGCAAGATTCTAAAAACTCTGATAAGGGTGGGGAGAAGGGTAAAGACCAGAAGTCTTCACAAGGCCCCCAAAAATCTTCTTCAGGTGGGGATTCACAGTCTAACAAGGGAAAAGGCCAAAAGAAACCATGGTGCAAAGTCTGTAAGCAAAAGACACACTGGACCAGTGATTGCACCAAGTCCAAAGACTCTATTCCAGCCCCCACCAATGCCCCTAAGGCACCTGTTCCCCCTAGTGCAGTTACAATTGGTGGTGGGAGTACACAGGCCAAGGGTTTAGTAGGGTTGACCCTGGGTAATGAGAAGAGCTCTGGCCTAGTCAGAGAACTCACTCAGGCTGTCCTAGTCTGTGATGGAGGCATGGATGTGACCTCCTCTGTGAGTCCCAGTAATCTGGGCAAGTACAGGCAACAGCCCTTAATCAATGGAAAAGAGGCTTTGGCATTTAGGGATACAGGGGCAAGTGTCATCATGGTGACACAAGATCTTGTGGATCCTGGGCAGATTATACTTGGTGAGATGTACCAAGTGACCAATGCTAGCAATGTCAGAACAGACCACACTCTGGCAGTTGTTAACTTCTACTGGGGAGGGGTAACTGGCCTTAAGAAGGTTGTGGTAAGTGCAGACCTACCAGTTGAATGCTTGCTTGGCAATGATCTTGAAACTTCAGCTTGGGCAGAAGTGGAGCTCAGGACCCATGCAGAAATGCTGGGGATCCCTGCAGATGTGTTTGCTGTGACCAGGTCACAGAGCAAAATGTCTAACACTGAACAGGCTTTGGATCCTGGAAAAATGGACCAAGTGCCATCCAATAGAAGGAGTAGTAGGGGTAAGGCAGTGCCTTCCCCCTTGGCTCAGAAGGAAGATCAGTCTCTTGAGGGGGATGATCTCAGTCCTGAGGAAGGAACTGTCCCAGAGAAGCTTGAACCTGACCAGGTTGAGTTCTTGGGGACAGGGGGCCCTTCCAGGGCAGATCTGAGCCAGGAGCAGCAAAGCTGCCCCTCTCTTGAACCCCTCAGACAGCAAGCTGCTGCTGAGGCTGCTGGGAATGCTAGTGGTCCCCATAAAGTGTATTGGGATGATGGACTCTTGTACTCAGAGAGTAGAGACCCCAAGCCTGGTGCCACCAGGAGGTTGGTTATACCTCTGAAGTTCAGGGGCTTCCTATTGACCCTAGCCCATGATATTCCTCTAGCAGGTCACCTGGGCCAGAACAAGACTTGGGACAGACTTGTCCCTCACTTTCACTGGCCCCACATGTCTGAAGACACCAAGGAGTTTTGTCACTCCTGTGTAACCTGCCAGGCCAGTGGCAAGGCAGGTGGCACTACAAAGGCCCCCCTGATACCACTACCTGTGGTGGGGGTGCCCTTTGAAAGGGTGGGGATTGACATTGTTGGTCCCATGGATCCCCAAACAGCATCTGGGCACAGGTTTATCCTGGTGGTAGTGGATCATGCCACCAGGTACCCAGAGGCTATTCCCCTTAGGACCACTACAGCACCTGTAGTGGCAAGGGCCCTCCTGGGAATTTTCTCAAGAGTGGGCTTCCCTAAGGAGGTTGTATCAGACAGGGTGGCAAACTTTATGTCTGGATTCTTGAAAGCAATGTGGAAGGAGTGTGGAGTGACTTACAAGTTCACCACACCCTATCACCCACAATGCAATGGTTTAGTTGAGAGATTCAACAAAACCTTAAAGGGCATGATTAAAGGGCTCCCAGAAAAGCTTAGGCGAAGATGGGACATACTCTTGCCCTGCTTTTTATTTGCATACAGGGAGGTGCCTCAAAAGGGGGTTGGCTACAGCCCTTTTGAACTTTTGTTTGGTCACCCTGTCAGGGGTCCATTGTGCTTGGTGAAGGAAGGATGGGAGTTACCTCTCAAGCCGCCAAAGCAAGACATAGTGGACTATGTACTTGGTCTCCGCTCCAGGATGGCTGAGTACATTAAAAAGGCAACTAAAAACCTTGAGGCTAGCCAGGAACTGCAAAAAGCCTGGCATGACCAAAAGGCTGTACTGACTGTTTACCAGCCAGGACAGAAGGTGTGGGTGCTGGAGCCAGTGGCCCCAGCAGCTCTCCAAGACAAGTGGAGTGGACCCCATACCGTTGTTGAACAGAAGGGTGAGGTTACCTATTTAGTAGACCTAGGAACACCCAGGAGTCCCAACAGGGTTCTCCATGTCAACAGATTGAAACCATATGTGGACAGGGCAGACATGGGCTTGCTCATGGCAACTGATGAGGGACAGGAGGAAGAGAGTGACCCACTCCCTGACCTGCTCTCACAGAACCCTGATGACGGGTCAGTGGATGGTGTAGCCTTGGCAGGCAGCCTCACTACCCAGCAGCAGACTGATTGCAGACAGGTGCTCAATCAGTTCAGACACATGTTCTCACTGACACCCAGTCAGACCACCTGGTGCACTCATGAAGTGGACACTGGGGACAGTCTGCCTATTAAAAATAAGATTTATAGGCAACCTGACCATGTCAGGGACTGTATCAGGACAGAAGTCCAGAAAATGTTGGATTTGGGAGTTATTGAACCCTCAGATAGCCCTTGGGCTAGTCCAGTGGTCCTTGTGCCAAAACCTTACACCAATGGTGGGAAAAGAGAGATGAGGTTTTGTGTGGACTACAGGGGTCTCAATGCAGTCACTAGGACTGATGCCCATCCAATACCTAGGGCAGATGAGCTAATAGACACTTTGGCATCAGCCAAGTATCTAAGCACATTTGACCTGACAGCTGGCTACTGGCAGATCAGACTAGCTGATGATGCAAAGCCAAAAACAGCATTCTCAACCCCTAGTGGACATTATCAATTTGTGGTAATGCCCTTTGGTCTGAAGAATGCACCTGCCACTTTTCAGAGGTTGGTGAATACAGTCCTTACAGGTCTGGAAGCCTATAGTGCAGCATATCTAGATGATATTGCTGTCTTTAGCTCCACCTGGGAGGATCACCTGGTCCACCTCAGAAATGTTTTACAGGCCCTGCAGAAAGCAGGCCTGACTATCAAGGCCACCAAGTGCCAGATAGGGCAGAGTCAGGTTGTGTACCTGGGCCACCTTGTGGGTGGAGGCCAGGTTCAACCCTTGCAGAGCAAGATCCAGACCATCATGGACTGGACTGCTCCAACTACCCAGACTCAGGTGAGAGCCTTTTAGGCCTGACTGGGTACTATAGGAGATTTGTCAAGGGGTATGGATCAATAGTGACACCCCTGAATGACTTAACTTCCAAGAAAATGCCCAAAAAGGTTCAGTGGACAGTTAGCTGTCAAAAGGCATTTGATGACCTGAAGCAGGCCATGTGCACTGCTCCCATTCTACAGAGTCCTGATTACTCCAAGAAGTTCATTGTCCAAACAGATGCATCTGAATTGGGGGTAGGGGCTGTACTGTCACAATTGAATGATGAAGGTTAGGATCAGCCAGTAGCTTTTATTAGCAGAAGGCTGACCCCTAGAGAGAAACGTTGGTCAGCCATTGAGAGGGAGGCCTTTGCTGTGGTCTGGACTCTGAAGAAGTTGAGGCCATACTTGTTTGGTACTCACTTCCTTGTTCAAACAGACCATAAGCCCCTCTTATGGCTAAAACAAATGAAGGGTGAAAACCCCAAACTGCTTAGGTGGTCCATTTCCCTACAGGGGATGGACTTCACAGTGGAACATAGACCTGGGAGTAACCATGCCAATGCAGATGGACTCTCTAGGTACTTCCACTTAGAACATGAAGACTTAACTGGGCAAGGTTAGTTTAATGTCCCTACATTTGGGGGGTTGTGTAGGAGAGTAGGATCTGCTTCACATGGGTACCCCCACTTTTTGCTGATGCTTCACTGTTTTTCGACTTTAGTCTGGCTGGGGCCCTGCTAATCAGAACCCCAGCCTAGCTGCTTCCTCTCTAAAATGGTTTCCATGTGCCTTAGGCACATCTCTGATTGGAATCTGGAGTGCCCTTGTAAGTCCCTAGTATATGGTATACTATGTACCCAGGGCATAGGTACCTCAGAGGCCTACCAGGGGCTGCAGCATGTATTGTGCCACCCCTGGAAGGCCAGCCAAAAGGACACCACAGGTCTGCTACTGCAGCCTGGGTAAGGTGGTGCATGCACCCCTTACTGTGATATAGGTTACCTATATCACTACATACATACACACATATAAACCTATAAGTCACTCCTATGGCAGGCCTTATCAATCCTGAAGGCAGAGTGCGTGGTTCCTATGTGAGAGGGTGCCCCTGCATGAGCAGGGCCCCTCTGCAGGGTTCGGAGACCCTTCTCTGATGCTGTTTGTAGTGCAGCCTGACCATAAACCCTTAAGCGCATTATAACCCCGCGTTAAATGCTAACTTTGGGATGGCTGCACGGAAACATGTTGTGTTTGGTGTCAAACATCTTGGAATACTACCCCCCCGCCAGTTCTGGCGGCGGGGGTAGCATTCCACCCTTCTAGAGGGAGAGACATGTACACACCGGCCTGCCCGGTAACTTCTTTCCAAGCCGTGGCATCACAAAATGGATGTTGCTGCCACAAACACGAGTCTGGCCTCCTGCTGCTGACCGAAACTCCGGCAGGGGAGGCCTGGACAATAGGTTTCCTGTCCCACGGAGGTGTAACCACCTCCCCAGACAGGATAGTGTGTATTGGGGCTGGGCGGGTGCACTCTCAGGTGCTTTGAAGTCCTGCACTGGGGGCACATTTGGTGTCCCTGTGCATACCCCAGTTCAAACCGGCTCAGGGGCTTCAAGCCCCTGCTCTGGCGCGAAACTGGACAAAGGGAAAGGGGTGTAACCACCCCTCTGCCCTGACCCTCCCATAGGTGGGTCCCCAGAGTATGTCCAACCCCCTACCTTAGTTTAAGTATGGGACCCCAGTCCTTAGGACTTTAGATTTACCTGGACGAAACTCTGACACAGAATCCTGGACCTTCGACGCTCTACTTTAAGATTAGAGGACTGAAGAATCTCCCTTGGGGTCAAGGAGTGACTCCCCTGCTTGGCAGGCACCAAAGAAGCAATTGTCCGGTCTGCATCGCCGAAGCTCCCGCCGGACGCCGAAGTCTTTGCATCACCAGAGGTGGATTTTCAGACTTCCCGGAGGCTGCCCTGAGTCCCCAGCAAAGCTGAGGCCCATAGCTGTTGTGGGTAACGTGAAACCGTGACCCCTGGACACCGAGCACATTTGCAAGTGCATCCTCTTCCTGGGCGCCCACGAAGTTGTGCTTTGGGCTCCGAGTAGCCCCCGCCTCCAGCACCGACTGCACCGAAGATCACTGGCCTCCACTCCACGAGTGTCCCGTGAGCCAGCTCCAAGTGCGTCCACTCGAGGCTCCTTCACGGTCGCTAGTCCGTTGGCTAGTATGCCCTCCCGAAGGCCAATCTTATCCTGCTTGGGCTTCCCTGGTTGCTCCAGGCGTGCCCTGACTTACCCTCGCTGGGTGAGTCCCTCAGACCTTGCTGGTCTGCACCACCGTCCTTCTTCTATTTCCAAGAGACTTGCCGTTGCCAAGGCTTGTTGGGTCCAATCCGGTCGCCGACACTTCAGCAATCGACAGACGTCGTGGGACAGCTCGATTCCAGCTCCTGGTCGTCGTCGACGCCTCCTGGACCTCGTAGCTGAAGAGTCAAGACGACCATCAACCTACCTGAAGCACCCAACATTGGTGGGCATTCGCTCATCGCCTTCCTGGTCACTGGCTAGTGACCCAGACTCTGTCCCCTCTGCTTTCAGGTTCTTCAGATCTTCGATCCACCTTTGGATCCACCTGAACACTTTCGACTTGGTCGCCAGCAGCACTTTGCAGCAGATCGCCATTGAAAACGACGACGAAACCCGACCCCGAAAGACACCTATGCACCCGGCTTCCCTGGGTGAGGTAACTCGAGTACTCCGGTGCTCCCGTGGGTATAGACTCTAGAACGACCTAGTTCTAAAAGGGTTTGCTCCAAGTCCTCCTCTAAGTGTCCCTTTTCTTTAAACTTCCAACCGCGACTTTCCCCATAGAAGTCAACGGCGATTCGCGGCTGTGTTATCACACTGCACGCGTCCCCGTGGGTCCCCTGTGTCACTACCTTGGGTGGTTCCTTGTGGTCCAAGCACTTCTACAGGCTCTAGGCCTTGTGTCTAGCTCAGTCGTGGTTCTTATACAACTTTATTGGTATATGGTTTGGTACGCCCCTAGGGCTCAAACGTGTATTTGTGCTATTACTGTTGATAACTAACTTATATCTTATGTACTTCGAACTCTAGCCTCATAAAGAGACTAGAGGGGTGTGTTTAGCAATAAATACATATATTTTGGATATATACCTGGTGTGGTCCTCTTTCATTTGGTCACTCAAGAGATTATAGACTGGTAAAACAAGCTGCTTTACATTCCTTCAAGACTTAGCCTGAAGGCTGCTCTCCATAGCTACCACTAGGATAGCTTTCAATAAAGGTTGTCTTTAACCTATATCCAATAATGGGTTGTTTGGACTGGTGCAAGGTGCCCACTATAATTAGTGGACAGCATATACCAGGCCAACTTCTCACAACGGCCACTACTGAGTCCACATAAGACTATTGTAACAGTCTGTACCTTAACAGGAAAACCTGTTACACAAAACCTACAATCATTTCAAAATCAGGCAGCCAGTTTAGTGGTGGGAGCTCCTCACTTCAGGCTCACTACTGCCAAACTACAGTCACTGTACTGGCTCCCAGCAGAAGGGTCTTTTTGTAACAAACTATGGCCTTCAAGGCGAGTTGGCTGGCAAACAGTGGCATACATATTTCACAGGTAATATCCATCTCCTCTGGGACGGACTTTAGCGGGTGTGATAAATCACCACCCAATTACAAGTTCTTCCTCGATAATGGGGAATAACTTGGAGACGTTTATGCTTACCACACTAGAATCCGAAGTCCATGGATTTAAATGGCATATTTCACACCCAATATCAATAGGTTTGGCCTGCTATTATTCACCCACTGGATTAGATTTTTCGCAATATAGGAGTCATAGTAAGGAAAAAGAAAGCTTTTATTATTCTAATAGTTTGTTACACATGCTACCTGATTTAGTAAATCCCATAATCAAACTGAACAAAAAAAACAGCATGTGGTGCTAGTATAGTTTCACTGCCAATTAAAGCAAAATGGCAGACAGAAGAAAGCTGGTAGGATGTTGACCATTTTTCTTAATATTACAAGTCAACATCAAGGAATTAACAACATTGCTGAAAATTATGACAATTCTGTTCAAGTTTCAGATTTGGTCTTTCTGATATGTGGGCCAATCATATCCCCTCAATTATTCAACATCTACCGAACCCACTTACCAAACCTGATTAAATCATTTGCCTCACCTGTTACAACTATGCAGATGCCACGTAAACCATTTTAAAAATGGATGGCTTTAAAGACTTTTACAATTTAAAACATGATGGCTGCCTTCAGGCCATGCACACACAAAACAAGCTACCCTGAAAAATGGGTCATTAACAAAATATAACCATATCCTTACAAAGCACTAAGTCAGTAAAGTGCTGGGCATCTCAAACAAGCATTTGCAATGCAATAGGTCTCGCATTTACGCGAGTTTAAACTATTGGCATTGTAAATGACAATGCCTTTTATTTATGTTTTAAAAACGAAAACAAAATAAAAGGCATTGCTATTGCAATGTCAATAGCTGAAACTCGCGTAAAATGCGAGACCTATTGCATTGCAAATGCTTGTTCGATTAGTGAGTAGAAATACTCCTTTTCAGCCCGCACGGCAAACTAATTAAATAAACAAGTGCGGCCGCTAAAGTGAAAGTGGACCGCGCTGCAAATAAAAAAAAAATAGTGCTTACCGACTTATGAAGGAGATTGTGTAACGCCACAAGTAAAAGATCCAGTCCTCATGGGAGGTAACAAATGGCGACAGGACGGTAACAAGGAGGGACTAACAAGCCTCATTATCAATCGGAAACCAGCATTTACCAAGGACAATGACACCAGCCAATCAAATATATGGGCGGAGAGAAGGTGAAGCTTCCACAGCATACTCGACTACTGCATGCCACGCAGAGCGAGCAATGCATGCGCGCTGCCGCTAGGCTCGACCTAAAAACTGTGTATATGGAAAGTAGGTGAGTTTCCAACAGGCTGACAGGACTGGGACATCTCAGCACAACACGTGGCTTACCCGTTGGCACCCATACTTTGCCAGTCTCTGGCTGCCTGAAATTTATAATTTCCATAAATTCCAGTTCACCCTGGGTAACAATCGTGTTTTAGGTGGCTTCCTCTGAAGCGAAGTCTGCCTGCTGAAGCGGAGTCTGCCAGCTGAAGCGGAGTCTGCCTGCTGAACGTCCGAACACCGCACATGGGAGAAGTAAGGAGCACCCCCGCCCCCCCGAGATCCTGCGATGCCGAGGACCCGAGGGTTTGATCCGCCCGTTCTGTCCTGCCCCATGGTGGAAATTGACTGCCTACGTCCTGGAATGAGCACTGCAGGCTGGAGCGTCTCTAGGCTCTAGGGCAGATCCTCTCTGAGATACTGCCTCACTGTGGATCCTGAGCGACGCGCTGGATCTGAACAACATGTCAAGATCAGGTGATTGCTGTGGAGTGATGAGTGAGTGGGGACTGTTCGCCTGCAGTCTGTGTGACTCCCCCTGCTCCCTTTGCCTCCTGCCAGTGTCGAAAGTGTGGCGAAAGAAAGACTGGCATGTGGGTGCAGATCTACCCACTTTCCTGCCCTAGCTCGCTTGGTTGCCCTGAGCTCAGCTTATTACAAGATGGGCGCCCATTTTGTTCGCCTTTATTAGTTCGCATTTAGTAGTCTCTTGGTGAGGTTAGGTATCCATTTTGGCCCCCTCCCTCCGGAGTTGAAGAGCGCCCCCTTCCATGAGCACTTGGTAGGCCTGGCATGGAATGAGAAAGAGGACTGATCCATTCACAGCATTTGGTGGCCATCTTGGAGTGGGCTCTTCCTCTTGTTTCCCACACAGGAGCTGGCTTAGTTTGCCCCATCAGCGCAGAGTGGAGATGGTTATTTTCTTTAAGGGCTCATATGAAACGGCCAGCCTTTACTGTCTACCTGGAGGCAAGCTGACACTGACTCCGGCCTCAAGCTGCTCCATTGCACAACAAACACCACCCCCCCACCCCCTCAAGCGAAAGACTAAAATGGGAGCTGGCTGTTTCTAACTCCAAGATCAGAATCCCTTGCCTGACCCCAAGATGGCTGCCACAGTGTTCCCTACTACGTCTTGCTACTCCTCTGAGAAAAAAACGGACTTCGACCAGACCTCGAACACATCCCCCATCCGTCCTACCCTTCAAGATACCGAATCTGTGAACCTACCTCTAACCGTGGAGACCTAGCTTTTTGGCCAATGCTCGGTGGAGCTACTTGATAGCTATAGAGGAGATGGGCTGTGGACTACCCCTTCGGCCGTCACCTACCCAGCCGGACATTGGGCAGACCTTACTTCGTCTCTCCGTCGTACTCTCCCTCCTACCCCTTTACTCCACCCACTTTCTCCTTTACGCTCCATTTATCCCTCCTCTTTGCTTTCTAATTGTTTTCTCATTGAGACCTAGCCGCTTGACTGATGCCCGGTGGAGCTACCTGATAGCTATAGAGGAGATGGGCTGTGGACTTCCCCTCGGCCGTCACCTACCCAGCGGACTTTGGGCAGACTCGACTTCGTCTCTCCATCCATCCTATCTCCATCCTTTCTCCCTCCTACACCTTTACCCCACCCCTTACCCTCCTTAGCTCCATTTATTTCATCTTCCGACGCTCTTGAAATGTTTTTTTGTAACTGATGTAACTTGTAACTGATGTAATTTTGTGGAACCTTATGTAAAGCGCTCTGATACCTTCGGGTCTAGCCAGTGCTATATAAAACTCAAATACATAAATAAATAAGATACAACAGGCAGTGTACCTCCATACCTGCCCCACTTCCGTGCCGCCTTCTTCATTAGTATGAAACCCCCTCTTCGCACGTACCTTCCCAACCCATTCTGACCTTCAGCCCTCAACGTGCTCTTTTCTCACTTATTTCTGCAAGCTCTAGGTCGTGTACCAGAGTGCGTGCTTTTAGACAGAATGTTGCACACACATCCAGCTTAATTTGTAGTGCTTAATTTTCAAAAGAACGAGTGCTGGTGCAAGTAGCTATGCTCAGAAGCCCAAGGCTTGTGCAATTAAACATTGGTGCCATGAATATCAATGCTAGTAGTCCTAAACCACCTGATCCCTCTGTAATTCACTACCAGACACTCCGTGCACCTTTATCTCACTATCACAGGTTCCTGCGTTCTCTCTGTGTGAAGGTTTTTCCATCTTTCTCTTCATCTGTCTTTCTGAATTATGTGTTTTTCCCTCTCTTGCTCTCGGTAAATATTTGATGCAGAAAAATAAGTGCTGATGGCAACCACAGGCTCAAATTAAGCACTGCCCAGCACATCACTGATGTGCTACATATGGACTATCAGCAAAACACTCAACATACCCAACATTCAACAATAGTCTTAAGACAATACATTGTACACCCATCCAACACAGCACGGATATACACACCGTACAGCTGTAAATCAATGTGCTCATAACAGCTCTCAGCACAAAAAGAACAATTGATGGACAGAATGCTGAACAATGTCAAACATTCACCCTAAGTACAGAGATCTGGGCCAATTCCATCGTTTTTTTGCTCCCCATGCCATTCTAGTTTAAACCCAGCCATATGCAAATCAGTGCATATGACTCCTGTGGCATGGAGAGCACGGGACCCACGTCTGGGCATACCCGTCCCACTCGAGGTGACAAAAGTTGCTGTAGCACGTTTCGCCCTAAGTGGGATGGCTATGCCCAGACGTGGTTCCCTTGCTAACTGTGCCACTGGATTCAAGCTAGCCTAGCTGATGAAAGGCGAAACCCCAACCGGTCCCAAGATGCTTGTTTCCGGTCCAATAAGGACCCGGCTGAGCAGTTCAAGCTGGACGGTTCCCATCAGGAGCTGTGCCAAGACTGACTTCCATGTGGCTGGGTCCAAACTTGGGTTGCATAGTGAGTAAAAGAACGATGAATTTAACCCATCTCTCGACTGGGGGTGAATGCTTGATTTACTCAGCATTCCGTCCATCATTTGCTCCTGTAGCACATAAAAGCTCTCCAGGATAAAACGCACTGTCAAGTATGCCCTCAATTGGCTTCTACAGCATGACAGCGCCTGCGCCACTTATGCTTCCGCCAGACAATGAGCACCCTCCGGTTTCAACACAGAAAAGAAAAACATTCACCCATTCATTCAATGCCCACAGAAGTGGACACATTCGCCTAATATGGGAACATACTACTTGAAGTGCACCATTTAGCCTAATCAGTCTCCAATCTGCAACGGAAAACGCGGAGCATTTTGGAAAGTCACACCTAGACAACACAAGCATTTGCAATGCAATAAGTCTTGCATTTGTGAAAGTTTGAGCTATTGGCATTGTAAATGTTAATGTTTTTAACTTCTGTTTTTCTTTGCAGTGCAGTAACGTAACAGGTAAAGCTATTTACATGTAAATTTGTAGTGTAGCTCCTATTTCCCTAATAGGCTCTGCGCATTGGAATAATATATCCTATAGGTTTGACATAGGACTAAGGTCAGTATGTCCCTATCGAGTATATTAAACTTAATTACTTGTGCCAGCTAGCTCAGAGGCCACTAGAAACTTCTTGACAACAAGAAGGAGTAGTTTCTGGCAGCCGCAAAACATGACCACTGTGTTTCCCTTTAGAATCAGAACGTGTCCCAGAGTCGTGGAAACAATAGATAACTATTTCACTCAGCTCAGTCGTGCATGCTTAGTTTTCCTCAAAGTTACACAGAAAGAACAGACGGGCGTTTCAATAAAAGATTTATTGAACAGTCTTGTTTCTGGTGTAAGTAAAATGTGCTGTTACGATCACAAGACAGTATGCGAGATAAATAATGTACAGAGTGAGCAGTAGAAATAAATAATACTGCGATAATTATCTTTTTAGCATATATGCATTTACATAAAATGACACAGACTAAAAATGCGAGTACTCATACGATGCGTTTCTAACCTAGTTCTACCCCAATGTACCTAACCTGTCCTAGGTGTAGGGAGGAGTATGAAGTAGGTGAAGTATTCCTCACTAGAGTATACTAAGAGTATGTTAAGCCTAGTATGCCTAGTGTCTAGTATGCCAAGAGTCCCTCTAGGTTCTTGTCAGCTCCATACCTGAAGAATGAGAGAGGTACGAATCTCTTTCCAGACTCGAACTCCAACACCCCGCAAGGGAAGTTAGATCACTGGAAGCTGGACTCTCTGCGTGCAGGAATGACAGCGTCTTCTCAGTGCGTCCGGCCGGGAAACAGGCTCCTCTGAAGTCGAGGTCTCCTCTGATTTACAGGGGTTTGGGAAGGTATATTTATACCTGAAAATGTTAGCATTGACGTGAGTCGGACAGCGGAAGACGTCAGGAATGAACCCCTAAGGAATAATGGTTCATGCATAATATATGAGTCCTTGAAGAAATCAATAGTCCTGGGCTGGAGAAAGTCCCGCTGCCTAAGGGTCTGTTTTTTCATGAACTCGTTGTGACGTTAGGGTGGACGGATGTCGGAGACCATGCCTGTATTTGGAGTGCACGGTTTATGCCTAAATAAGGGCTGGGATTTTATGCCTATATAAGGGCAAGGCGAATTGTGCCTATATAAGGACATGATTCTAGAAAGCCTGTTTATGGACACCCTAGGAAGTATACAACAAATTTTTAGTAAAAGCGGGCTGTTAAATAAAAGGCGCGTGGCCATGATGTGTTGGTAGGGGTCGGTTTTGGAGGAAACACCACAAACACTGCAAGCAGACGAGTCCAAAGTGAAAGCGGCGCTGTGCGTGGCCATGCTGCTTCGGAGGTGGGAGGGGTGTGCTAAGGGTAGGTAAGGAAAGGGGTAGATGTGTGAAAACCTGTTGATAACATCCGGGGGTGATAGAAATGTTCTGCCTCTGCAGGTGGTGGGTAGTAGAAACTGGTCAAACTTTCATTGATGCCAGTAGCCCAGTTAGTGTATTGGGAGAACACAGAAAGGACGACAGCAGAGTTCAGACACATTGAAACTCGTGTACTCTGGAATTCGGGAAATACGTAATTCAGTCACTGGTAGAGAAAGAAGTCATTTTTAATAACCTGGGATTTAAAATTGTTAGAAGCGTGCTAGAATTGCAGGTATTTTATTGCGAAGGGAATATTGAGTGAGCACCTCACCGTTGCTTGCGGCCACAGGACAGTCCTCCTGTCGGGCACGATCTTGCTAAAAGCCTGTTGAAAATTAAGTCACCTCTGGCCTTCTTATAGACAGCTGCTGTTATTTATTTTTTGATGTCTGATGCACTCTAGCCTCGGGTTGGTAATCGTTCGCTGGACAACCAGGCACTAACGCAGTTCTGACGTGACACATCTGTCTCTTTCCTTTATCTCCAACAATAAACGCCGGGAAGAGGTTAAGGTGGCTGGGGAGGCAGCTGATATGAGAGAAGCAAGGCCAGTCTAGGGCAAAGCGGTAACAGGGAGCTGCCTGAGGTGCCGCCAGTGCAGGTGGTAGTTTCTCGGCATGTAGCACATTGCCCCGTTGCCTAGTGAAGGGCATGACAAAGTGTCACTTTTACAAGGTGGCATGTTATGTTATGTTGTGTGTATATAGTCTCGCATCTTACTGGAGATAAATGTCTTCGCTGATGGCTGGTATTATATAATTTTATGACCTACATGCATTCGTATGCATATCCCAAGCAGGAATTTCTTCCCGCTGGGCTCTCAAATGACATTTTAGCACGTGTAGTGTGTAGTAGAGCTTCTGGGGCATACCAAATTTGCTGACGTGATCTAAAATATGCAGCAACAGAACCATCAGTGTGTGTTAATGCTCTTCCTTCACCCCAGTCTTTAAAAATACAATGAATGTGTCTGTCTGTATGTATGTAACACAACTGGTGCTCGTAAAACGCTCTGATACCTCCGGGTCAAGTTTGCGCTATATAAAACAAAAAACAAAAAATGTTTTACTTTATTGTCGGACCAGTGCATGAACAGATATAAAGTACTTCATTTCATGCAACACCACAAACGTTTGTGTAAACCTACTGTCGACCAGATTATATGCTGGTACACTATTATTGAAAAGAGGGAACACATTCCAAAAGCGTTCTGGGGCCGCAAGTGGGAGTAAAAAAGTCAAGAAATACCCTCTCTGCCGTGAAAGCCAGCCATGGGTTAACATAATCGCTACTCAGTCAATGTTAAAAGTAAATGTGCGGAGTCCCTTCACAATACAACTCACATTGATTGCATCCACAAAAACCAAGGGTAACTCCTGCCTGAAATGTCCACACATCCGCTTCAAAGGGGCAAACTGACAAAAGCTGATCCCGTGCCAGTTACCTTGCCGACCGCTCTTCTTTATGCAGGATGGCGTTTGAGACCGGGTCGCACAGCTGCTCCTGGCCTCCCCTGCTGAGTAGTGGGGGCGAGGAGAGGGGTGTCATGTGAGTCCGGGGACATAGCAGCGTTGGAAGGCATAGAGCGGTCCACTACTATGAAAGTGAAAGCGCTGTAAGGCGCGGTGTTCAAAAGTAAGAAATTAATGATTGTAAAGTAGTTTGTGGTGACCTGCGCAGAAAACAAAAGTGTAGCCGCCATTTTAAGTATCCAGCGCGGTGTGTGCGCTGTTCAAACAAGCATTTGCAATGCAATAGGACTCACATTTACGTGAGACCTATTGCATTGCAAATGGGAGTGCGGGCAGGCAAGAAGGCACGAACAATGGGGGGGGCGGGCGAGAAGGCACGGACTGCGGGAGGAGGGGCACGGAAAGAAAGTAGTGATGTGCTACACTCGAAGTAAAGGGGCCAGTAGCCATGGAAGGACACAAATGACGACATGGCCGTCATAAGGAGGGACTAACAAGCCTAAAACCAATCGGAAGGCAGCATTTAACACACAAGCCAATGAAAAAGATGGGCGGAGAGTGGGCAGAGCTTCCACTCCATACTGAATACTGCATGACTCGCAAATCGAGCAGCGCATGCGTGCTGCCGCTATAGGCTCGACCGAAAAATGTAAAGGACTGTCCTCACACACCACCGGGTGTCATGCTTCATCATTGGCAGTCCTCGCTCTCTAAAAACCACGTTTGATAGAGAGCGGGCCTACACCTGGAGACAGGGAGGCACTTCTAATGATCTAAGTGGGGGCCCGTGGATAAGTGATTTTAAAATCCAATGTAATAACCCAAATACATTTATTTGCTGGGTACTACTTGGTGTTAAAAACTAAAATGTGGGATTGGGGGAACTATTACCCCATCACCACCTTTATCGTCAACATGTTTCTGCCAGTGGCCCAAGTGGGTCCGTGGCATTCATCAGGAGGAAAATAGAGCTTCTATCTTACCAATACGGTTCAGATGTTACCACTAGGTTACTAGTGTATGTATAACTCCAATATTTGCGGTTCTAGTTGTCCTTCATCTAAAGGGATAGGATCTCCTTACAGGGATTTTTGTATTCCATAGTAGCATGAACCAAGCGGCGACCTCCATCTTTAAAAGTCAGTACTGGCGATAAACCATCCATCACCAAATGAAGAGGCATGGAATATCTGAAGAAATCTGTTGTGCACTGCTGGTAAATTGGAGGTCTTTCATCTAGTCACCACTGCAGGTCCCAAATATCCATAGACTATGGATGCTTCTTTACACCTCACATTGACTTTCAGATATGAGATGATAGTAACAATGCCCGTACCAGCAGATCTCTCCCCTTTTCTCTCCCTCCAGGCATGCCACCTTAGGCCCAGACCTATACACAGAATTTCTGATTGGACAACCCGTGCAGTAACCAGCTAGGTAAGCCTCCTTAAAACCGAACAATCACTTCAATGATCCTCTCCCCTCTAACTGCCTAGCTGCTGCCTCCCAGGCTATCATCCCATCCTGGACTGCAATAATCAACGCTTCCCTCCTACAGGGCTCAATACCTGATTCTCTTAAGGCTGGCCAAGTCGTCCCCATCTTAAAAAAACCTTCACTGGATCCTGCTTCCGCCGACAACTTTAGACCCATATCTAACATCCCACTCCTAGCCAAAGTTCTGGAGAAATGTGTGCAACAGCAGCTGAGCCTACACATCACCAACTTCCACCTTCTGGATGACTTCCAATCCGGGTTCAGACCTGGACACAGCACTGAAAACACCTTCCTCCACATTGTGGATGACGCCCTCCAAGCCCTCGACCAAGGCAAAACCTGTCTCCTAATCCTCCTAGACCTATCTTCAGCATTCGATACGGTTAACCACGAAATTCTCCTAGAACGCCTCAAACTCAAGATGGGTTTGGATAGCACCGTCCTTGAATGGTTTAGGTCCTTCCTCCAAAATCGCTCGCAGAGAGTCCTCATCAACGGTAATCTATCCGCTCCCTCTCCGATCACGGTTGGAGTCCCCCAAGGATCAACCCTTTCCTCTACCCTCTTCAATCTTTACCTTGAACCGCTCACAGAGGTGCTACGCTCCGCCAATATCTCCTACCTTATGTACGCTGACGATACACAAATCTACATCAAAATCTCTTCCCCTGAGGACATTCTCTCCTTGAATGAGGCCTTGAAGCCGACTGTCCACTGGCTCACCACCAACCAACTTAAACTTAACGCAAATAAAACTGATTTCTTCTAATCTCCCCACCCAAAACCAATTTGGACATCCAGGAATGGATCAAGGCTATCACATCGCTAAACTGCCCTCCTACCATTGTTGACTCTGCGAAATCCCTCGGAATAACCCTTGACGGCAACCTGAACATGCGGGACCATATCAATCTGATGGCCAAAACTGCCAGATTCCACCTGAGTTACCTAAGAAACCTGAAACCCTTCCTCGACGCCTCCGACCTAAAAACGGCAATCCAGGCACTAGTCATTTCCAGACTAGAATATGGATGCTCTACTCTTGCAGGGCTACCCAAGAACTCTCTGGCCCCATTGAAAGCCTGCCTCAACGCCGCCGCCAGACTCCTAACTGGCTCAAAGAAATTCGACCACATCTCTCCCCACCTCAAAGCTCTGAACTGGCTTCCCCTAGAGGCCAGAATCCAACTTAAACCGGCCTGCATTACTCATAAAGCTCTTTACTCCAATTCCCCTGCATTTCTCGCCCAGAAACTCGGGATATCCGGGGGAGCCAGAAACTCCCGATCTGCCAGAGACCTTTTGCTTCAACCTGCACGCTTGCGGAAGAAAAAAACCTACAATCGGGCCTTCTCTGGGGCCACTCCAAGAATCTGGAACTCTCTCTCGCCCGCCATCAGAATACTCCCTTGCTTGGCACGCTTTAAAAAGGAGACCAAAACTTTCCTAATGGGCAAATTTCTCGCTTAAGGATCACATTACAATCACCTCATCGACAAGTTCCACCCCCACCTCGGCATTATCCATGGCTTCACGGCTGATACCTACCCTGCACTCCTGGGCACTCCCACGCAAGAGTTGAGACTGCGTGCCTTTCTTTAGAATGTATCTACCTGCTTTTCCTGTAAATCCCAATTGTATCCGGAACTTCAAACTGCGTGCTTTTTCTTGTATAATGTATCTACCTTTTTTTACCCAACTCCCTCCCCTCCTAACTCTTTGTATACCTCCCACAATCCTGTAAAGCGCTCTGATACCCTCACGGGACTGGTTCGCGCTCTATAAAACTATAAAATAAATTAATAATCATAATAAATACCACAAAGGGACCTGCAGAGCTGCTCAAAGCTGCCAGCAAACAGGACAGGAAAAAAACTAAATGTGAAGGCGTTTTTATTGTTCATTCATTCACCCTATGCTCTCCATCCATGCTATTTTGATTATATTGTATTCACAATGTGAATGCATTTAAAAAAAAAAAAATATTCATTAAATGCTATGCCAGTTGCCTTGGTCATTTTTGGGGGGTGCGGGGCAAGGATTAATATGGTCCAAGCACTCTGCCAGCGAAGCCCAATTGTGTAAATCTCCCAGTCTACACGGGTCTGTCCCAATACGTAAAACATCCATTCCTGGCCCTCCACCCCAGCCTCCTATCAAGACCCCCTCCACCTCCACTACAAGTCGTGGGCGTGGCCACCCAGCGCCATCAGCTGCGGCCTGACATCACCCGACAGCCGGAATAAGAGCAGCGGACAAACTGCAGCAGAAACATCGCCTATATAAATTACGAGGCGCAGCTTCCTCAATTACGTAATTAATCGAGGTGAAAACACTACGAGGCGGTACTGAGACCATGTCTTCAGAGTGAGTCGGGGCTGTATGAACTTTCCTCACCCGCCCTCATTCATTCTATAGAAACCAGGCTATTAAAGCTCTTCCCGGAAAAGCCTCTCCCTCTCGAAGCAGGGCTCATTCTTATCATCGCTCCCGGGGGCGTCTCTTTCTGCTTTGAATAAGTTTGTTTAGTCTCGTTGCCTCAGAGCTGCCGCTAAAGAGTCAATGCCAAACCTGCCTGTGCTGATTTCACCTTGTACTGTGTACTTTGGAGGGTTTCCAGCTCCGCCTGACCTGTTCTACCGCTCGTTTCCTCTTGGACGGCATCCAGCAGGGTTGCTTCTTTCATCGCCTCCTTCTGTTATCACGAGAGAGAATCTCCTTGCTGGCAGCCATTCATCATGAGTGACGTCACTTCGAGGAACGATGCCAACAAAAACACACCTCTTTGTAAAGCAGCGCTCTGCGCGGCCGGTGCACGTTTAACCGAAGTCTGGGTGACTAAGTGCGGCAGGTTCAGGCAGCAAAGCCGGCCAGGCGCCCGTCCCCTCGAGGCGCTAAAATACAGTCACCCCACACAACAGCACACTGAATTAATAGCAGGGGCGTAACGAAGGCCCCCGCGGCCCGGAGCTCCAGGGGCCCCTTCACCCCAGTACCCTGTCAGCAGAGCTCCTGAGTGTGGTTGGAGGGGCCCCCTTCATGCACTTTGCAGGTGGGCCCCCTCAATTTTCGTTACGCCACTGATTAATAGAAGACTCCGGGACAAAGCACCTCCCGTCCCTAAGGTTCACAACAGACCGCAGATGGCACGGAGATAAAACTTTATGTGCAGGGTGTAGGGCCAAACACAAGGGTGTACGGTGAACCCAAATACAAACCTTCACACGGACGGCTGACGGGAGAGGCATGTGCTGCTAGTCGAAACCCCCTCCCTCCCCTCTGAAACTTTTGAGGGGCGGCGGTGTTTAATTGATTCGGTGTTCATTTTTTTGTCCACTTGAACATGCAAATCCAGTGATTCTGGCAGGCTCAGGTTAAGTTACAATTAATGTTGAAGTTTTTTTCCACATTTGTTGTCGTTTTTCTAAACTTTGCTAGCTTCACAAAGTTCCTAAACTTAAAGCGCAAACTACAAAAATACAGTCATCTGGGTTTGCAGAAAAAATGAGCAAAAACCAGTTTTAGTGCACACATTTCCGCAGAAAATTCTTTTGCATAAAACATCTTTTGCAGGAATACTTACCCACAACTTTGCAACCTTAATCAAATGGGAACTTTGTTAACGTTGTTTGTGAACTTTCCATTTTTTGGGAGCACCAACCGACGGCTAACAAACAGCCTGTGTCCAAGCGGTCTGTCAGAGGGCGCTGCACTGAATGCTGCACGCCCATTCCGATCACCACAAAACACACATTACTTGCTCATCCACTTCTTATATGCAATGACTGGTGGGACGAATAGACTCAGAGTAAAGGAATTACCAGTCTGTAATTGGAACATTAAGTAGTCAGTTTCACCCACAACGAAATGTCTTCCCGTGGCTGGGCCCTTGGAGTGGTGGGTTTACCGGGTCTGCTTGACTGCGCATTGAATTCTGGGTCCAACAGGAAATTAAAAATCACATTTCTTTATTCAGCACAGAAAATGTCCATAAAAGGTTCATAAATAAAAACATCACATAAAATCATATACAAAATATCAAGTCAGCTTAAATGACGACAATAGAAAAATTCATCAAATACACTAGACATATTTCTTCTCCAACCCTCATTCTCCCAAAATCAGCAAAGCCATGTTATTGCCCCAAGCCATCCACCAACTAAATGCACCCACCACTGCTTTGAGAAAGGCACAAACACTGCAACAGACATCATGACCACTTAAAAGCTGAAGGAAAAACACAGCATCCCTGCACTTACGTAACCTCAGTGATTTGAAAATAGGCTCAGTAAATAAGATAAAATACATTTTATAAAATTGACAAAAGAGCATAAAGTCTATTATGGTCCGGTCAGATGATCCATCACAGTGACGAACCGGAACCGGTGACCCCGAGGAGCCACCAGCGCCTGTGTCAAAGTTTTTCAAAGTTTATTGTGTGATTACTTAAAATCATTACAATTTACGGGGAATAAAAATTATCATGACATGATCAGCAAAATAGCCACTAGACCATAACAATTATGTTCACGAGTCAATAACAAACAACATACAATTAATAAAGATACAAATAATATCTAAAAAAATAAGTGATGCACATGTAGGTCTTATGCTGAATTGCAAAGTGCTATGCTACCTTATTAAGGTGCTGAGGTGCTTGGAGAAGTTGGGCCTATAAGGTATAGGCTGCCTACAATGATTCTTATATCTATCTATATTTAAAACTTTAAAACAGGAAGTTCAGTGCATTTGAGTTAAATTAAAAAAAAAGTTTGTCTTGCTTCAAAGTCCTCCTGTAAGTTTTTTCCTGTTATAAATTGTACTTGGGACCCTTGGTTTTATAGACGCGTAAAGTGCAACAGTGTTTGGCCTAAAACCCGTTCCCAAAGCTGATCTTTCGGCTTACTCTCTGTTATTCTCCAAGTCTGCTTGCCGGAGGAGTTGCCTCAATTCAGCAAAGTATTTTACCCCCCAACAGGACAGTATTATTGAGGAGCCTTCCATCCAGCTGATCACGGCCTGCCTGCATGTGCGAATGTTTAACTGATTAAAAATAGGTTTTAAGAGCAATTTCCTCGAGTCCTTAACTGCCGGGCAAGCACACAACAAGTGAGTTATTGTTTCGTTGGGATAGCCACATAAACAACAGTGTGCGTCTTGTTGATTGCCTTTCCATGATGGCTGTAGGTCCTTTGAGTCGTGTATTCTAATTTTGTGTGCCATGCAGAACTGGGTGTAACTTATCTGGAGGACCTGATGAGGGTGCAGCCAGTCCTGCTCTGGCATAAGTTATGGACTTCGGACCATACGAGTTTCAACAGAGCTATTATACAGGACTGTTGTGGTGCTGATCATCCAATGAAAATAACATGGTTGAAATATATAAAAAACTTTATGCTTGACATTTGCCACTCTGAATACTACGAAAATCCTGCATCTCTGTTGCACATTTCAAGATAATCACTAAAAAGAGTATGTTTGAACAACTTAGAGGATAAAAGATTAACACTGGAACTTGTGAAGCCCACCGTACATCATAATCAATCGATACTGACCTGCTATTCGATTCAACCATATTTAATTGGTGTTTTAAATGCACAACATAGATTTGTCTTGACACGTTTCAGGCTAGACATTTTTCATCGTCTGACTAGTTTCCCGAATACTAATAACTGGCCTCGTCAACTAATGTGCTGTCCGTGTGACCAGATTTCCAAACAATCAACCATTCATGTACTGTTTTTCTGCAAATTTTATACAGACTTACGGACTATTTTTATCAAGCCTTTAATGAAATTGTTAAATTTTAGACAATGTGACTGGCTTACCTATTTTTACAACTGCTTCCGGATCTGTTTACATGTGTGGTTGTGGCAAGATTTTTGAGGTCTGTTATTACTAGAAGGAAGTTTTTAACTGCTGTACCATAAGTTTATAACTGTTTTTTGTATCTGTTTTTATTGATCCGACTAAATTCTTTCTTCTTAATCTGTATTGAAATTGTAAACTTTTATGATTCTTTGTATGAATCGAATAAAGTTGAATAAAGGAGTCGTGTATTCCTAAGCGATGATGAATAAAGATGAATAAAGATCTTTTTATCGCGATGCTAAAATGAGCTGCTAGGTAGGCTTGGGGCTTTTTATGTGTGTAGGAATTTATCACTGTCCATGTGTGGCGTCGTTTGGACAGTGTATTTTTATCTTCCAAGAAGGATTTCTTCTTTGCAGAATCATTGCTGGACCTGTTAAAGTTAGCCTGTCCTACCATGCTGTCCCATACTGATTGAATATCAAGTTCGACCAAGGATTTTCTTAGGTATGCTCCCCATGTGTTGGATGTTTCTTGGTCCATCTGGGCTTTGATCTCTTTCCAGCATAAACTGTTCAATGTGCCGGGCTCTGATAATCGAAATTTGTGGCACCGCTTCGCAAATGAATTCATGCCTCGAAATATCTGATTCTGGAGGCCGAATTCCAGCCGTACCTGTGCCGGGGAAGCATACTTCGGGAGATTAAAAACAGCCTTGTAAACCCTGACTGGCGCTCGTTTAATAATTCAGACTCCTTTCCACACCATGTCTCTAGACCGTATGGCAGGGTGGGTAGAGTTTGAGCAGCCATAACTTTTAAGAGGTGATTGTAGGCCGGACAGCCCAGTTTTTTGTTCAATAGTCTGTAGGCGAAGATTAATGATTGGGCTTTAGCTCTTAGGTCTGATTTTTGTTCCTTGTGGGTCATTCCTCGCCCCAGTTTTATGCCAAGATATTTATAAGATGCTTGCTCTTCGACTGGCACCCCATTGACGTGCCATTTGAACTTAGGTTTTTTGGATCCACTAGGCGTACAACCTTAGTTTTCTTTTTGTTCAACTCGAGGTTTTCCTGGTCGAGGTAAATTGCTAAGTTATTTCTTGCTCTTTGCAGGCCAATCGGGCTTTGACTCAACAGCACGATGTCATCTGCGTACTGTAAAAAGGAATTGGTTCTTTGGCCAAGTTTGGCGGGTGACAGTTGGCCGATTGCATGTCATTTGTTATGTCCGCAAGAAACAGATTAAATAGGCTCAGGGCCGGTACGCAGCCTTGTTTTAGGCCGTGCTGTGTTTTTATGCTGGCTGTTACTCTGCTCCCGTCGCCTAGTTTCACTCTTGCCAAGGTTTCGCTGTGTAGGGCGATCATTGCATCCAATAATTTAATCGGTAGCCCCCAGGTTTTTAGTTTTTCCCAAAGTCGGTTTCTGGTCACTCTATCGAATGCTGATTTCAGGTCGATGAAGCATGCATATAATCGCGTTTTTCTTTTTGCTGCTTTTTCTGTTAGAAGTGCCAGGACTGCCAGATTTGTGGTGGTTCCCATCCCTGGCTTAAAGCCTGTTTGAAACTTTGGAATTATTCTCTTTTCATCTATCCAATCTCTAAGATGGACTAGGAGACATGATGCGTACAAAGTGCCCTCTACATCGATCAAGGATATTAATCTGTATTTTTCTGTATTGCTGTGGTTTCCTTGTTTAAAAATTGGATGAATTATATTCCCTTTCCAGGAGTTGGGGACCTTGTTTAGTCTATAGATGTGGTTAAAAAGGGGCGTTAGATGGTCTGCCCAAAAGTCTGGTGCTTGTTTGAAAAGCTCGTTAGGGAGCCCGTTTGGACCCGCTGCCCCCTCTGTTTTCAGTTTTTTTATTATTCCTCTCAGTTGTTTAGTATCGGTTAGGTTGGTTTGTTCGTTGCTGCTTATCTCTTGTTCATTTTGGTTACATTCTTCCTGAGGCTGAGGAGTGATTTTGTCTACGCAAGGCCTCTGTTCTCGGGGTGATTCTGGGGCCGATGTTATTTTAGCACACTTTTTGTGCTCCACATTATTATGCATGTTTTGTACGTGTTGTATCCAGGTCTCTTCGCCAATTCCTGCTACTTGTTGGAGTCTTGGTCCCTTGGTCAGGTTATTTATAATTCCCCAAAATTCCCTGCTTATAGGCAGTTTACTTGCCCACAGTAGTTTCTTCCAGATGGTTTCTTTGTACTCTGTTTTTGCTTCCCTTAACTTTTTCTTGTATTTTTTCCGCATTTCCTTGAGTTTGCCGTTGTCTGGGTTTTTTCCCCATCTCGCTGCGACTGCTTGAAGTTGCACCTCCCTTGCGATCCTTCTTTTTTGATCTCGCAGATTAATGTTAAACCATGGCTCCCCCCTGGTTTCTATTTTCTTTTGACGTCCGGGAATGACTGGGAATTTTTGAATAAGAACGTGGCCCAGGTGTTCCCAGTTTTTTACTATATCTTCTTCTTTCTGTATCTCTGTTTGGTTAACTTAATCCTTGATTGTATCCATTGTTATCTTCGTGTCTGATCCTCGCCACATGAATTTCCTAAGGTTGTAGTTTTCTGGGTATTGTAGTAGGGATTTTAATTTTTGTACCTGAGCCAGTGTGATGTTAATGTTCGTGATCTGCGGGAAATGGTCGCTATCCGGGCGTGAGCAAACTTGAAATAAATCTATTTTTGGGACAAGGTCACTGCTGGCAATGGTGAAGTCTATGGTTGATTGACTTTTTCCACTTAAATGCGTAATAGCCGCTGGTCTATCTCCGGTTATGTTGCCGTTCAAGATTGTCAGGCCTTGAATTTCCAACTCTCTAGTTATTATTTGGCTTCCCAAATCCTCCTGCCTCTTTCTTTTATTCTGTTTATTTGTTATGGGGTTGCTATTAAAATCTCCAGAGATAATCAGGTTGCTTTGTTCATGGGTCTTTTGCAGCACCTTAATCAGGTTCACTAGTGTTTGGATTTTTTCCTTCTGCTGCTTTTTCTCAGGGTAGATGTAGACGTTGATTAATATTAATTGCCATCTTGACGAGTTAAACTGAAGCGTGCCAGTAAGTTTTAGGACTTGCAACCAGTTTTCCCCAGCGTCTAGATCTTCTGTGAGCCAACCATGTTTTACCGTTGCGTAAATTGATAGTCCTACTCTTGGGTGCCCAAAGTTTGAGAATCTTTTTGCAAAAATATGATGTTCGATGTATCCTGGAATTGGAACTGGGTTCATATTCCATGTCTCTTGGAGCAAGATGAGATCTTGTCTTTGCAAGAAGGCCAGAGTTTCAGGATCTTGGCCCATTTCTTTGAAGCTGTGGACATTCCACGAGCAGATGTTGATGGCGTCCAGACCCAATACTCCAGAATCATGGTTGTTCTCGATTTCTGCCCCGGTGTTCCTGCCTGGTTGCACCCCCTGGTGTCATCCAGGCTTATCCTTAGGTTTTCATCAGGTACGATTTGTACTCAGGGCAATTGGCACCCAGGACCAGTCCTGACTGGAGCTTGCCTGACGTTCAAAGTTTGGTGGGCTTGCTGATGCCTTACTCTGTGAGGAATTGTTTTGCTTGGATGGCGTGGAGTTTCGAGTGCCTCGTAAGGAGGGTTTTTGCCTTTTCCCAAAGGTTTGTTCCGTTTTTCAAGGTACAATACTTTTTGCGAGAGTATATGGATACTTTGGGCGTTTATGGAGCCTCTAGGTAATTCCCCAGGCTTCAAACATTGTTCTGGTTGCGTGGATCCTATCCACTAGTTCCTTAGAAGTCCAAGTTGTCACGGACTCTTCGATATCTGGGGCGAATGCTGTTTGCTGGAATTCTACGGCTAAAAGATCTTGTGATGTTATCCCCTTTAGTTCCGGTATCTCTTTGAACAACGTTAGCAAGTTCCCTCTGTTCAGAATATCTTGTCTTCCTTTGGTGGTATATTCTGGCACAAATGTTAATTTTGATGTGGTCTCAGTGGTGATATTTTGGGAATTGGTGGTGTTATGAGAGTTGGAAATTTAGTTTTTGGCTTTTCGAAGTTTTTGGGTGGCGTGTATTTCAAAGCTGGCTTGAGTTTTTTGATCAACGCGTTCTGTGGTGGCCTTTTCGTATGATGTGGCCGTGAGGTGTCCTTCTTTTGTTCCTGTCTTAGGATTCCCAGATTTTTTATATGTTGGGAGCCATGGAGGATCGATTTTTAACTCTGTAGAAAAGAGCCTACAGGTGCGGCCCTTCCTGTTTATTGTGACTGTAATTGGGATTTGAGTACATTCTTCCTTACTTTTTGGTTTTTCGTAATCCTTTTCCCTAGTGATTCTTCCATATTTTCTGGTTTATTCGATGTCCGTTCCTGCTCTTTCATGCTGGTTCTTTGAGCCCCCTTGTCTGGACTTGGGCCTCTACAACCTGAGGGTGCTTTTGCTAGCTGGACCCTTGGGGTTTTTGCTTCCCCTTTTTCGTTGTTAATCGATAGTTTTTGGTCTGGTCTCCACTTTTCGGGTCCCAACTTTTGCACCACTTCATTAGCCGTTTGTTGGTCGGTGATTGTACGATGTTCCTGGCTCGTGTTCTCTTGGTTGCTGGGGACTTGAACGGACGGAAACTCTTTGGTTTTATCTGATTTGTTAAAGTCAACTGGGTTTGATAGGTCTGACCCTGCAATTGAGGCGTCTAACGTTGCTTCTTTGTGTATCCTGTTTTTTTTTCCTGAGCGTTGTTTTATTGGTGAATATTGAGTAGATTTTCCCAGGTCCTAAGGTTGTTTGGTTGTTATGCTTTAGCCTGGCCTCCCTGGCGCGTTTTCGTTGCCTTTTTGTGGGTTTCCCGATTGGCAAAGGATTGACGGTGGTCTGTATTGCCTCAGCTTGGTTGTCCCCTAGATCGGACTTATTCTCTTTTTCCTCTTTCTCTAATTCCCCTTTGTTTTTGCCACTTGTCACTTCTGTTGATTTTGTTTCTTTTGGGGACTCCTCTTTGTCCTTGTTCTCATCATGCTTTTGCGTGCCCACTATTAGTTGAGCCTTACAAGTTGGTTGTACTGCCCCCAGTATGTCTGTTAGTATTTCGGGGAGTTTGGCCAGTTTGTCAATGATTTTACCGCAGCCGCAGTTGAACTGCTGTTGAGAGTTACTTGTTTGTGGTTCTAAGCTGACCCTGCTTTTGAGTAGTGTTGTGATTAGGTCCAGTTTGATATTTATGCCGGCTATGTGTTCTGCAATTAGTTTTATCAGATCAATCTGCACCTCCATTTTGTCCGATTGAAAATTCAATACCCTTATAGCTTGTTCTAGGGTTCCTAGCAGGGGTTTACTCCATCGTGCAGTTGGTGTCTCTTGGAGGGACTTTCCTGATGTCACTGGCTCTAGTTCGATCCGGCTTACTGATGAGATTGTTATTGGAGATGACGGGCTTATCTGGTTTGTTTTTATTGAAAAGCTTCCATCTTTTGATTTTTCCTCTTGGGGATCTTTTCTGGGGATCGAGTTTAGGGGGTGGAGGCTACCCCCTGCTCCGCCAGATGCCCGTCCCGTTGGAGTGACAGTTGGAGGGAGTTTCCTTGGATTACTGCTTCTGGTGTGTCTTGTTTTAGCGTATTGATTTCCAGAATTTGGAGGAGGTTGGCGTCGTTAGATAAGGAGAAAGAGCGGGTCCAGGCTTCGTCCGAAAGGGCCGCCTGTTTGATAGAATTATCTTTTAGATCTTCCGTAAGCTCATTTTTATTGCCCGAAATTGATCTTCTTCCGATATTTTTGTTTTGGCTTGCAGAGTGAGCATTCTGGTGCACCTGTGCCATTGTAGTTAACTGTCTTCTTTCTGAGGACACTGGAGTTGATCCCGGTGGGGCACGATTCTCATTTGGGACCTTGCTACAATCCGACTGAATGAGAGGAGAACTGGTTTTAAGGGAAGTGGAAGTACACGTGTCTTGCTTTTCAGGTGATCCTGGGTTGAGATGGCTTTTTTATCCATTTTGTTTGGAATTATTGGGATCGGCAGCCCTGATATCTCTTCTGTTGGAGTGGCTCAATATCCAGAAGCCGGTGGGAGCATGCGGTCTGTCTTTCGTCGTGTTATGGATTCACACGAACGTGCCCTACCTTTTGAGGCGCCCACATCTACGGTCTACATCGCCGAATTACGGCGTAAAGACGAATCCGATTTGCATTGTAATCATCGGGGAAGTTATCCCTCGTGTCCGTCAGGATCACATTTATTGTGACGCGTGTACCTGACGAAGTTGACGTGCCACTCTAGACTTTGGACACTAACTTAACCACTCTATTTCTGAAACCAAACAACTGATCCCTCCAGTGGATCTATATATAGACCCGACTAAGAGCTAGAAAAAGATAATTGTGGCTTTCCTGATGAAGGCGCAGGGTGCGCCGAAACGCGCGTAGAAGATCCATCATACAGCCCCTTTTCATCACTTTTGTGTTATATGTCTGTTGTTATCTGTTTTGATCACATTGTACAGTTGTGTGTTAATTGGATTATTTTAGTGATCTTTTGTTATGTATAAGTTTTGTCTTTTTGTCATTTATGTGCATATGTATATAAGAATGTTTGAATTTATATTATCAAATGAATCATGTTTGGACTTACTTTTATCATATTTGAATTAAAGAAATGAACTTTTTAAAATATTCATTCTGTTTACACTGAGGTCATTGTTTCAATGTTGCATGTTACTAGTTAATATGGTCTGTTGATTTTCACAGACTACTGTTTGCCTAGGGGTTGTTTCTCTACTGCATATCTGCCCTGCCCTAGGAATCTTAAGTGGTTTTGCAGGGGGTCCTTGTTATTTGCATGGAGTGTAAATTACTGACCTTGGGTCCTTTAGAAAGAAAAAATTCTGTTTTCCGGTTTTACAGCAGAGATTAAAGAGTGTTGGTTCTGGCGTTGGTGCCGACACAAGCCTCTCTCTCAGCCCAGACAGCTTTCTTTTTTTGCTTGATGTGGCAGTTAATACCGTGAAGGATGTGTTTTTTTAGTTTTTTCTTGTTGCCACCTGACGGATTTTTCCCGATCTCATTTCCCCCCGTGTGGGTTGTTATTCCTTAGGTTAAGCTTGTTAGGTTTTAGGTTGTTTTTGTGGTCACTTTGCCCTTGTGTTTGCCCTTGTGTGAAGTGAATTTTAGTTTTGTTTGTTTTATGATTTTTTTTTTAGTTTTGGGGCTGTCCACTTCCTCTTCTGAAGATCACGTTGTAGGACAGGTTTTGCTGATGACTGAGCTCTCCCTGTGGGTCGCAGAGTAGAATCGGATTGAATTGCGGGAATGCTCCTTGTAATTTCCGTGTTGGCTTGCGCTGTGAGGGGGGGACGCGAGGACTCCCAAGCGGGAACACACCAGCCACGCTCAGACCTAGCTGGACCTCTTCTGCTGGGAATTGGGCTTGCACTCGGCGACTGGTAGCTACTACCACCGCAGCTTGGGCACCCCTCCCCCGCGGTCCCCTCTTCTCTTCCTTGCCTTGTCTGCTGTTATGGCCTCAGCAGAGTCTAGGGATGCAGACAGGTGACAGGTGACAAGAATAACAAGAGACCCGGTACCGGGTAGCAGCCTGGCAGGGGAAGGCGTTGCTGTGGGCCTGGTAGAGGCCAACAAGTGGCCAGACCAGCACCAGCATAGCGATAGTCTCTGGTACAATCTGATACCGCCCCTGCTGGCATTGCTCTCTGTGATTGAGTTTGTGCTCAGTACAAATTGCTGTGTTTAAGTGATACTGTAACTGGGGCTGTAACTGGGGCTGAGGATTATTGGGTGTTTTTGCCTCGGCGGGAGGTGCCTAGGGTCAGGCTGCCTAAAGTCGGCCTGGGAGGCGCAGGCTCTAGCGTGGTGTTGCGGGAGTGAAGCCTGGACTCACCCCGTCTTGTGACCGAAGCGCTGCCCAAGCCACCGAGCCGCCGCTGCTGCAACCTCGGCAAAGGCCCCACAACAGCCTCAGCAGCCTCATAGTTGGCAGTGGTGCAGTAGTGC
This sequence comes from Calotriton arnoldi, assembly GCA_963921515.1. Classification (NCBI taxonomy): domain Eukaryota; kingdom Metazoa; phylum Chordata; class Amphibia; order Caudata; family Salamandridae; genus Calotriton; species Calotriton arnoldi. Next base: position 158,669 of record CAWUFW010011998.1, on the reverse strand, counting down.
AGACTCCTGCGTGCAGACTCCTGCGAGCTCCTGCGGGCTCTCGCGTGCTCTGGTCAGGTCCCTCGGCCAGTCCCTCCCGTTCACGGCGGCCAGGTCAGCTCCCCTTTGCCCCTGCCGCTCCTCTCTCCTCCTCTCTCCTCGCGGCCGTAGCAGCAGCCACCGTCCGCGGCTCACCAGCGGAGGTCAGGCGGAAGTCAGGCGCCGGTAGTCAGGCACCGGAAGTCAGGCTCCGCAATATCCGCAATGGGGGAATCACGTACATGTACACCTAGCGAGAGAGCGCCTGTGAAATTTAGAAGCTGCATCACCGAGGCGGCACTGAAATGAAACAGTAAAGATCTCTCCCACAGAGAGAGTGGGGCTGCAGAATAGAGTACTGCTCCTCAGGTATATACAGGGTAAGGTCCTCCCTAACAGTGCTTTTGCTAGACTCAATTGGTAGCCTCTGGGAGTGACAATAGACGCTTTACCATCAGCTTCTCACCTTTTTTCAAAGTGAGGTGTGCATCAAAGAAATCAAGTAAGTTTAGTGCTTTAAAATAACTTTGTACATATGCTAACTGGGGGATTGATAACCCCTTGACCCTTTTTGGGGAGTCTAAGATAATGTCTCTCTTCAAACTGGCCTTGGTGTTGGCCCACACACTGACCCAGAGTAAGAGGGGTGCTAACTTTACTTTATCAGAAATGTATTGGAGATTAAGCTCTGAGTGCAGGGGTGTAACAAAGGGGCCGACGACCCCGCAGTGTGTTGGGGCCCCAGGCTTACCCATACGGGAGGTTGTCCCCTTAGCCCCTACTGATGTGAGTGTGAGGGGCCCCTTCAGCATTACTTGCAGGGGGGCCCACTCATGTTTTGTTACACCACTGTCTGAGTGCATAATAAAATGTGAGCTCATGGGAGGCAGATGCAAAAGTTGTCTGCAGATGCAGTTTTCCTCCGTCTGCAAACTAAAGACATACTGATAACCCCATATCCCGGCTCCATATAGTGCAGCTGAAGCACACTGGAAGTTATAAATATTTTAAAAGGGTGGAACTGTCCGCCTACCAGATGTCTGTGGAAGGTTAAATAAGGCACCCACTGCCCTACTAATCTAAAATAGTCCAGCAGTATTTGAGAGGCAGTTTAATTTCAATGGTGCTGGTTATTGCCGCAGAATTACGAGATCTGCGAAACATGGCAGATCTCAACTTTCACCCGGAGATTTTGGCAGCTAAAAGCAGCAGAAACCTCTTGATGAAAGTCCGACCAAGAATGAGGAATTACAGTGGGACATCTGACCTGGAATAACAAATTGCCTGATAATTCCTCATTACCTCATCTTCCCCTCCCACGCTTCCCCTCATTCCACTTCACCTGTTTAATTTTGTCTTACCCGCGCATACCCCACCATCCGTGTGCGATGACTGAATTGGCAAGTCTTGGGTGTTTTGTCTATTGTTTGTAAAAGAAGAGATGTTCCGTTTGTACTTCTAGCATGTCGAGCACTGGGTCAGCCTGACATGCTGGTTTCAGCCAGACGCGCTGCTGAAGAGGGCCGCAGTGTGGTCTGTGGTGCCATGTTCCTTGAGAGACGGAATAACTGTGGGCTGCCCGACAGGATGGCACACAGGACAGCCCAGCGTCGCGAGACCCCTTTGGGGTCCCGCTCATCATTTCCGGCCCAGGTGGGGGAAGGGGAGAGGTATAAGTTCCTCCCCCACCCACCTAGCGGCCTCTTTGTTCCTCACCCCTGACGCCGTTTAGACGTGTCCCGTGGGAGCTGCCGAGATCTGTGGCACTGTGAGTGCACACCATATGGGCCCTACCCCCCCCCGCCCGGCCTCCCCTCAGGGGTTGCCCGCAGGGCAGGGCGGCACGGGCTTGCTCGCGAGCCGCCTCTGGGGGGGAGGGTCTTGGGCAGCTCCCATGGGTTTTTCAGCACGGTGTCTCCTACGGGCTGCCCCGGGCACCGAGTGGTCCTAGGGGGTGGGGTCGTGCCTGTGGGGCTCCAGCTGTTTCTACAGCACCCCCGCCTTTGTCCGTCCCAGGGGCCCTTGCCTCGCGGTGTCTGCCGTTGGCAGCAGGGCGGGGGTAGACCTCAGCGGTGGAAGGGAGGAAGAGTGGGTCGAGGAACAAGGCACGCCACCTGGGGGTGTGATTCTGGTGCCCAGGGGGCAGCTGGGGGCAGCGGATCCCGCGTGGCACCCCAGCCGGTGCCCCAGTAGGTCAGGAGCATTAGCAAGGCCTGGCTTTCCCTCGCGCAGGGCCCCTGGCTCTCAGGGAGGAGACGTGGTCCAGTGGCTCGAGCTACTGACTTTGGGACCTGGCGGCCTAGGTTCGAATTCAGGCCTCCTTACTATTCCGGGCAATCATTTATTCCCCTGGTGCGTAATATGTGCAAAAGTTTCGTGTTAGCGTTAAATGGTGGCCTGCCCTGCCCTTTACCCGGGTAAGCGCGATTACGTTGGCTAGGGGGGCAGAGCGGGGGGGCAACATCTACTGAGGATGGCTGGTCCCCCTCTGTTGGCATCCTCTTTGCCCACAACCCTGACGCCATTTGGTTCGTCCTGGGGATGCCGTTTTATCCTGGTCTGGTGTCGGTTTTGTTCCGGTGAGTGTGTGGGCATTACCGCCCCCCTCCACCCCCAGGTCTTTCCTCTTCTGTCTGTGGCTCCGACCTCGTGCTGGAGCCTGGTCGCACGGGTCGTGATGGGGGGGGTGTCTCGGGGCCCGGGATGTCCCGAGCCCTTTGGCCTGGGGGTGCGTGTGTTGCGGGGGATGCAGCTTGGGCCAAGGGCCCGCGGCATGGGTCGCGGAGCGAGTGTGGCATTGGGCGGCGTGGGGGTGCTCCCTCCACCCTACATTGTTATGGGGTTGCTCTCTCCTCACGGCTCTCTGCCGGGCAATAGCGGCTCATGAGTTCCAATATTGTGCTAATGTGACAAGTTAACATGAATGGAAAGAATGAGCCGATTTCACCGTACACGGTGGCATTTAGGATATATGGTTCAAACGGGTAACATTGTTATCTCCCCAGGTATTCCCTCGCAGAGGCCAAGCCATGGGTCGCGTGCGCGCGTGTTGGCTGAGTTTTGTTATGTTGTGTGTAGTATGGCGCTTTGTCCCCTGGCGAGGCCTCGCACTGGGTGGGATGTGGCGTTCCGAGCATTTTAGGGCTGCATCTGTGTTCGGAGCTATATGGGACCAGGGTTCAATCCTTACTCGGTCTTCAGGACAAGAACTTTGTTTAGCACGCATTTCACTTATGCAGCCTGTTTAGCGGGCGGGGGTCGGCCTCTTTGCGGCTTCCGCGCTGTCCACACATTGTGGAGGCAAAGGGGCCATTAGAGCTCCCCGTGTTGTCACACGTCACGGTTTGGAAATGGTTGGATGCATGCTTTGCCCCTCGGGGAGGCCTCGTGCGTTTCCATTCACAGTGCATGCATGGTTGTGCCAGTGCAACTTACTCTATTCGGAACACAGAGCTGTAGAATTACTTATTCGGTTCCGAAGAGTAAGCGCCTTGACAAATCCGTCGGCGATGGATTTATTAATGAGGTCGGGCTTCGAGCCATTGGCACTGTAATCAGTAAGCTCAGGGCAAGGTTTCACTTCTGGAGGCCGGGTGCCATCTCCCTAGGCTGGGGTGTTTGGGAATACTGGCACGGTGACAGTTCGGGGCCGGCCAAGGGTTTAGCGGACACAGGTTCGTTTGCCTGAAGTTTAATTAATTCAATTTAACGCCCCGGGGTGACCAGGGGATTGCGTCGGAACGTCACTTAGTGCAAGTTCCTTGAGTTATCAAACATTTTCATTTTCTTTTGGGTATTAAACAACCGTTTCTTTTGCTACCTAGAAGAGCAGAGACAGCGTGGGTCTTTATAGGATCAGAGGCCAGCTGGTGCGGGGGTTGTTTGGTTCGCATTTCTGGTAATAGTTAGAGGGGTCTGGCGACGGTTGATTCATATTCCGGCATGCTCCCGGGTTGAGGTACAATTCCGTGATCTCTGCCTCTTCTCCCCTGCTGCTGGTTTACATATGGAGCAGTGTATTTGAGGTCGTCAGGGAAGATAGAGCCCTGTCTACACAAATGGTAAACTCAAATCGACACGAAGCATCCTATCCTGTTAAGGCAATTGGTTGGGGACTTGCCAGGAAGGGGTCGTGTTTAATTCTGTACAGCTGAACGACCTCGGGAACACTTCAGGTATACTAACTACGTGTCAGCTGGCAGTCAGGTTGCAGGCCAGCCTGTCAATATGCGGTGTAACAGCATCAGGTGAGCCACTTTTATAATTGAACTGGAATGTGGCTTTAAACTGCATATGGCGTGACTGTCCTGCGTCATGTGTCAACGCGCTGCAAGGGAAAGTTTTCAATTTAATTACAAGCCACAGTTGCTGCTTATTTACTTTATGCAACTAAAACCTTGACAAAGCCACAACCCTGACATGTCAGGTATGATTCTTGCTGCATCAGTTATCTGGATGCAATGACAGAAACAGCAAAATACTAGTCGGGCGGCACACCATCCTACGCACAGAATTTTGCTTGCACAAATTAAGCCATACCGTGGGTGCGATTCGCTGTTTGCGGGGCTGTAAGGGGATGCTGGGGCAAAGGGGACAGCGCAGGTTCGCCCCAGCCCCCATCCACCTCTCGGGTGTATCTGTTGCAGTGCCGAATGCGCTATGGCCGCACCTGGGGCGGTGCCTGGGGCGCCTCCGGGCTGAAAACTGGTGAGGTGCCGAGTGCGCTTAATGGCCGAAAATGATGAGGTGCGCGGCGTTAGAAAGGCCCTGGCAGTTATGTTTTATGGAACCAACAATGGCCCAGTGAGCCGAACGCTCTTAAGGGGAACGTGAGGTGTTTGGGCAGGTCAAAAGTTCGACTCCTCGCAGGTCCGCAACTGTGACTGACACCTGGTAACAGCAGTTTACAAAATCACACGTGTGAGATGAAGCGTTTTACTATTTTGCAGCAGCAATAGCAGACAATGATTTGATAGCGTCTGTGCTTCTCCCCAGTAACCAAAGGCAAATGCAGCAGTGCAGCTTGCAATGTAAACGGGTCAAGACAGAAGGTTACGTGTTTTCTGTTATTTCTGGTATAAAAGTCTCTTTGTATGGCAGGCACGTGGCAGAGGGACGTTGTACAGTGGTGCGGTTAAGTGCGCCAAGTCCACGTGAACGATCGAGTTTGCAAGGATAGATAGCTAGGTGGTCACCGGGAACAGCGAACCCGTAGACAGACCGCTATTCACTTGCCTCGGCGAAGCACACTTTACCTCTGGGTCGAGTTACAGTCACAATGCCCCAGATGGCATGGCATGGTCTGACCTCCAAGGGGAGGGTAGGAGGGTCCTCGGACCACTGGGCTAACTAGGATTCCCCTTATGTTGAGGCGAGTGTGAGTTTTGCAAACGGTATCAGGTTTCACTCATGCAGTGTGGGGAGTGGAGAGAGCAGGGCACAGCGCAACCGTGCTGCTCTGAACCTGGGGCACACGCAGGGGATGCATCGCCATGGTTTGGGAACATTTTCTCATACCACCTACATTTTGGCCCTACTGGGGGCACATATTGTGAGAGGCTGCAAGATACCACTTATATCAATGTTATTCACATTAAAGGGGGCCTAACTAACACAATATTGTGCACAATGCATTCATGACTCTTGGACAGGGGCAGGATCAGTGTGGAATATGAACTGTTTGGACTGTGCTGTTTGTCCTCTCAAAATTTCACTTGCATTTATGAACGAATGAGGCCCCATCCACTGAGGGAAGGGTAGATGCACAGATAAGTGTAGCGTATTTGAAAATCGCATGAAGGTATTACTCCCATGGCACAGTCTGGTCAATTCAGAATGGTGGAATTTTGATATTCTTACACGATAGCCACAGTTTTGCTTAATTACCTTATGCAACTACCAAACAGCGACAAAGTCAATAGTCCTGGCTGGCCACAGCTCCTAGGTGACAGGCTGAGTAACCACATGGGTAGAATGGTAGAAGACTTGTATGGTCCTCATGGTGGGGTACATGGAGGACTTTTTTCCATGAAGTTATCTTTAGATCAGTATATGTGACATACAATTGGTTTTGTACACAGCAGGGGGAGGGGCCCTTACATTTTCTCCCCGTCTAGTTAGTCACGGTGCACGCACTTGTCATTTGTACCTTGTTTAAACCCACAAGGTGAGAAAGTCAAGTCTGGACTTCCGAAAGTGCGGCAATGGCCCACCACTGCTATTTTCAGCAGCAAGTTCACCTGTGCCAATTCCTACTGGGTGTTTTTCTGGTGCGCGGCACCGTCACTTAATTGTCACCACCGGCGCCTCTGACAGTCTGCCACTAGGTGGCACTGTCTGGCTTTTAGAGAGGGCCACTACAACAGGCACTGAGTAAGTCAAGATCATTGTTGACTATTGCCTTCTGCCCAAGCCATCCTTTTAGCCTTGGGGGCCTGGTTTGCCTAATTGGTCACACTTCGAGTTCAAGTTAATAGAGGCTTGTCAGCTATGTAATTTCGATTGCGACGTTTGCTGCGCTTCAAGGACAGAGGTTGAATGTCTCCTGACAAATTCTGCTTGCAATTTAGGTTTACATTGGGTTTGGTGATTACATTATCCTTTCACTTTCGGTCAGAGAAAGAAGATAATCTGGTTGGATATAGCAGTGCATGATCTGGTACACTTAGCAGTAAAGCCGGCACACATGAAGCACATAGATCGTCATCCGGAAGGGGGATGCAGATGTGTCAGTTCAGGGCCAGGTGGAAGCAGGTTGGGGGATTTGCTTGGTTTACATCCAAGGGGCGGTTCTAGGACATGTTGGTCCTTTTGACATCGAGGGCTGCTTGTGGCAGACAAAGTCTCTGGCATTTTGCCTGTCTGACGTCATCCAAGGGCGATACCTCGGAGACATTTTAGGGATGTCCTTGGTTCATGGCGCGGTTTATGATGTTTTCATGGCTATAGACATTTATGTTCTTGGCCACATGCTCCGAAGTGCAGCTAAACGGGGCAGGCACGCAGCTTAGGGGACAGTCACAAACGTATTATCCACTGAGTGAGTTAGGCGTGGTGCAGGCCAGGAGGTACGCCAGTAGTAACTGATAGAGCATCGGTAGAGCGTGGTATGGGGCAGGCAGTATTTGGTGCCAACCAGTAGAAGGTAAATACCCAGGGGTGGGAGGGGTCCCCAAGTTGGCATGTCCATTATTGAAGTGAAGGCAGGTAGCCGTACTTAGGGTGGTCCCCCCGGTCCCTATCATCTTGCCCGCGACTGGGTTCGGATTGGCGAAGCTTGGAAGTCAGGTCGGGCGCCAGTAGGGGACATCATCCTGGTATCACAGCAGTTATCACCGCAGGCTGAAGGTGAAGGGCTAGCAGGCATTATGGCCATGTTTCAAGCAGGTTGCGGGGGTCAGGTGGGATACCAGGACATTACACTGGCTATACATGTGCAGAAGGATACAGTGCCAGGAGCAGCGTTTCCTCTGCTCGCGATGGGCTATCAGGGGTTGTGTTTCCAGATATGGGTGTGCTGCGTCGCCTAGGAGGCCTGGCCCTCGCTCTCCAAGAGAGGGTATTTCCAGTCGCTTGCAGACAGCTCGCCTCTTACCTTGGTTCAGGTAGAGCAGATATTGAGGCATCTTTACATTGTCAGGCATTGCGGGTTATGGCAAGCTTTCTGTAGTCACTCTTCCTGGATGGGCAGTGTCTGCAGCTTGCAGGGCGGGCCTGGAGCGGAGCGCATCATGCAAGTGGGACTGGGTATCCCAAAGTTTAACGGTACTTCCGTCCGTAAGCCACCCAGGGAGAGAATCATGTTCAGTGTGAATTCTGAGTTACCGAGGGCAACCCTGTGTGGCTTCAGGGTTTGGCGAGGTGCAGTGTTAGGGTGTGAATTTACGGGCAACCTGAGTAGTGGGATAGAACGGGGGGCTCTGCTTCAGTAAATGTGTTTGGCAAACCGGACGGTGGGAGTCCCAAGGTTTTAAGTAATACGATTCGTCCATGAGCCACGCAAAGAAAGGGGGCCTGTGGACATGGAAAGTCTTGGAGTTACTGGCAATCGTTGAATGTACCTGGGGGAACCCAGTGCGGCACCAGATTCTTGGGGGCCGGTTGTGACGTGTGTAATAAGGTGCAATTTAGCTGTGGTAGTGTTTTGCAACCTTACATTTCTTTATTTGCCATAAACAAAGGTCTGGGTGATTGGACATTCGAGCATCTTGAGAGTGGCACGGTGGGCAGAAACCTGGTATGGGAGGCACGGTTTTCCGCCACCGAAATCAGTTGGCTGGGACACTCAGGCACGGGCTGGAGCTGCTTGCTGGGGAAACAGCACCAGAGACTGGGGGGGGAGGGTAGGGGGGTGCCTCTATTCCCAACGTCCTGGTCTTACACCTAGGAGGGAATGATTTGACTTTCCTGTGTAAGAGGGCTCTGCTGCACAGAATGAAGTCCACTGGTGTGAGTTAAGGAACCAATTAGGGACATGTGAACTAGGGCGGTCAGAGATCCCCCCCCCCCCCCGCCTGGTGCAGCAGCGCTATGCGGAAATTCACTGAGCAGAAGGGGTTTTGCATTATTAGACATGGTTGCTGCACGCCATATCCACAGGGTGTTTTCAGGAAGTACCAAGGAGCGATGCTCAATGGTAAGCCGGTGCCTCTGGTGGCACAGGTTCACACAGGAAGAGGACTTTGCTTCAAGAAATGAAGACCACAATGTGCAAACTAATCAACAAGTTGGGGACAGGTGAACCTGGGTGGTCAGAGATCACCCCCCAGCTCTTGTGGCATGGAGCTCGGTCAGGGGAGGCTATTGAGGCTGCGCGCAGGAGGGTCAACTGCGCTGAGTTAACGATGCCATGCACAGAGTTACGGAACAATGGGGGTTCTGTTGATCAGGCATGGCTTGCGGCATGCCAAAGTCCACAGGGTGTCTTTATGAGGTTGGGGTGCACCTGTCCAGTGTGGGACTTGCTCTTGCTGGACCTGGAGGAGGCCATGGAAATAGCAGGATGTAAGTAGGAATGCCGGCCTTGGTGGGGGGCCCTGGCTGCGACGGTCGCCACACCCAGGGCTGTGGCGGAGTTACAGGGTGATCCAGAGGCGGAAAGGTACTCAGGGGTATCCTCTTCAGGAGCACAAAGGGTGCTGAGGCCTAATATCCCCAGGAAGTCTTCGCGGTGGACCCTGAGGTGCGACGGCGCCCCGTCTGTCCTACGGGTGGTTGAAAACCTGTACAACCGGGGGTCGCTTGAACGCTCCGCCCCTCGTAAGGGGGTGGGCGTGAGTAATGGGGTGGACCGAATGTTTACCGGAAGTGGGAGGGGCTATCCCCTCACCATAACCGCTAAGCACCGATTGGCTAAGGCCACGATGCAAGTTGGCCCATCAGGTGGTAGGCCGCGAGGGGCGGCTTGCCTTTGGATCGCCTGTAAGATAACCCACCATGTTGGCATAGTTGGTATGCTAATAAACCTGCAGCAATTTTGTCCACGAAAACAGTGTCTTGTCTGTTTATTTATTGGGTATGATGCTGCATGAGGGGTGATGAGTGTTGCCGATATTGGCACTATGTGTTGTACCAGCTCACGGTGACTGGTGCTGTCCCTCCGGGTTACAGACGGCTGTGCAGGCTGGCAGCAATCAGGGGAATGCGATGCTCCTCTCTTTGCCGGTTTCTGAAAGATGATAAGGGCCTCATTTGGGGTCAATTTTACATATGTATAAATTTGAATATGTGTTCACCTTCTGGTGTTACCAATAAAAACGTGGAAAGTGCACTAAAGAAGGCGTTTTCTGCAGAGAATCTGAAAAGCTGGAATATATTCAGTATGCACAGCTCAGTCTCTTGTCTCGGACTTTGAGAAATTGGCCACAGCCATTCAGGAGGACACTGACTGTTTAGAGTTGTTGGTGAATATGGAACAAGTGGCAACATTTCTAGCTGATATTTACTCGGACATTTTGAAAGCGTCTGCCTTGGCGACAGGTTCTATTGTCTTGGCAAGAAGGAATTTGTGGATGAGAGAGGTGGACTACTCCGAGAAATCCACTCTGCTAAAAATTCCCTTAGAAGGTAAAGTGCTGTTTTGTGAACAGTTGGACAATATGATTACCAAGCATTCAAGGATCTTAAGCATGCTAGGTCTTATAAAGGGAAACCTTCCTCTCAACATTTCTGGGATCATTCTTCTTATTGTTCATCCTTAAAAGATAAAAAACTTTTTTTGGATCGGAGGAGAAAATTCCAGCCTAAAAAGTCTTCATCCTCTGTGGGACCAAAGGGTAGCAAGGGTCTTCTAAGCAGAAGTCCTGACAATTATGGAACAAGAGCCTCTCATCCAGTGGGAGGCAGACTTTTATTTTTTCAGGAGACTTGGGAGGGAGATGTATCAGATCAATGGGCCTTGAATATTGTCAAACACGGTTATCATATAGACTTTGTCAGTCAGCCTCCCGAATGGACCACCATCCTTACTCCTATCCCCAGGGATCCAGAGATGGGCTCTTTTGAAAGGGTTCCAGGCCCTTTTCGACAAGAGGCCGGTGGTTCCACGGCCCGTGGCAGAACAGGGGGAAGGAAATTATTCCAATTTGTTCCTAGTACAAAAGGCTTCTGGAGATTTCAGACCGCTTCTAGATCTAAAAAGGGTTAATGTTTGAATCAGGACAGTTCACTTCAAGATGGTCACTGTACAGATCATAATTTCATTGGCAAGTGTCAACGACTACATGACTTCCATAGTTCTTCAGGACACTTACTTGCATGTTCCTATGGCGAGAGAATATCAAGCGTTGCAGCGATTTGCGATAGGAGACTATCATTTCCAATTCACAGTCAGACCCCAGAGTGTTTACAAGAGTCTGGCCGCCTTGGTGGCGTTGGCACACCGCGATGGTATCTATCTTCATCCTTACCGGAACAATTGACTGATCCACATTTCCACCACGGAATTAGCTCACAAACACACAGGGGTGGTTCTTTCCATTTTGCAGAGACACAGTTTTCTTATAAATCAGGGAAATCCAGATATTGCCAGAACAGGACCGTCAGTTATTCAGGGTAAAGTTTCTTAGATAATGGGTTGGTCAACTTACTGGACGAAAGGGTGGCAAAAACTCAATCTCACATCTTGAATCTTCTGGCCCTGTCAAGTTCGAAGCCTGCAGTTTGGCTTCAGGTTCAAGGGGATTTGGCAGAAAGTTTTTCAAGTTTCCTGGGCCCAGTTCCATTTACACAAGCTGATGGTGCACATGTTGACTTGCTGGTCCCCCCTTACTCAGCCTCTGACTGTTCAGATTCCTCTCTCTCCCAGGTCAGGAAGAATTTAGGTTGGTAGCTGGAAACAGAGCATATCCTGAAAGGAATCCCTCTCTCCCTTCCAGCTCCCAGAATTATCACAACAGATGCCAGTCTGTTGGGCTGGTGGTCTTCGATGGGGGTACAGCAAATCAAGGATTCTTGGTCCCCTTCTCAGATCAGGAGATCATCGAATTGGAGAGAACTGAAATAAGTTTCAATGTCACTGAAAACCTTTTCTCTGAATTTGAGGGGAGCAGTTGTTCTGTTCAGAACAGACAATGTGACAACAAAAGCTCATGTCAACAGGCAGGTAGACCAGGTCTCGTTCCCTGGCAAAGATTGCGAACAGGCTGTCTCATTGGGCAGAACCCTGACTGAAGTCTATTTGAACGATTCACATCCAGGGGGTATCCAATGCTCTAGTAGACAACCTGAGTATGGACAGTCCATTTTTTGTGGATTTTTGTCTCCATCACAGGATTTTTGTAGTGATTGCAGACCAATAGGGAAACCCGGTGATAGATCTATTTGCAACCTTTCTCAACTCCAAGGAGACGAAATTTGGTTCAAGGTCCAAGAAGGTTCATGCTTGGGCAGTGGACGCTCTCTCATGCAATTGGCCTCGGGTTCTTCTTTATGCCTTCCCTCCCTTTCCGCTCATCACCAGGTTTCTTCTGAGAGTGAGGAACGAGAGAGCGATGGTAATTCTAATAGCCCCAGCTTGTCCCCGCTCGTCTTGGTATACTCTCCTAGTGGAGATGAGGCAGTTGGAAGAATGGAAGTTACCTCTGAATCCCTACCTGCTTCTATTCCCGGGGTTGGAACGGGAAGTCCTGTCCAGAATGAAGATAGCGGCGGGAGGTTGAAAGGCTAGGTTTGCTGCATAAAGGGGTTTTGGCTAGTTTGACTAATATTCTGCAAGCTACTAAACACTCTTCTACTAATAAATCTTACCTAAGATACTGGCGTTCCTTCAGTAAATGGTGCCAGTCTAAGGGTTTAGACCCTACGTCTTCAGATCTGTTTGATGTAATGGTTTTTCTACAGGATGGGGCTTCATTGGGTTTGAAAGTGGCCACCCTTAAACTTTAATGGGCAGCAATTAAGGCTTTTAGGATTCCTGGAACAACCTCTCAGATGGGGAAGGTTTGGTGGGTCGTCTTTACAATGGTTTGAGAAATGTTCCTTCTCCAAGGAAACATTTCCCTTCTTGGAATCTCTCCTTGGATTTGGAAGCTTTGATGAGCACTCCGCTTGAACCCCTGGAATCCACAGATCTCAGAATTTTGTCTTTTAAGACTTTCTTTTTATTGGATATCACTTCAGGTAGGCATTTGGGAGAACTGGGTGCTTTATCTTGCAAGCATCCATATTGTAGGATCTTTGGGGATCGGGTAATTTTGAAACCTCTATTCTCTTTTCGGCCCAAGGTTGATTCTCAATTTCAGAGGGATCAGGAGTTGATATTGCCTGTCTTTTTTGATTCTCCTGCCTCTGATGAGGAGGTGCGGCTGCATTGTCTCGATGTCAGGAGGGCTCTTCAGATATATTTGGATAGAGTGGCTCCCATTAGAGTCTCTGATTCTTTGTTTGTAAATTTGGGCCCAGTGCGCAATGGATTGAAACCATCCACCTCTTCTTTGTGTTGGTGGGTTGATCTCACTGGCTTACAAAGCCTCAGGCCAGGTCTCTCCTCTCGGAGATCAGGGTAGAGCCACCAGATCAATGTCTACCTCATTGGCTGATATACAGGGGGCTTCCATTGCTGAAGTCTGCAGTGCAGCCACCTGGTCAGCTCTTTTGACTTTTGCGTCTCATCATAGAATTGTTCAGGAGATTGAACTTTCTGATGATCTATTTGGCTCTAAAGTTGTGGCCACTATGAAGTCTAAATGGTAGACCTTTATTGTGGTTTTTCTCTTCATCAAACATGAGTTTTTGTGCATTACCTCTTTTGTTGTCATGTGTGGCTTTGTACATCTCATGTAGTAATGAAGGGGAGCGTGGCAGGAAACGATGAGGTAATGCCCCGATTACTTACCGGTACTTGCATTACTCTGATTCCTCTTCCCTCGCTTCCATTCATTACATCCCTCCCACCCTCCCATGTAGTCCAGGCCGACCAACAAATCAGGGGGTGTGTACATACAGGAGGAGTGGAGGGTCTGTTCATACTTTAATTAATCATGTGGTATGAGTGTCTAGAGAGGCAGCGTTGCCTCATGTATTAATGAATAGAAGAGAGGGAGGAGGACTCTGAGAAATGCAATTACCGGTAAGTAATCGGGGCATTTCTTAGTGGACCCTCTGGGTCTTATCACAATGGGCTGGATTTCCTCTGCCACCAGAGTTAAAGGTACCCCGGTATCGGTAACTTGAGGGAGGGGAACATCTGTAATGAGAGGCTCATAATGAGGGCCCTAGTCTTATGTTTACACTAAAACGTTCTGAGCACTGCTGACCTTACTGGGGCTGGAACAACTGCAGGACTCCCGGCCACTTGCCAATTTATGACCGAACTGCTGTCAGAGGGACATACCACATGTCTCAGGGGGGTCGAAAGAAGACAAACTCATGTGTGAATGTCCCACCACAAAAAGCCATAAAAGTTCTTGTACAAATTAAATAACTGCCAAACGAACACAGCTTCTGTTCTACGAAAAATATAGTTTGCTAGGCAGATTATTTTAAACAATACATTGTTCTATGCGATCGCCCCCCCCACCGTTTCCCCATTGCCTTCCAAAACACGCATGTACTCAAAAGTAGATGGTCATGATGAAGCATTCTGTGAGGTGACCTGAGAGTGCGAAAAAACGACATGTTCTGGGATAAATGCAAGCTGCCAAACTTCCAGAGTTCAGCTGTTACGTAATAGGCTGCTGCTGTTTGTGAGTATTAGGAACTAACTCTCAGCCGGAGCAACAGCGCCACCTGCCGGTAGAAAGTATACGAAACTGACAGGCAATCGAAAAGGGTCACCAATTGTGAAAACTGCATTTGGGTTTGGTACAGACGCCCGTCGAACAAGGATGCATCCTTGCTCAATTGGGAACTGAACAATGCAATGCAATGCAGCGCGCGCAACGAAATTCGTTTTATTTATTTATTTGTTTACTTACCTCTGTTCGGCCGTATGCCGTAGTTTACTATCCCCCACCCTGCTCCTCCCCCGCCCAGCCCCACCGCCCTGCAGCACTCCCACCACGAGCCGCTACTGTGAACAACATCCTAGAAACTTAGATGAAGATGACAATTTCAAAACACAACCTAATTAACAATCCTTAAAGTTAAATATTGTTCGAAAAAACACGCGTGATTATAAAGGGAACAAGCATTTGCAATGCAATAAGTCTCGCGTTTGCGAGAGTTTGAGCTATTGGCATTGTAAATGACAATGCCTTTTATTTATGTGTTGGTATTTAAAAAATAAATAAAAGGCATGGTCATTTACAATGCCAATTGCTTAAACTTTCGCAAATGCGAGACCTATTGCATTGAAAATGCTTGTTTGTAAAAGCGCCCCATGCTGCGCTTTCACTTTAATGCCGGCCACGCCCCTTTCTTTAGAGGCAGCTCGTCTAAAGAAAGGTGCCCGACCGCCATTAAAGTGAAAGCGGGGTATGGGGTGCTTTTACCCAAAAAATGCATTTGTTAAGCAGCATAGCTCGTGCAGAAGTGCCACGCTGTGCAGGGAGCATTTTTCAAAGATAAAGAGCAGTGTCCATGATCGGGCGCCGCGCTGTCAGAAAAATGGGATGGGTTTGGGAGATCCTGTCGTGCCTGCAACATCAGCTCGAATAAAGACATTAAAGAAAATAGTGCTCACAGACTGTAGATAAAACAGGCCGTGTAACAACACAATTAAAAAGTCCAGTTCTCATGGGAGGTTACAAATGCAGACAAGGCAGTACTAAGGAGGGACGATAAGCCTATTTATGAATCAAAAGCAACCATTTAGAAAGGACAGTAACCGGAGCCAATTGAAAAGATGGGCTGAAAATGGGCGGACCTTCAAGTCCATACCTGGATACAGCATGCCTCGCAGAGCAGCACATGCGCTGCCTAGACTCGACCTAAAAATATAATCCATCGTATCCCATCTCTGACGCCATCGGGGATGCACGCTTCATCTGAGGACTTGAAAGGATGTCAGCAGAGGCGGAGCCACTGGGAGGAAAAGGAAACAGACAACATGTGCTTCTTGCGTCACTGCACCAGTTTTCTTAAAATCTGTGGTGTCCTGCATGTAAAGACCACATATAGAATAAAAATGGGTACGTGAAAATCGGGGGTGTAAAACAAAGGTGTTTCTCAATAAGGAACTTCAAGTAGACACGAGCAAGGCCACTCAGAACTCCTTGGTGAAAAACATCCACTGTCAAGTTTTACCCATCTATATTGTTATGTGTGGCCCAACTAGCCTCCTCTTCCCCTCCTCAGATGAGCATACAAGAGGGGGAGGAGTTATGGAGAGTAATACATGACAAAGTCCTGCAACCCAATCCTTCTACAAATCTCCCAACAATAACACTCTCCTGCCAACTGCATAAAAAAATGGCATCCTGCCATCTGCATTTGAGCTACTCCAGCCCCCCTATTTTTTTCTCGAAAAAATAGAAATAAATACCGGTTCTGCCACACACTTATTCTTCATTACTACCTTCTCAAACTTAGAGGTGGGCGAGCCACTGAAAGCTTGAGCCTGAACCCTGCCTCTGGCTCAGCCCGAGGTCCTGTTGGACCCTAGAACCCCTAATGAGCCAAGCTTTCATGTGACTTCTGCCTACCACCTTCCCTCTACCGAGGATGTAGTGTTACAGCTAGAGCTGCAGACTTTGGCACTGGGGAACAAGGTTGGAGTCTTGACGTCAGCTCAATATCCTGTGATTCTGGACAAATCACCTAATCTCCCTGTGCCTATAGAAATGAATTTGACCTTGTGAAATGTGGCTGGTGCTCAGGTGAGGTGCTCCAATACCTCTGGGTTGAGTTTGTGCTAAAGAAAAACTGCATAAAAAGGTAAAAACAAAGTGGCAATATAAAAAATGAAGGCCAAATAGGTACCCATTTAGTGGCTGATCTGTACCAAGTGACACCAGAAAACCTGGATAAATCTTAGCTTCTTCTCTTAAATTGTGTGATCTTAGGCAAAAAAAAATGTTCACCAACACCCCCTTTTCTTCACTAACCTGTACAAAAGAACTTTCAAAGCAAAGATGAGTGTTCAGAATACCAGTTGTAAAAAACCTATTGTGTTTGATTTAATAGACTATAATATTGCTCTTTAATAATCTGGGCCATGAGCAGGGTGTGGAATGTTCACAAATGGTCACCAGTAGTCTTCAATCATTGCAAAGTACTCGCCCGGAGTCTTCAGTTGCTTTAAGGGTTTTATTGGTAGTGAAGATAGAGGAAAGGTACATAGGTAATGAGGGCTCAGGAAGGCAGCACCAACTGACACAAACTGACACAGCGGTGTTCCAGACCTTCACCCATACATTCCAACTGCAATAATACATGGAATACATGCACAGGTAAAATGGAAGATTCCACAAGTGACCTGTAAAACAAGAGCACTAACAAAATACAATAGTAAAGCAGAAAAACCCAAATACCACATATCTCCCCCTTTAACGAGAAAAAAGAAAGAAAATTCAAAGCAAAAGAGGAGCAAGAAAAAATTATTAATCATTTAACCTCTTGGGGATCCTCTTAGCCCTTGAGCTTCTTCTGACAACAGGATAGTTTTGAACTTTCTTTTGTTCACCAGAACGAACATCCTTTCTTTTGGTCTTTGTCAAGCGGGCAACATTCCACCACTGGCCATTGTCGAGTTTCACAGCTTGACCTCTAATGCTAACAATGCATGCAGGATCTCTGAACCTTGACTTACCCTTTTGCAACAATAAGGGATCTTTGACACAAACCCATTCCCCAATGGAAAATTTGACCTCCCTTCTGGTAACAGGAAGTTTGGACTTTTCATACCTGCGGCGACTAACTTCATCACTCAAGAGCTTGGCTTTGACAGCTTCTTTCACCACATTGCACTCTTTGTTCAAAAGCTTCATTTTCCAAAACGGGTTAAGAGTGGAAACAACTTTTCTTCCCCTCATTAGCTCAAAAGGTACAGAACCCGAAACAGAATGAGGAGTAGTTCTGTACACCCACACAACATCTCTGACAGCAGTCTCACAATCCACTCTCGCCTTGATCGCACTATGTATACATTCAATCAAAACTCTGTTGAATCTCTCAACTTTACCATTGGCTTGGGGAAAATAAAGAGGAGTGCGAAGATGCTTGACACCCATTTTTGCTAAAAATTCTTGCATGCAAATTGAGGTAAACTGCACCCCGTTGTCGGTTAACAGTTCTTCAGGGACACCCTCTCTACTGAAAACATCTTGAAGAAAACGAACAGCAGATTTAGTGTTAGGTTCAGAAACACCTCTGACTTCCACCCACCTGGATAGGTGATCAATCAAAACAATTAAATACTTCATGCAATTGGGAAGAAAATGAAATGGTCCTAAAAAATCCAAGGTGACTCTTTGCCAAACTTTGCTTGGACACACTACAGGCTTGGGACACGGAGAGGATGTGGATAAATGTTGATCGCTGTACAAGTATTGGGTACACTCATTCACTAAAACTTTAACTTCACGATCAACAAAAGGCCACCAAAAATCATTGCGAATTCTGCGTTTAGTTGCAGTCATACCTAAATGACCGAAGTGAGCCCTTTCCAAAATTCTTCTCCTGAAACAGGAAGGAGGAATTAATTTTCCCTCTTGAACTAATAAATTGTTTTCAATGGATAACTCATTGGCAACCTTGCAAAAAGGTTGTAAAACCGGATCAATAGCTCTTTCTTTGAGCCAACCTTCCACAACAAAATTCATCACCTGTTTTACAACTGTATCATTTTCTAAGGCTTTGCGCCAATCTTCCATATTGGCACAAATCACAGTGTCATCAACAGTGACATTAATGCATTCTTCAATATCCTGCTCCTCTTTCCCATTAAAATTAACATCTTGAACTGGAAGTCTGGACAAGAAATCAGCCTTGACATTCTTACCTCCAGCTATGTGTTGTATGGAAAAATTAAATTCTAGAAATTTGGTAGCAAGCCTAGCTAATCTGGCGGTGGATTTCTTAATTTTATTGCCAGACAAGATGTCCACTAACGGTTTGTGATCCGTTCTAAGCCAAAACTTTCTCCCCCACAAATAAGATTTGAATTTCTCTACAGCCCACACACATGCAAGTATTTCTTTTTCAATGACAGAATACCTTAACTCCACATCTTTCATTCTCCTTGAGGCAAATCCAATGGTAACATCATTGTTGCCTATCATCTGTGACAAAACAGCACCCATACCGTAAGAACTGGCATCGACAGTGATGTAAGTATCACGACCTTCAACATATGCTTGAAGAACCGGAGCAGAGAGAATGCTTTCTTTGATAAGTTATAAATGCTCTTGGTAAATGGATGTCCAAACAAAATCAGTCCCATTTTTTAACAGGCTCCTAAAACATTTAGTGAGACTAGCAAAATATTTGATTCATTTTGAATAAAATTCACACTCACCAATGAAAGAACATAGCTGATCCTTATCAGTGGGATGTGGCGCATTAATGATACCATCCACAATACTCAGTTTAGGTTTTACACCATCTTTTGAGAGCACATGGCCCAAATATTCAATTTCATTAACTGCAAAAATGCATTTATCCTCCCTGACAGTGACTCGATTACTTTGTAAAATTGTCAAAACTTGCTCAATTACATTGTTGTGTTTCTCCTCTGACACGGTATGAATTAAAATGTCATCTTGAAATACAACAACATTTGGCACTCCTTGAAACATGTTGCTCATAACCTTTTGAAAGACGGATGCGGCAGACGCTAGTCCAAATGGCATTCTGCGAAATTGAAATGTACCATCCGGTTTGACAAAAGCTGTTAAATGTCTGGATGATTCATCCAGTTCCACCTGATGGTAAGCCGCCCGTAGATCTAATTTTAGAAAACCATTTGGACTGGCCCACAGCTGTGATTAAATCACCAATGCGCGGTAGAGGAAAATTCTCCACCCATAGAGCGTTGTTAAGTGAACGTAAGTCCACACATAAGCGTAACTCGCCATTCTTCTTCTTGGAAAGAACAATAGGAGAAAGCCAGAGTGTGGCATCCACTTTCTCTATAATACCATCTTCTTGCATATTTTTTAACATTTGGGTTAGCTCATTTCTTACACTATGAGGAACATTACGCAACCTGTGCTTCACTGGAGAGGCACCTTCCTTAACTTTAATAGTATCAAACCAATTTTATCACAAAGGACATCTCCAAATTTCTCCTTCCATAAAGTATGATCAGAAACAGCATTAGTAAGAGACACAGGATGTTTATGGCCTGGTTTGATGATCATGCCAAATTCTGCTTGATGCCACCAACCCTGTACGTTGATGCCTTTATAGGCTACATAAATTTTCCCATGAATGGTTTTGGTTTCGAAAGTAATATTACCACAGAAATACCCAGCCAAGTCGATCTTACTGCCTTCAAACGCTGTGGTAACAACATCAGGAGGCAATAAAACTTTATGTGCCCGTTCTGTTTGTATTTATCAATGGAAATCATAGTAATTCTTGCTCTTGAGTCAATGATAAGAGGAATGTCGACACTGTCAATTTTTATCTGAACTAAGGGATCACTGATAGTCTTATTAGCGTGGAAATTGTTAACATCCACACAATCAAGAGCCAAAAGCAACTCTTCAAGTTTCTTTTCTACTATCTCATGTTCATTATCCATGGCATGGTCTTAAACATAATGAACGGGAGTACGTTTGCCTCCTCTACAAACATTGCCAAAGTGGCCAATCTTTTTGCACTTTCAGCATTCTTGTGCTACAGCTGGACTATTCTTAAAATTTGATACATGAGAATGAGACCTACGCAAGAAACATAGCAATTTAGCACGGCCATAGACGGCCTCTGGAGTTGGAAAAGGTGGTACCCCTTGACTTATTTGAAGTTGTATTGGGAATGTGTGAATCTTTAGAATTAAATCTCTTTTTTATTGGCAGAACACATGACAAAAGAATACAGTGCGTTATTGCCTACAACCTCGTGGGCCGGTAAAATCACAAACAAGACATAAGAAGCAGAGCGTATGATTCATGAAGCAATGAGACCGCTGAGGAACACAGCATATCGCCTACAACCCATCAATAGAACAGGAGCAAGTTCTAAGACACCACACATGGCTACATGATAGTGCTACTCGGGCACACCGTAGCTCATGGAGAGCAAGTACGTCTGCATTTAAAAAATCAAAACAGGAAAATAGAAAAAGGGAAAACTAACCAAATTCTAAACATATAAACCCGGAGTCCACCCACCCACCCCCCACTTCTCCCTCTTGGTGAGCCATCCGCAAACTTAAGCCTACACCTGCGTGCCTATAGCAATGGTACCAGTCCACTGGGCATAAAGTCGATTACCTTAGGGGCGCTTGCCCTGATCTACTGCCGGGCTCTCAGGGATCAACTTCAGGAGCCGCAAGTAGGCAGGACAAGTTAGTTCCCGGAAGTCTGAAGATAAGATTGAGATGAAAGGAACCCATACTTTAGGGTATTCAGATTTGTCCCCCGGGGTGGCCATGGACAATCGTTCCATGCCCAGAAGGGATCATAATTGGAGCAACCAGTGGGAATGGTCTGCGATTCTGTCAGTCTTCCAGGCTGCCAAGATAGCCCGGTGAGCAGAGTTCAGTGCTAGGGTGATCTGTTTGCCCTTGAATGAGCGCAATGGGAAGGTCAAGGCATTGGGAGGTCCTAGGATAGTGTAAGCGGGGAACCTCGGAAGAGCGGTTTCAAAGGCCCTGTCAATCTCGTCGAGGATTGTGTCCCAGTATCGTGTTAGTTTGGGGCAATGCCATAACAAATGAAGAAGGGTACCCGGACTCCCAAGCCACGCCAGCAGAGTCCATCGTTCTGCGGGTTCCATTTAGCCAGTCGGGCCGGAGTATAGTACCAATAGGATACAATTTTAAATGCAGTTTCAGTGTGACCCATGGAATGTGCAAAATTATGTGTTCTATAAAAAATGTCCTCCCACTCATTGTCAGACAGGGTGCAACCTATTTCTGCCTCCCACCGCTTCTGTCCCGCAGAGCGAGTTCCCTTCGCTCCAGGGGTAAGAAAGGCATAGAGTTCGGAGATGAGCCTGCGGTCGTCTTTTTTCAGGAAAAGCCATTTCTCAAATGGAAGCATCGGTCTGCTGAGCAGAGGGCGTACAAGGGGGCTAGATGTCCAGTGCAGCATTTGTGTTTGGAGAAAGAGGTCTGTGTCCGCTAGATTGTAATCCACTTGGAGTTCCTTAAAAGAAATATGGCCCCTCAGGTCAAACAACTGCCCCAGCCGTTTACAACCCCCCTCCACCCAACGGGCTCCTACACCCTTGCCATTCCAGGAGGGAAATCTGGATTCAAGAAAATGGGAGACATGAGGGAAAGATAGGTGGTAAGATTTACACCTGTAGACACCTTGTCCCAAGCTAGCATGGTGGGCCGGGTGACTGGCGAGGAGTAGAGACCCCATGCCCGCGCTGACCTAGGCAGCCAACACTCCCGCCAGATATGCCGACCCACTACTGTCTGGTCCATAAATACCCAGTGCTTCTCCGTCATAGGATGGTTCCATTCCACAAGATAACGCAGAAGCGCGGCCTGATAGTAATGAGTGAGATTAGGTAAGGCCAACCCACCATCTTTCATGGGGCGCTGTAATAAAGTCCTCTGCAGTCTGGGCGAAATAGGACCCCAAATGAAGCGTTCAATCGCCGTTTGGATTTGCGGGAGCGCATGTGGCGGGGGTAGCAGGGGAAGAGTCTGAAATATATAGAGAGCCCGGGGTAAGATGTTCATTTTTATCGCAGCTAGTCTACCCAGCCAAGACAGAGGTAGACGCCTCCACCGTGTGAGGTCTCTCCTGATGCGAGAAAGTAATGAGGAGTAATTCGCTTCCGCAGTTTTGACCAGGCTAGCATGCAGAGCCAATCCCAAGTATGTAATGCCCCCTGTCACCCACTCAAAATCAAATTGGGCCTGCAGGGTTGCCACAGTAGTGAGCCCCACAGTGAGATTCAGCACCTGTGAAGTTTATTTTAAATCCAGAAACCTGGCTAAAAGTCTGCAAGTCTGCCATAATGGCTGGCATGGATGTTTGGGGATGTCCTATCGAGAAAATAACATCGTCAGCGTATAGGCTGATAAGATGGCGATCGCCACCGAATGGGATCCCCTGCGCCTGTGGGTTATCCCGAAGCCATTGGGCAAAGGGCTCCATATATAAGGCAAAAAGCAGTGGGGAGAGAGGACAGCCCTGCCTGGTGCCTCTCTCCACCATGAAATCTTCCGAGAGTACGCCATTAACCCTGACCCGTGCAGTAGGCGCATTATAAATGCTTGCCACCCATTTGCGGAATTTAGGACCTATACCGAAGTGCTCCAGTGTGGCAAACAGGTATGGCCAGTGCACACGATCGAAGGCTTTCTCGGTGTCCACCGCCAGCAGTAGCGCCTCTTCCCCCGACCTGTGCACCTTATCAATTAAATGGCAACCTCTTCGTATTGTCCCCGCACTGCCTCCCCGGGATGAAGCCCGACTGATCCGGGTCAATCAATCTGGGCATCAGAGGGTTTAATCTATGGGCCAGGATCCCTGAGAACAGCTTCGCATCGATATTAAGCAGGGAAATGGGGCGGTATGAACTACAAAGTGCCGGGTCTTTCCCAGATTTGGGAATGACAGAGATCGTGGCCTGGAGCATGGAGATCATGAGGGTGCCTGTGTCTAGGAAGGAGTTGAAAAGTCGGGTGAGTACCGGTGCTAGCTCTGCACAGAATGTCTTATAAAAAAGGGCGCTAAACCCATACGGACCGGGCTCTTTCAAAGGTTTCAGCCGGGCAATGGCAGAGATCACCTCTTCAATCCGAATGGGGGTCTCCAACCCTTCCCCCTCAAAGGCTGGGAGAGGAGTTACCTCTGCGCCGCGTAAGTACTCGAGAGGGTCTGCTAGGCCTGAGGACTCGGCGGAATATAGCCCTGCATAGAAAGCCCGAAAGGCCGCAGCGATGGCAAGATCTTCTGTCACCTCCAACCCCTGGGTGTCCCGGATCCCTTTCACTGCTTGAGTATGCTGCTGGCAGCGGAGACAATGCGCCAACATCCGACCGCCCCTGTCAGAGCCTACGTAATACTTATGTTTCAGTCGTAGCACTGCATATTCGGCCCTGTCAAGCTCCAATCATTTCAATTGTAGCCGTTCCTTCTCCAACTGGCGCCAAATGCGGGGCGCGCCGGTACGCTTGTGGATGGCCTCTAGTTCCCTCACTCGGTCTTGACGCTTCTCACGTCTAGTTTTATTATCATAGGCCGCTCTAGAAATAAGAGCCCCTCACGCGACTAACTTAAGCGCCTTCCAAACGGAGGCCAGAGGTGTAGTGCCATCATCATTGAGCACCAGGTAGTCAGTCAGAGTGCTACGGAGACCCTCCACTGCAAGCGGGGACCGCAGTAGTGAGTCTCGGAGGCGTCATTGTGGGGAGGAAGATTGCGTGGATGGGAGGCACAGCGTTAGAGTGATGTGAGCATGGTCCGAAAGGGAGCGGGCCTCTATGGAAGAGGCCTGAGTACAGGCCCATACCGCCCGGGTGACAAGGAAGTGATCTAGTCGGGCGTATGTCTTATGAGCCGTGGAGTAAAAGGTGTAGTCCCTTTCGTCAGGGTGCAAACTACGCCAAGCATCTCTAACCCCACCGTCATCAAGCCATGCCTTCCCGGTCCCTGATATAGCGCCTGCGCCACCCGTTCTCGGGCAAGACCGATCAACCCCCGCATCCATAACCAAGTTTAGGTCCCCCCCACCACCACTAGGGGATCAGGTGTACGCAGCACTTCGGTTAGGGCATGCAGCAGGAATTCCTCTTGATGGTCATTGGGGGACTAAAGGGAAGCTATTGTGATATTGGTAGACCCTATATGTAGTCGCAGCGCAAGCAGGCGCCCCGGAATTTCCACCACAGTTCCCACAACCGAGCCCCAAAAGGGAGTGGAAAGTAGAATGGCTACCCCCCCTGTTTTACGTTTCCCCGAAGACCAAAATTGCACAGGAAACGCTCTGTGTTGCATGCGGTGGGTGTCGCCGTGAATGAGGTGCGTTTCTTGGAGTAGGCACACGTCCCCTTGTGTGTTTTCAAGCAAAGACAGCACAGCCTTCCTTTTAGTGGGATTATTAAGGCCTTTGACATTATAACTAATAACCCGGACTGCCATCAGTGGGAGAAAGATCGATATGTGCCATAGCTAAGGCCCGGAGCCCGAGTAGAGGGTGACGCTCACCAAGGACAGACTACATGTGCACTGACAGGTAAAACTTATCACAGAGGTCATGGCTAAAAAGCTCACCAGAGGGAGAACCCACCCAACCCTAGAACTACAAAAAAAAAAAAACCCCATAACAACAAAGCAACTCAAAGTCCAACGTGAAGGTTGGGCATAACTCAAAGGGGACTGCCAAGAGGGTGAGGGACATCTCCAGCAGGAAACAAGGCACCCCGTCCGCTCCCCCAAGCCCACAAGAAGTGATATGAACCCAAGGGCACATTACCATCAGTCATTAGTGTCCAGCGATCCCCCCTCTGCGCCTGTCAGGGTACGGAGAACAGCAGACTGCTCCTTGAGAATAGTGGCTGGATCAGGGCGAAGGCGATTCAGAGTCCGGGCGCTCCGAGGGCCACATCCCTGAGATCTCTGTGAGCCCTGCTCCGTGGCGTCTGGAGAGGAGGACAAGTCGTCAAGGGACAGCTTCAGCACCTTACAGGCTTCGGGTATGGAAGAGATCTGAGGCAGCTTCCCATCGAGACGAAAGATGAGGAGAAAGGGGTGGCCCCAGGCGTAAGAAATGTTCTGTGAAAGGAGATGGGGCGGAAGTCTCTTCTCTTCTGGAGCGTACTAGCCGCCAAGTCCTGGAAAAGCTGTGGGGTATGGTCCCTGAAGTGAAGAGGCTGACTGGCACGAGCTGCTCTGAGAATTTCCTCCTTCACTGTGTAGTTATGGACACATATCAGGATGTCCGCAGGTGGGCGATTCGACTGGCGAGGGGGGCCAACTCGATGGCAGCGGTCTATCTTGATGGAGGAGTCCGGCGAAGAGCCCAAGATCGCACGGAAGAGATCTTGCACATAACCCATAAGGTCCTCCCCCTCTGTCCCCGTGGGGACCGCCCGGATGCGAATATTGTTCCTCCGAGACCTGTTCTCCAAATCTTCTGAGTGTGTTTGAAGATCCAACTGTTGATCCCGCAGCCTCAAGACTTCCTGCTGGAGCGCCGCGATCTCCTCATCTCTTGTAGTAGCGGAGTCCTCCAGGGCGGCTACGCATTCTCCCACTGCATCCACATCCCTCCTGACCTCACGAAGATCCGCCTGCAGGTCAGTCTTGATGGCCAAGATGTCTTCCCTTTGCGAGGCAAATAGGGACTCTAGAAATTCCCTGGTGACAGCGCTGTCTGGACTGTCCCCTGCTGGCGTTGCGCCCGAGACTGAGGCATCTCCCGTCGCCTTCAGCAGGCGGTCTCGCACGGACCTGTCTTTTTTACCCTTGGCGGCAGCCATCTTGAAGCCAGCAGGCAATGGACGAGATAGGCAGTCACACCCAACCTGAACGCTGCTGGGTTGTATCAGTGGGTAGATCGTGCCATGCCCCAGCCACAGGCTCTCTCCGGTTAACAGCGCATGCCACCCGTGGCGATGGCAGTCGTCAGGACCCTCGCTGCATCCAAGGGTGGCCCGCACACGTGCAGAGGCACGATAGTATAGCTCAGTCTAGATCGTGCTGCCCCACTGTGCTGTGGACATGTAGATGCACCCAGGCGATTCCAGCATCCAGAGAAATTGTCCGTGAGTGGGAAGTGTGGCAGAAGGGATCAGTGGTTCTTCTGTGCAGCAGGTTTCCTCCACCGCCAGATCCCACGTGGATCCCCCATCAGCTGCACTCCGAAGCAATCACTTTCCACCCCCTTGGTACCAACGCCGCCCGGGGGCCCCAGAGCAGCTACAAAGGTGTTAGCCCCCACAGACACGGCAGCGCTCTCCGGTGGGAGCGAAGGCACAGGGGGCGCCCCTCCCCGCTCCAGGCCGCAAGTAGGCCACAGGTAGTAGGCAGAGCAAGCAGGGGCCCCCGGAAGGCTGCACTGGGGGCCGAGTGCTGTGGGGGCCTCCACGAGGCACTTGCCTGACTCCAGGAGTACTCAGGTGGACGCCTTCAGCCGCCGCTGGTCGAAGTTGAGAGGCTCCGGGGGCCTGCGGGCTCGCGTGAATGGCAGGCTGGCAAGGTCGCGTCCAAATTCAGGGCCGGGCACCCGCTACCACTGCAGTGCGGCGCCGGGGACAGAGCGCAAATGCAGGAGCAGTCCGGGAGTCCCCCGGCGGCACACTCGCCGAGGCAAACTCTGCTGGCCCAGGAATCAGGGCAATGCGGTCGTCTCTCGTCTCCGATGCGCCTCAGAGAACCGGGCCGCCACGCCGACTCCTCCGTCTTCAAGCGCCGCTGCCGCGGGCGAGGCTGGTGACACGCAGGGAGGGCTGTCACGAGTTGACAAAGCGGCTCGCTGCTCACCGTGGCATGTGCCGGGCACGAGCAGAGCTTCCGACTGGGAATCTGGAGCCCTGGTGTGCCGTTGTAAATGCAGCAGGCCTGGCGGGAGCGGAGCTCAGGGAAGACACGTCCGCTCACTCCGCCATCTTGGCCACGCCCCATGTGTGAATCTTTAGATGAAGAATTGACAACACTGGTGGCCGAAGATTGAATTTCTAATTGTTTAGCATCAAGTTGAGAAGATTCAATGCTTTTTGCTATGTCACTAGCCTCATCCAATGAGGGATTCTTGCAAGACACCAATTTTTGTTGAATTTCTTTTGAATAACACCTGGAAACTAATTGATCCCTAATTAGTTGTGAGGTAAAATGCTCAAAATCGCAGTAACCAGCAAGAACCTTCAGAGCAGTTACATAGGTGTCAATAGACTCATTGGGACCTTGAGTACGAGTAAAAAACTTGCGCCTGTGAACCACCAGGTTAACTTTGCGTTCAAAGTAAATAGATAATTTCTTTACAGCCAATTGAAATTCATCAAGATCACCCAAATCATGACCTAATTACACAAGTAGGTGATCAAAAACATTCTGCTCCTCCACACCCAAATAATAGTATAAAAGGCTGCATTTTCTATCAGGTTTCAATTTTAAACCATCAATAGCCCCTAGATACGCATCGAAAGATCTACACCAAAGACGCCATTTAATTAATAGGTGGTTCTCCAGGTTCTTGTAAGAAAGGTGTAGGAGGAGTAACAGACTTTATAGTACCAGCAAGAAAGAAGATGAAAAGAGAAAAGAGGAATGGAGAGGATGGAGCAAAGTGATATAAGAGAAGTGAGCAGTGACTAGAAAAAAAATTAATGAAAAGGAAGGATTGTGCTAAGAAATAGGAATGAAGCGTTTTGAAAGCTGTTAAAACGAAGATGAAGGGAGAACAACAACAAAGAAAAACAAACTGGAGCGTGTTATCGCTGTCATCAACACAAATAAGCAAAATATGATGAGGAAAATGAGCGTGTTAATCGCTGTCAACACGAAGGAAAAGCGTGTTAATTGCTGACGTTAACACAAACTGGATATGAGACATGCAGTACCAGGAGACACCTTGAGGGGCGCTGTGGGTAAACGTGAACAGGAAAGTTTAGATGCTGCCGGAAGTGTTCCTTGCTCTGTATCATAGAGCGTATTGAAGCTCCAAGTCCATCAAGATGAGCTGGACGGAGGGAATTCGAAGGATCCAGACGTCGCGGAGAGAGTTGTCACGAGACAAAGAAATGCAGGAATCCAGCCGTCGCGGAGACAGTTGTCACGAAGAAAAAGAAATGTAGGTGAGCCAAGACGACACAGTGCAGGCGCGAGGAGCGCGCGTGAACAGGCGAAGTCAAGACAATGAATGTAGACGCTCGAGGGATAAGCCAGAGCGAGCGTAGGATAAAGTAAGTTGCCTTGACAATGCTCGGAGTGAAGAGACGTTGGGAATGGTAGAAGTGCAGAAAATGTAAGGCCTCCAAAAAAAAAAAAAAAGATGTCCAAAAGTCAAGGATATTATGCCACCAGCCGTAGTGAGTGATTCCAAGATAAAACACTCAGGCACAATGACTGCGCAGAAAAGCAGGGCTGGAACATACGGGGGTTTAACAAGAAGTGCTATGCCCCTTTTTTAAATGGCTCCGCAAACCATGAAATGAACGATAACGTAGAGTCTCCAGCAGAAAAAAAATCCTTGAGCCCTCGATATAAATAATAGATATGTACAGTACCTTAGGAAGAGGCAGGAATCTGACCGCAAAGTGAACCGCTGGGATGTAAAAAAAAATCGTATCACAAGCTTGTCGCCAAGATTGTGGAATGTTCACAATTAGTCACCAGCAGTCTTCAATCGTTGCAAAGTACTCGCCCAGAGTCTTCAGTTGCTTTAAGGGTTCTATTGGTAATGAAGATAGAGGAAAGGTACATAGGTAATGAGGGCTCAGGAAGGCAGCACCAACTGACACAGCGGTGTTCCAGACCTTCACCCATACATTCCAACTACAATAATACATGGACTACATGCACAGGTAAAATGGAAGATTCCACAAATGACCTGTAAAACAAGAGCACTAACAAAATACAATAGTAAAGCAGAAAAACCCAAACACCACACAGGGTTTACAAGACAACGGTCTTGCCTCATAGTTCACTAATTGTTTATACTTAAACCTATCACTTTTTTTCACAGTACTTCTCAATGCAGTGCTATAATGTGACGTATTAATGCCAAAGTATTCACATGTAAATATATATATATATAAATAATTATATATAAATATATATATATATATATATATATATATATATATATATATATGTATATATGTTTTTGTTAGAATTGGGGGTCTCTAGTTGGCAGAGGTAGGTACCTTTGTCCAAATAGGGACCCTTGCTTCTAGTCAGGGTAAGGGGGATACACACTTTAGATAACCCCTGCTCACCCCCTTGATAGCTTGGCACGAGCAGACAGGCTTATCCCAAAGGCAGTGTGTAAAGTATTTGTACCAACACTCACAGTAACACAGTGAAAACACCACAAATTGACACCACACCAGTTTAGAAAAATAAAGTATCTTTATCTAAACCATGGGTACTCACAAACTTTCTCTCGGGGGCCAAATTAACAGTGTGGTTTGTGGCTGAGGGCCGCACCGGTGTGGGCGGGGTCATTGGGGGAGGGGGCGGGGCTAGAGCAAAACAAAACTGACCATGAGGTGGAACACAGGCCCCTGCAGCGGACGCCTTCGTCCACTGAGCCACCGGACCCGGCATACACATCTCTCTCTCTCTCTGTCTCCCTCCCTCTCTCTATCTCTCCCTCCCTCCCTCTCTCTGTCTCTCTCCCTCTCTCTGTCTCCCTCCCTCTCTCTCTGTCTCCCTCCCTCTCTCTCTCTGTCTCCCTCCCTCTCTCTATCTCTCTCTCTCCCTCCCTCTCTCTCTCTCTGTCTCCCTCTCTCTCTCTCCCTCCCTCTCTCTGTCTCCCTCCCTCTCTCTGTCTCCCTCTCTCTGTCTCCCTCCCTCTCTCTCCCTCCCTCTCTCTCCCTCCATCTCCCTCCCTCCGTCTCCCTCCCTCTGTCTCCGTCTGTCTCCCTCCGTCTGTCTCCCTCCGTCTGTCTCCCTCTGTCTGTCTCCCTCCCTCCCTCCCTCTGTCTCCCTCCCTCTGTCTCCCTCTATCTGTCTCCCTCTGCCTGTCGCCCTCCTCCCTCTGTCTGTCTCCCTCCGTCTGTCTCCCTCCCTCTGTCTCCCTCCCTCTGTCTCCCTCCGTCTGTCTCCCTCTGTCTGTCTCCCTCTGTCTGTCTCCCTCTCTCTCTGTCTCCCTCTCTCTCTGTCTCCCTCTCTCTCTGTCTCCCTCTCTGTATGTCTCCCTCCCTCTGTCTCCCTCCCTCTCTCTCTCTGTGTCTCCCTCCCTCTCTCTCTCTCTCTCCCTCTCCCTCCCTCTCTCCCTCCCGGTCTCCCTCCCAGTCTCCCTCCCAGTCTCCCTCCCAGTCTCCCTCCGTCTGTCTCCCTCCGTCTGTCTCCCTCCGTCTGTCTCCCTCCGTCTGTCTCCCTCCTCCCTCTGCCTGTCGCCCTCCTCTCTCTGTCTCCCTCTCTCTCTGTCTCCCTCTCTCTCTGTCTCCCTCTCTGTATGTCTCCCTCTGTCCCCCTCCCTCCCTCCCTATCTCTCTCTGTCTCCCTCCCTCTCTCTATCTCTCTCTCTCTCTCTCCCTCCCTCTCTCTCTCTCTCTGTCTCCCTATGTCTGTCTCCCTCCCTGTCTCCCTCCCTCTGTCTCTCTCCCTCTGTCTCCCTCCGTCTGTCTCCCTCCGTCTGTCTCCCTCCGTCTGTCTCCCTCTGTCTGTCGCCCTCCTCCCTCTGCCTGTCGCCCTCCTCCCTCTGTCTGTCTCCCTCTGTCTCCCTCTGTCTCTCTCTGTCTGTCTCCCTCCCTCTGTCTCCGTCCCTCTGTCTCCGTCCCTCTGTCTCCATCCCTCTGTCTCCCTCCCTCTGTCTCCCTCCCTCTGTCTCCCTCCCTCTGTCTCTGCCTGTCGCCCTCTCTCTCTGTCTCCCTCTCTCTCTGTCTCCCTCTCTCTCTGTCTCCCTCTCTCTCTGTCTCCCTCTCTGTATGTCTCCCTCTGTCCCCCTCCCTCCCTCCCTATCTCTCTCTGTCTCCCTCCCTCTCTCTATCTCTCTCTCTCTCCCGCCCTCTCTCTCTCTCTCTGTCTCCCTCGGTCTGTCTCCCTCCCTCTGTCTCCCTCCCTCTGTCTCCCTCCCTCTGTCTCCCTCTATCTGTCTCCCTCTGCCTGTCGCCCTCCTCCCTCTGCCTGTCGCCCTCCTCCCTCTGCCTGTCGCCCTCCTCCCTCTGTCTGTCTCCCTCCCTCTGTCGCCCTCTGTCTCCCTCTGTCTCCCTCTGTCTGCCTCTCCCTCTGTCTCTCCCTCTGTCTCCCTCTATCTGTCTCCCTCTGTCTGCCTCTCCCTCTGTCTCTCCCTCTGTCTCCCTCTATCTGTCTCCCTCTGTCTGTCTCCCTCTGTCTCCCTCTCTCTGTCTCCCTCTCTCTCTGTCTCCCTCTCTCTCTGTCTCCCTCTCTCTCTGTCTCCCTCTCTCTCTGTCTGTCTCCCTCTGTCTCCCTCCCTCTGTCTCCCTCTCTATCTCTCTCTCTCTCTCCCTCCCTCCCTGTCTCCCTCCCTCTGTCTCCCTCCCTCTGTCTCCCTCCCTGTCTCCCTCCCTCTGTCTCCCTCCGTCTGTCTCCCTCCCTCTGTCTCCCTCCCTCTGTCTCCCTCCCTCTGTCTCCCTCCCTGTCTCCCTCCCTCTGTCTCCCTCCCTCTGTCTCCCTCCGTCTGTCACCCTCCATCTGTCTCCCTCCGTCTGTCTCCCTCCGTCTGTCTCCCTCTGTCTGTCGCCCTCCTCCCTCTGCCTGTCGCCCTCCTCCCTCTGTCTGTCTCCCTCTGTCTCTCTCTGTCTGTCTCCCTCTGTCTCTCTCTGTCTCCCTCCCTCTGTCTCCCTCTCTCTGTCTCCCTCGCTCTGTCTCCCTCTCTCTGTCTCCCTCCCTCTGTCTCCCTCCCTCTGTCACCGTCCCTCTGTCTCCGTCCCTCTGCCTCCCTCCCTCTGCCTCCCTCCCTCTGTCTCCCTCCCTCTGTCTGTCTCCCTCTGTCTGTCTCCCTCTGTCTGTCTCCCTCTGTGTCTCCCTCTGTCTGTCTCCCTCTCTCTCTGTCTCCCTCTCTCTCTGTCTCCCTCCCTCTGTCTCTCCCTCTGTCTCTCCCTCTGTCTCTCCCTCTGTCTCTCCCTCTATCTCTCCCTCTATCTCTCTCTCTCTGTCTCTGTCTCCCTCTCTCTGTCTCCCTCTCTCTCTGTCTCCCTCTCTCTCTGTCTCCCTCTCTCTCTGTCTCCCTCTCTCTCTGTCTCAGGCTGGCGGGAAAGATCACATCACAGGCTCTTAACGCACACCTCACCTGGCTCTCACTCCCTGCTGCCCTCTGCCACCCTCTGCCATCTCACCCGGCTCTCACTCCCTGCTGCCCTCCGTCACCTCACCCGGCTCTCACTCCCTGCTCTCTGTCACCCTCTGTCACCTTACCCGGCTCTCACTCCCTGCTGCCCTCCTTCACCTCACCCGGCTCTCACTCCCTGCCCTCTGTCACCTCACCCGGCTCTCACTCCCTGCCCTCTGTCACCTCACCCAGCTCTCACTCCCTGCAACCCTCTGTCACCTCACCCAGCTCTCACTCCCTGCTGCCCTCTGTCACCCTCTGCCATCTCACCCGGCTCTCATTCCCTGCTGCCCTCCGTCACCTCACCCGGCTCTCACTCCCTGCTGCCCTCCGTCACCTCACCCGGCTCTCACTCCCTGCTGCCCTCTGTAACCCTCTGCCATCTCACCCGGCTCTCACTCCCTGCTGCCCTCCGTCACCTCACCCGGCTCTCACTCCCTGCTGCCCTCTGTAACCCTCCCAGGCACACACACAGCCGCACCCGAGTACTTCACAGGTCTTTAAAAGACCATTTGCATGATAACGAGGCTTTGTTGTATTTCACCTCTTCTTAGCGCCCCTGCAGCTCCACTCGGACTATCGCTGGAATCGCCCGGCACCCATAGAACAGAGTCTGTTTTTGCTGACACTCTGTAAAAAAAAAAAAACACAGGTACGATGTCTGCAAGGTCCGCGTGCCGCAAAGGAAGGCTTGCCGGGCCGCTGGCGGCCCGCGGGCCGTACTATGAGTACCCGTGATCTAAACTAAACAAGACCAAAACAACAAAAATCCAACATACAGAAACTCAGTAGATTGTCTTTAAAAAGGGTTGTTGCAAAAATAAACTTGTAGATGATAAATGCGACACTTTTAGTCTCAAAGTACCTGGGATGCGTAACGCAAAACAAACAAAAGGGTTGCAGAGAAGGCGATGCGTCGGTTCTTCCTGCGCTCCGATTCCGATGCGACAAGATGGCGCCTCGGTGCGTTGCGACGATCCGGTGCGATGAGACAAAATGGCATCTTTGTTGTGATGCGACAACGTGGAGGCGATGCGTGCACGCCCGACTGGCGTGCGGCGAACTCGGTGATTTTCTGAGCCGCGACAGGCCCTGCGACACGCTTTTCCGGTGATGCGACGACACCCTCGGTGACGGCGATACGCTTCTCCGGTGTTGCGGCGGTGATCAGCGGCGGTGCGTTTCCTCAGCGATGCGACGGCCCTGCGACACACTTCTCCGGTGATGCGACGGCACCCTCTGTGGTAGCGGCATGCTTCTCCAGTGATGCGACGGCGAACAGTGGCGACACGCTTCCTCAATGATGCGACAGCAGCTGCTGCGGCGGCGTCACGCCTCTCTCTCGTTGTGTCGCGCTTCCAGCTCCCAACAGCAAAAAGGCCTCACACACAGTTACAGGCCTTCCTGGCAGACTGGAACTCCCAGCAAGGAAGTTCAGGGAAGCTGGGGGTGAAGTCCTTTTGTGCCTGGGACTTAAGAAACAGGAGGCCAGCTCTTCTCAGGCCCTTGGAGACTTTTCTTCAGATGGACACAGCACACAGCAAAGTCCTTCTTCAAGCAGGGGACACAGCACACAGCAAAGTCCTTTAGTCCTCTCCTCAGTGGAAACCGCAAACTGCAGGCCAACCCTAGACACACAGCAAGGGCAGTACTTCTCCTCAGTCTCTTCAGCTGAACTTCTTTGGCAGGGATTCCTCTTGATCACGAAGTAGTCTAACTTTCAGGGGTTTCAGCTCTCATACTTATACCCCAAAAGTCTTTGTTCTCTATGTGTGAGGTGTCCTGGACCCAGTTCAAACTAGTTCTGGGCGCACTCTGCCAGTGCACATCTTCTTTCTTTGTGAGTGTGGGCCAGGGCCATCAGACACACCGCAGGAGGTGGAGCCAGCATTGTGGAAGGCAGGCACAGCCCTATTCAGGCCCAGGTGCTACTCCTCCCACCACTCCAAATGCAGATAGGTCTATTCAGCCTAGTGCTGACTCCCCCAGACTCCTGGAGCCACCCCAGCCCCTGTCACTCTCAAACCAGACAGTCAATTCACAAACAGGCAGAGGCACACAGAAAGGTTGAACAAGAAAATAGCCACTTTCTAAAAGAGCTATTTTCAAACACAGAATTTAAAAACCATCCTTCCTAAAAGATGTGTTATTAAATTCTGAGTTCAGGGATACCAGACTCCAATTTTCTATCTTGCTCCTATGGGAAGATATGCAGGTAAACAGGTTACACAGCATTCCCATTCTGTCCTATGGGCAAGATAGCCTTTCCATAGTGAAAAACGAAATTGGCAGTATTTCACTATCAGGACATGTTACCCACACTAGTACATGTCCTACCTTTCACATACACTGCACCCTGCCCAGGGGGGTACCTTGGGCCTACCATAGGGGTGTCCAATGTGTAAGAAAAGGGAAGGGTTAGGCCTGGCAAGTGGGTACACTGGCCAGGTCAACATGACAATTAACAAACTGCGCACAGGCACTGCAGTGGCAGGCCCGAGACATCGTTTCAGCGCTATTCATGTGGGTGGGACAATCAGTGCTGCAAGCCCACTAGTAGCATTTGGATTACCAGCCCTGGCACACTCAGTGCACTTTACTAGGGACCTACTGTTAAAACAAATATGCCAATCATGGATAACCAATCACCATAACAATTTACACAGGGAGCACTTGCACTTTGACACTGATCAGCAGTGGTAAAGTGCCCAAAGCATCTAAACCAGCAAAAACGAATTCCAGCACAGTGTCAAAAATACAGGAGGTAGAGGCAAAAAGTCAGGGAAACCACGCCAAGGATGCCAGGTCTAACAGTTTTAATTTTGAAGAGACTTTATCATATTTTGTGTGATGTTTGCTGTATGATTTACACAGCAAAGATTTCAGGGCTGAGCTCATGTATGGGCTCTAAGATCAGAGCCAGACCCTTGATTCAGCTCTGGCTCGGCTCTCCCTGTTAATTTGTTGGCTCACCCACCTCTACTCAAACCCACATATGTATATATTTATATATATATATATATATTTACTATAATAAAGGTTAAAGTGACATTATAGTTAGGATAAAATGTCAGTAATAACGTCATGTTTTGAAATGCAAAAAAACCAACTGAAAATCACTAGTTATCATTTACTGAGCAAACTATAACTTGCACCCCCACCATGACCTACTCATGCCCTCACATACCCCATCACACGACAAGTTTATTAACATCATTTTTGACATCATTGAAGACATGCTAACTTGACGACTCTTAGTCTGCTCACAAGAGGTCGGATATCTGCATAAGCTTTGCTACATTGTGCAGGTTGTATGTAGTAGCTGCTTTCTCTCCTAATGGGCTCAGAGCATCTGGAGGGAGTGGTGTCTGCACGAAAAGTTGAACATAGGAATGAAGACTGTATGCACCAGGTTGTTCCCCACGCATGTGTGCTTGGCTGCCCATAAGAGGTCAGCTATCTGCGGAGTGTTTGGTACAAGGTTGATGCTGTGCATAGTAAGGCCTTCACCATCTAAGGGTCCTTGCGTATAGAAAGGGAGTGAGCTCCCCATGGAGCAGTTCTGCACAGGGCGAAAACTGTTCAGAATAGTTACTTTTCCATACATGTGTGTTTGATTTCCCACAAAAAGTTGTCTTTCTGTGATACATTCAGTAGAGGTGAAAGGCTGTGTGTGGCAGGGGCTCGGGCACATACTGGGCTTTTGGTGTCTGGACAGATTGGGTTCTCTATGAAAATGTGTTCACAGGGCAAAGACAGTCTGCAGCACATCTGTGCCCCCTCATGTCTAGTTGATTGCCCAGATGAGTTTGGCTATCCACAAAGTATTCAGTATATAGCTAAGGCTGTGTGTAGGAGGACCTTGGTCCCCAAAAGGAGCCTTTGCTCATGTATTGTAACTTATGACATACATGTTTCAGCACCATTTAGTTCTTCATTTCCTATCCAAAATCCTGTATTGGTTTATGAAGTAATTTGACCAGCAGTAGGTTCGATGAGATCAGCATTGATGTGACTACTTATGTCATTAATGAGTTGGTTGAACGTCATGGGTGATTGTGTATGTGAGGTCATAAGCAGGGCATGGCGGGGGCGCAAGTTCTAGTTAGCTCAGGAAACTGTAACTGGTGAGTTGTAATGTTTTTTGTGTTTAAAACATGATGTTATGATAAACCTTTTCAACAAACTATAATATCACAAATCTTTGCTTTTTTCAGTGAATTTCTAGGGTTTTTTTTAAATGTAAAGTTAGATATTGTTACCATACCCAACTACAAAGTCACTTTAACCTTTGTTTTGTTCAGTGAATTTCTGGGTTTTCTTTTAACTTAAAGTAAGATCTTATCACCAAACCCACACCGACATCCAACTCCCTGCCACACATGCCCTTTGGCTATGCATGGTGGCAGTTTGCCCCAGGGCCTAGCCTATGGTCAGACACTGCGCCTACCCCCCCACGGGCAGCCAACCCCATGCCGCACACAACCTATAGCTGTGTGTGGCGGTGTTGGGTACAAGGCCGATGCCCAACCAGTGGCAGGTGACCAACCCCCACAGAACCCTACCTACATTTGTTTTTGTT
The DNA here is from genome assembly GCA_963921515.1 of Calotriton arnoldi. Classification (NCBI taxonomy): domain Eukaryota; kingdom Metazoa; phylum Chordata; class Amphibia; order Caudata; family Salamandridae; genus Calotriton; species Calotriton arnoldi. Next base: position 121,603 of record CAWUFW010011998.1, on the reverse strand, counting down.
TCTCCGCTCCTAGAGTACAAGGGACACAGTTTAATTTTGGCCCCAGTAAGGGGATGGTGACAACCAATGAGAGATAGATAGATAGATAGATAGATAGATAGATAGATAGATAGATAGATAGATAGATAGATAGATAAAATAGATAGATAACAGGCAGACGAATCACTGACATAATATCGAAAGACACATTATCGAAATACAAATATTTCGACGCAAAAATATCGACATCAAAAATATCGATATTGTATACTTAATTATAAAAATACACTAATATCGAAACAACATTATCGTAATGAAATTATATCGACTACACAAATATCGCACACATAAATATCGCAATACAAATTATCAACGGTTATAAATAAGTATAGGACATGTCCAAAATATCGAGAACAAAAATATAGACAGCAATATTATCGTTTTTTTAAAAATATCGACAACTCAAATACACATTAAGACTACTACTTTCAACACCAAACATACAATAAATGACATAAATACACATAAAATTTATATATAAACATATCTATCAAAATAATAACAACATAAATTAATAATAACATAACAACTACACAAATAATATTTACAAACAAATAATAGCAACATATTCAACATTTAAAATATATATTATACATTTCTTTTTAAATAATAAATTCAACATCTCCTTCTCACCTAAAAAAACCTTTTCTCTCAATTTATGTTTTCCATACAAGTAAAACAATTACAAAACAAAAAAGAAAATTCAAATTAACCAATAGAAACACAGAAGATCGAAATAGACCAATGATTTTCAACAAACAATTAAGAACACACTATATAAACAAAAAAATATGTGTTCTTTTACACCTTAAACAAAAATAATTAAGGAACACACCTCTAAAATCAAGCCTACTACACCTAGGAAAAAGTAAGTTAAATAAGCATTTCTAAATAAACTGTTAAATTAAAATGTAACACAGATTTCAATGGCTAACTTACATTACTAACTCATATATTTTATCTCTTTATATTTCAACAACAGATATTACTCTAAAAACGAGAAAAAAGATTTCACCTTACAAAAATAGATAACTAACAAAGTAAGTATACTCTAAAAATAACTTGTTAAATCTCACTAAAAGGGAACTCAACACCTAAAATGTCCTAACCGCCAAATCGACCCCATTTATACTTATAAACTTTTTAAAAAACGTTTGTAAAATGAAACTAAAACGTTAATAAAACTATACTCTGTCATAAACACCAAGACCACCATATATAAATTGTAAAACATGAAATAAAATATGCTTTACTTTCTTTTCACAGAGCACTTCAAACAAACAACATCTGTTAAACAAAGAACATCTCCATTCAACTACAACTAAATAACAGTTGGTAAGTATATAATTAAAATGCATTTATTACTATGCATATAAACATGTATAATATTCTTTTACATATACTTTCATGTACATTTTTTATAGATTTTACCACCTCACAATGACTGAGGAGGCCCAATTTATAACATCTCAGAAAGGGAAATTCTTATTGTGTTATATGGGGTACTTCTACACCCAAGAGAAGCAAACAGGCCTTAAAGTGAACTGGAAATGTTCAAAATATTACTCAAACAAATGTTATGGTCATGCTACCACCAGGGAAACAACTGTATTATATACAAGGGAGCATAACCATCCACCAAATATTTCTGAAATTGAAGTGAAATCAACCCTTGAAAATATTAAAGAATTAAGTAGCACCTCACAACTTCCTACAAGCGTTATCCTTAAAGAACTATTACCTAAAGTACCCAGAGAAGCAACAGGTCAATTACCATCAATTGCTTCTATTAAAAGAACAATAGCTAGGACCAAAAAAATCAACAACACCAACAATACCTACACCTAAAAATTTTGAGGATGTCATAATTCCCCCAGAACTTAGTATAACACACAACGATGAACCTTTTATTTTCTTTGACAACAAAAATAAAGATAAAAGGATTATTATGTTTGCTACAGCAAACAATATAACTAAACTTCAACAATGCCAAACATGGATGATGGATGGCACCTTCAGCATATGCCCTCAACCATTCTACCAACTGTACAGTATCCATGGACAATATCATAACACTTGCATTTCATTAATATATGCTTTATTACCAAACAAACAGAATGCAACATATACTGAAATGTTAGGTAAAATAAAGCAAGAAACAAACGACTTTTTCCCTCACAGAATAGTAATAGACTTTGAACAAGCCATGATAAATTCTATCCTCAGATTATACCCCCACACATACAAGGATGTTACTTCCACTTCAATCAATGTTTATGGAGACATTTACAGAAATCTGCACTTAGGGGCACATTACGATGACGGGCGGACAAAGTCCGCCCGCCACCGTAGCGGTGAATGGGACCGTCCGCCATAGGAGCGGCGGTACTGCCGCGAGTATTAGGATGCCACTGCCACGGTGGCGGTGGCATCCCCTATTCCCAACATTGTGGCGGGCGGTGTTCACAGCACCGCCCGCCACAATGCTGGGAATGCACGTCGTGCATTGGCATGCACAAGGTGACAGGCATCGTGCGGTGCCTGCCACCTTGTCCATGCCAATGCAGGGGGGTACCTACTAGGTACCCCCCATGTGCACCCCCCACCCCCCCAACATCCTGGGGGCCCGCTGCGAAGACCGTATGCCTTGCCATGGCGGCGTTGCCGCCATGGAAATGCTGCTCTCCACCACCATCCTAATATGGATGGCGGTGTCTTGCAGACACCGCCACTGTATTATTGCCCTTTTCCGCCCGGTCCCCTGTTGGACCGGCGGAAAACCGGCGGACGGTCTTTCCGTCCGCCGGGCTCCCTCCCGCCATCGTAATGTGGCGGGGGGGAAATGGCATGCGGGCGGAGGGGAATGGCGGGCGGATCGCCAATGCCATACAGGCGGTGGCGATCCGCCCATCATCGTAATGACCCCCTAAGTGTGGAATATGCAACAAATATTACCTTTGCATACCAAATAAAACACCAAATAGCCCTGGCCTATGTGCCAGTCACAGATGTGGCTGAGCACTATAACATTTTAATAGAAAGTCCATTTTACCACCAAAATGAACAAAAATGATCTCCCCTCCTAGATTATTTTGAGGATACCTGGGTGGGGAGATTACACAGATCAGCCCATAGATGGCAACCTAAATTCCAAATTCCTTGGTGGAATGTGAACCTAACTACACTTAACCAAGAAGCCAAAACAAACAACGCAGTTGAAGGTTGGCATAATGCCTTCCTATCTTCTACAGGACGAAGTACTCCTACCCTACCTAAACTATTAGTTGCCATACAAAAAGAACAAAGCTTCCAAGAACTAAGGGGCTCATTACGATGTCAGGCGGAAGCACTACCGCCGTGCTGTCGGAGGCAAAAACCGGTAGTTACCGTCCGCCAGCAACGGCCCACACGCCCTTCAATTCAGGATGTGAAAAGTCAGCCAAACACCGCCCGTAAGCCTGCGATGCCACCCGCCATCAAAGTGCGCCCGTCTACGTAGCGGCGCGAGCCAATGGAGACACACCGTCCGACGAAATGACGTACCGCCCGGCGTACAAATTACAATGCCACAACCAAACAGCCTCACCGGCAAAGAGACACCGCACGAGATACCAAGGCGGAAACCCGACTGTTGAGTAAGGAGACCAAAAAGGCGGCCCACCCTGAAATGAATCCTGCACTCCAGGCCATCCCCATGCTGTACCTGATGCAACACCTAGGAGTGAACGCGCCACGACGACGCAGGTAGGCAGACACACAACAAGGGCACGCAAACACTGCACACTATGCAAGGGCGGAAAAACTGTACATGGCCCCCCCAGACACCCCTGTGTGGACAGGACACATCCACCACTGTACCCACACATGTCCCACCTGTTAAAATAAAACAACTCGCAACATCCTGGGCACCCACTACCCGGGACCAGGAAGTGACGTCCCCGCCACGGCACCGCAGCGTAGCGGCGATGACGCAGGTACACATGCGCACAACGCAGAGGCCAACGACAGCGCCACGCATGGGCTGCACATAAACACCACAGGGTCACAACTACACACCCCACACACCAGCCCCACCCTGAAGGCACATGTCACGTGGCCTTCCTGCATCAATCATGTCCCCAACCGACAACTCACAGTTGTCAACTGGATGTCACACAAGTGTCCCGAACAGGGGAGTAATGTAATGGCAAAATAGGACACACCCTTGTGTGCAAAACATGGAGAAGCACACGGCGGGTGCTACATAACAGCGCAGAATATGGACATTGTCCGTAAAAGGCACGCCAGTCTCATCCAAAAATACCTATACCATCCTGCTCACAATATCAAGCCATGCAATGTACAAAATAGAAAAACCCTGCTGCCTGAGAACAGGTGTTTCCAATTACTACACCCACACAGAAGCCTCAATGTACAGCGGCAACGCAGTGTCCCGCCCACACACGGGAGAGCAGATAGCACAGAATGGCCTTCCATTCCTACTCTGAAATCACATTGCAACAAATTATGCAGGAGAATGGAGCCATTGTACCAACAAGAAGCCAAACATAGCCATGCAGAGTAAACCTTTCACTGGCAGATAGCGCCTAACATGAAAGAAAGATAATAACACAAAATACAATTATACCACTCCTCCATGTGGGTCAAATGCAAGTAATCTGGAAAGAGTCAGACACCACTGGCCTTGACCATTCATTGAAGCATGTGGGATGAGGGCCTGTGTCCTCCGCCCAAGCTATACCCCAAGTCCTGCCGCCGTACATCCATTCCAGAATTCCCAGCATCGTCGGAGGTTGCACTCTGCTGACTGCTCAGGCAGCTGGAGCACGCCATCACATCACCCTGTAGCAAAATGGCTGTTGCACCAGTGCTTCCCAACTACGCCAGACAGATGCAGCTGTACAGTGAGAGCTTGCTACAGATAGTGGGCTGTGCAAATCTGGCTATGCTGAATGTAAGTTACCGAGTAACTTACCGCATTGCAATGTTCAGCTGCGTCATCCCCGTTTTCTACTGTCGGAGGTGTCCGTTCCACTGTCCTGTGGATTTATGTCTCTCCAACCCGGCATGTCCAAAGGCGGACTTGGTACACTTGTTTGCACCCCTGGACGCCCACGACAGGATCTGTTCAGTGTATGGGGGCATGGCGTATGTGGCTGCAATCGGACACACACTGCAATGGGACCAGTGTGCCTCCACACAACGTATTCTGGATCACAGTTTCATCGAATGTCATCCAACATGTCCCATCAGGTTTCTACAAGGGACAACTTACGATGAACACGTTGCTACCCACCATCCGCTTCATTGGATGTCATCCATGTTTACCACCAATGCGATGGATGCCCTGCTGGAAGGTATCGCATACCTGACAACTTGTCAATTCATCGGTCCCCGACTCAATACCCCCAATTGAACATTGATGTTCAACACCGTACCTATGCTTGGCTTTCGCACGGAGTGGGCAGTAAGCTGTACAACAACTATACCATACAATCTGCAACAAACACCTTACCATCAACTCCACTGCCATGACATCTGACATTTTCGGGACATGCACTCTGTTCCTCACCATATCCCGTGTCTCTGCATGAACAGGGGAGGCAGAGGTATGGGACTTGTGTACAGTAACCACATGGCCAATACTGCACGAACAACTATGCCATAATATGTATTCTGCGCACCTGAACACATGCACCTGTCAGTGCACACTTATCTGTCTGCTGTATTACGTGAGAACTGTCACCTCACCTTCGTCTGTACGTCCGTGCCAGGACTTTTGCATGGACAACAAATGCAACCCCCTACAACATGGCCCTAGTTATTGTGTCATGTTCAGTAGCCACCACATAGCAACAACTTGTGAGACGCTGCTGCATGCATGTAGGCACATGCTCTGATGTCACCTCTGATGCAGGTGTGTCGGAGTCACTATTGTAGTAATCCCGTACCATGGAACTGAGACGTACTGTGCCTATGATGTCAAGCTGTCTGTAGGCAAAATGAATACTGTCTGTGTCAAACTCTAGAGCTCTTCAGTAATGAGCAAATGTACTTTAGCATAGCAAGGGCAAGGCATTTGTAACTCTGAAGCCTTTATTCCACAGTCAACAACTAATCACATCTACCTGTACCCCCTTTTGTATGTGTAATCATGCTAAGTATATCCTCCACATACATTTTGCTGCCAGTAGTGTCCACTATACTGCATCACAGAGGAAGTAAGTTCAAATACATGCCTTGAAGCAAATATGTGACTCTGTAGAATTATTTATCGAAGACAAGTACGAACGAGAGAGGATGAGAGTGTGTGAAGTACACGAGAATCGTGAGATGACCATGTAGTCTAGTGTCATTGGATGTCAATGCATATGAGTTGCCGCCACAGTGGACCTAGTGAAATAACAGAGGTCGTGGGCCTTGGCTTGTCAGACTCTGACGTGGCCCAAAAGATCATCACATTAACACTGACGGCCTGCTCACTACAAAGCACAGTCCTACATATGTGTACAATTACCTTCACAGTCTGACATCACACTCATCAAGCAAAATTAGGAGCCACGCAAGAAGCATGCTACAGCAATGCATGACAAAACACACACACGATATCAGTGTGGGTGGGCAGGTCTGGACAGTGAGTACGAACTGCAGACATTCACATACATGCTTAATTAAACAAGGCACAATCTTGATAGTCACACACCCTGCAGACCCACAATGTCCAAAACATATCAAGTAGGAGTCATCCTGAACTGCAAGGACACACCCACACACTGCACACTGTGCAACATACAATACACACATGTGCTCACATTCACAGACCTGAACACGGATACAAACACCCACCATGGCCCTGGGTAACACATGTGTGTAGTCGACATTGCCAGAGCGCACACACACACACCAACACTACCCCAAAGTCACACCCTTCACACCACGCATACCTACACCTCCCAAATGCACACATTGAAAGTAAGCCATGTGCCCAGGCTCAATGTTCATCACAAGATTAACATACACCTACACTGCTGGCCACACAGAAAGTAAGCTCACACATACCCGCACACTCTGCACATGCTACCTGTCATCCTGTGGCTAGACTCACACCCTGGGCTATGCTTGCACGCAAACATGACACGTATACATTTTCCCAGAAATACCACCAAATACATGCAGACAATCCATGTCACAAAAATACACACACAAGTAGCAGAGTCTGAAAGAAGTGAAGTCCCTGCCACCTGTAAAACACATTGGAATGTGAGACCAGACATTGCAATTGTTGAGGTACCATACACGGCATGTGCCTCACTTAACTATGCAAACACAGTAACAACTGCAATCAGCAACTACACAGACACAACCGACTACAGGAACAACAGCATCCAGTCACAGATTACATAGACAGGCGGCAATATTGTTCAACACCAGGGACAGTGGCCAGTCCGATGTGCAGAGTAGTGATACAAAAAGCTGCGTATGCAATGTGTGTGAGTGTACCCTGCCATGGCCAGCAACACTGCCATGGCAGTCACAATAGCCATTACAGCCACCACTGTGTCACAGGTAGTTGTGTGAGGGTGCCTACCATTCAAACAGGATGCCAGTCTGACTCAGTGCTGTCTGTGTGCTACGGGACAGTTGGAGGTCCGCCCCTGAGAGAGAAGCACAACTGTGGAAGACACACATGTGGCATGTGAAGTGGGAAGGCTGCTTGGCCCAGGTGGGTGGGTGGCATGGGTAGGTGCACTCATGCAGTGTTGTAACAGACTGTGTGGGGAGGATTTCGGAGGGGTAGATTTCCACTGTGTTGGGTATTTGGAAAGCCTACCTGTCTGGGGATGAATGTGAACTCGTGTGGGCACAACAGGCGGGCACACGATCAATGCTGCATCAGGTGTAGACGTTAGCCCTCCCTCTGGGGACATGCTGGATACTGCTGTGTGTCTGCCAGGCCCTTGCCAAGGCACTTACATCCCCTGTCCTCCAGGTGTACCCCCTACATTGTCCACCTGCACAGGCTACCCAGGGCACGGGATGGCAGTGGAGCTTGGTGGGTGGGAGGTCATGGCGCCCTTCTCCTGGTCACATCTCGCAGGCAACACATTCTCAGTGTGCAGCAGGGCACAAGTCCTAAATAAGAAGTGGGGGACGCTGACGTCACGACAGGAAGTGACGTCACGAAAGGTGGCTTGCACCATCAGACTCATTGCCGCCCCTCGCTCACCCCTTAGATGCGATTGCATCAGAGAAGCCAGCGCGTGAGCAGCAGCTCCAATCTCGCCCCAGAGAGGCCAAAGAGTGAATGTGTGGCTCCATTTCTTCCAGTTATGGAGCTCACGGTAAAATAAGTGGGGGGACGCCGTCCACCCGAGTGGTACCCCGACTCGAGCCCTGGTGCGCAGGCAAAGTGTCCTATTGGCTTTGCGATATGTGTGAGTTGCATGACACTCGTTGGCGGGGGATGGCTCGGAGGCCCGTCACCCTGAGGCCCATATCTCACTACATGGGTCCCTTGTCAATGGCAGCGGATGTAATGACTATGCGCGCCGGGGTGGGTCTACCTTTCGTCTGGGATGGTGTTTGCGGCCTGGCCCGCTAGGGCAGCTACAGCTTCTGTGTGTTGCATGTGGTGTATCCGGACTCCGGAGACTGTCATGCATTGTCACTTTTGTCCAGGGCTCGAGTCGGGGTACCACGCGGGTGGACGGCGTCACCCACTTATTTTACCGCGAGCCCGATAACTGGAGCAAATGGAGCCACACATTCACTCTTTGGCCTCTCTGGGGCGAGATCGGAGCTGCTGGTGCACGCGCTGGCTTCTCTGATGCAATCGCATCTAAGGGGTGGGCGAGGGGAGGCAATGAGTCTGACGGTGCAAGCCACCTTTCGTGATGTCACTTCCTGTCGTGACGTCAGCATCTCCCCACTCCTTTTTTTAGGACTCGTGCCCTGCTGTTGTCAGATGTGCCACTTTCCAGGGGGGTGGAGAAAGGGTCAGGAATGTCAGCCTGAGATTGGCCCAGTTGAAGGCCCACCTAGACTGGGGAGGACAACCCTTGGACAGTCTGGTGTAGCCCACCCACGCGTACATGTAGGCCCTCCATGAACTATGTCACCTGCGGCAAGGTGATGTCATGGGCAATGAAGTCATTGAGGAGAGCTGTCTGCCCCACACAGAGATGCCGCACAAGCTCAACAGACCCAGCACTGAGGGCAGCAGGGATCACATGTGCAGGGGCAGCTGTGCCTGGTGTGAAGGACACTCTATCCTTCATCCTTGTGCCGACACGTGTTGCACCAGCGGAAGTAGATGGGAGGGCGGGCATTGGCCTCCGCGTGGATGAAGAGGAGCCAGAGTCCACGTCCCCTGTGCTAGCAAACATGGATGCATAACCTCCATCCTCAGATGATGCAGAAGTTGCCGTCTCGGCCTGTGATTCATCCAGCACACGTCTGGCCCCTCCGAGGCGCTGGTCACATCTGTCTCACTCAGCTCCTGTGCAGCTGCTTCATCCGATGCCTCACCACTGTTGACCGTCCCCTGTCCCTCAGCACCCACGGGAGATGCTACATGAGAGAGAGCGAGGTGGCCTCACTCATTTGGCATCAATTAAACAGACATGTGCAAGGGAAGCAGCACAGAACATTCCCAAATCCACATGTTGCACGATACCTGTGCAATTGTATTCAGCCACCACAATCAAAAAGTAATGACTGGCGTACAGAAAATGAAGCCTCTAATAAGTGGCACATGTGTTATGCACATAGCACAACACCCGGCCTGTGTCACCCTGCGACCATAGCCACAAATCGCTGTGTGCACACCCACTGTCCTGATGGTGGCAAGAATGACCACTACGTAATTAGGCCAAGGACATACCTGCATGGAGCAGAATGGTACACCACTCACACAGACTGCAACATAACAGTCCACAATGGTCATGAGCCCATGCCATCCACCTGTCGTTCGCACGAGCACAACTACTGATGCACAGTGTGCCGGATGTGTAAGTACCAGGTATATGAGGTGAGGCATCGCACACATATGTCCGAACGAAATCAGAGTAGGCACAGTGCCTCAAACATACATGTGAATTGCCACTCCAGCCTACTACAGGTTGTTCCTGAGGGCTATGACTCTGAATGCATTGACAATGCAGAGTGCTCAAATTACATCTTGACCCTCAGGAATCGCATATGCATGTCAGATGCACCCAGCACAGAGTACACTTACAACCCACTGCATCACACAACAGACATCACATTACCCAGATTATGGGTAGGCTGTGGACACATGCTGCCTCTCACAGCAAAAGACACCATCCCACAATACTGAACACTTGCTTGCTGCTGATGCCCCTACAAACGTGCATCCGGCACAGGCTGTGTGACTGTCAAGATGCACACCATTAGTGGTGAAATGCAGCGCCGTGCTAACCTGACAATACGAGGGGCATCCCCGATTCGTCTCCGCCACGTAGTCGCTCATCTGGCAGATGACGTCACACCCTTTGTGGAATTGGCTGCACTGTCGGTTACACATACACAGAGGCATCAACTTGGATGCAATGGCTCATCACAAGGCCTTGGGCTGCAGGACTTCCAACTGCAGGGATGGTACACAAGAGGGTTGAAATATCACTCATACACTTCTCATCATCACCCACATCCACCAATCACAGTGGCATGATGCTGACCCATCCAAAATACTCAGAGATGTGTAACAGAGCCAAGAAGTAATCGGACATGGCATGACAGCATGTGCTACACCACACGTGAATGCATGCTGGTGGGAGTGTGTACACAGTACCTGTCCATCCCATTCACATGCAGGATGCCAGCACATTGAGCAATGTGTAGTCTGCCCACATCTACTGTCCATTGTCAGGTAGACCAACACATAGATGACAAGGCAACACATCTTTGTGGGTGGACTCACTGTGTCCAACACTGCGCAGCCCTCAACGTACTCGCCCTGTGAATGGCTCACCCCGCAATGGAGGTCACATTCAGTGCCACTATCTCTCACACACATCCCTATCACAAGGCCTGGAGTGTTCAATCGGCAGGGCTGAGTTTGCGCATTTCCGGAGAGTTGTGAACAAAAGACACATGTAACCCACTGTACAGTCAGTGTTGTTTCCTTCTAGGATTGGGCGGTCAATGTGCAGCCCAGGTCTGCTGAGACTGAGAAGGCCAGCAGGGACCCAGCCAGCCATTCACACAAGTAATAACTGCCCTGAGTCCTGCATTGCCAAGTGGCTGCGTCACTGGATGTCTGACATGAAAATGCCATGTACCACCACTCGGGAGGGACATGCATGGGAAAGTGCCAGAGAGCCTACATACCCCTTCCACTTGTAGTAAGCATGGTAAGCAGTACATGTTGGAACCCCACAGGCTCTGACTCATAGTGCTGCGGATCTACGACATGTGTGTCCCCCACATGCACTCCCACACACACTGTAGTTGTCTTTCACACACAGCTTTTGCAAGAAATAGCCTTGGGCAGTGTGCGTGGAGCTCGGAATCCAGGATCTCCAGCTCCTCGCTGGTGAGTGGACCTGGACATATCTTCAGAGTCGTCGACATGAAGGTGGACAGGTGGCAGCAGGTGTTGTTGAGGGATGCCAGGCAGCAGTCCCTGGAAGCTGTGGTAATGCCGGTCTCCCTCCCACACTCATATAGCCCTCTGGGGCTGTTTCAGTGGGTCCAAGCTGCTGCAATTGGTGTACCATGTCTGCCTACTTCAAATGCACCCACTGGCCTGCTCCGAGCTGTCCCAGTACGCTTACCTCTATAGTCGAACACGCAGGATGCAACCGCGAGGGCCATTAGAGTTGGCCTCAAGGGCCTGGGCCAGGGCGGGTACAGTCCGCTGGTGCCATGTGGACTCCACAGTTTAATGTGCGCTATGCATTTGCAGGTGTGGCCATGATTTGTGTGTGGGAGCATGTCCACACTAGACAGGGCCACTTCATGCTGTGTGCATAGGCATTGGCGGACAGTGCTCAGCCTCCACATGTCTGTTGGCACATCATCATGTACACATTAGCATGGGAGCATGGGATGTGCATATGCACACACATGCCATATTTCTCAATGTACATCTCCCACTTGGCACGTGCAACATTACGTGTCACTTGTGATGTGTATTTGCATTCACACAGCTGTGTTGTCATGGAGTTGTCAATGTGTACACCTGTCAATGTGTGTTGGAGGTGTGATACGTACAGTGCTGTACATTGGGTGAAGTAGGGACATCATTGACTGTCTCATATCCCGTTGTGCAACAGGACCCACTTGTTTGGGCCGCTCAGCCTGTGTACATTGTGTTGTTGGTGTGTGCCATACTCACCCGGCCTCGGAAGCTGTGTCAGGCACAGCAGCTAGGTATATTGCCGTGGTGTTGCCGCTTCCCACATATGCAGTCTGAAATCATCATCATGCCTTTCAAGCTATTATGGCCAAAATCCCCATGTGCATGCTCATAGCAATGGTTTGTGTCAGTGTGTCAGTACTCCAGTGAGACTTGTGCATGCAGACGTGACTCCTTACGTGTTACTGTATTTTGAGATGGCTCATGTGGGCTATGACTCCGTAATTCATGTCCGTGTGCACATTAGTCACATGATTATGACAGGGAGCAGTGCTACCTGTTCCTCTGCTACGCGACATGTCCCAAATGTTAGTCGTAGTACAGTCCTCATGCCTACAGACACCCCGCCCTGTACAGTAGTCTACCTACTTGTTGGTTTGGAGGGAGCAATGCAATGGCTACCACATGGTTATGAGAGGGAGGGGTGCTCCATCTTGCTGGTCTGTGGGAGTGGGGGCTGTGTTGTGAGTTGTGTTGATGGCTTACCACCCACAGACACCCCTCCATGTAGGGAAACATATCTACCTGTCGGGTGAAGGTGTGCACTGCAATGGCTGACACATGGGTGTGGGGAGTGCTCCATCTTGCTGCGCTGTAGGTCTAGGGGCCTGGTGGGGGTTGTACTTCTGCAGTCCCTCCTCCGATACACGGACTTTGTGGTAAGGCTACTTACCTGTTACTTGTTGGTTAGTGCAGCTATGGCTGACACGTGTGTGGGTGTGGGGAGTGCTCCTTCCGGCGCATCTGGGGTACAAGGGGACCTGGTGGGAGTTGTGGTGCTGGCTGACTGTACACATGCCCCCATGTTTTTGTTTGTTGGTACCTTTGGGCTGAGTGTGTGGGAGTGTCTGTTGCATATGTGTGAGACTTGTCTTGTGGATTGTGTACTGGACATGGGGTTGTTTGGCCCTCGGAGCTATGGCATTCTGGTAGTGCATGACAGTACATAGCGGTGTGCTGGTATACATTTGTTTGTACTTACCAGCCTCCACTCCCCCTGGTATTCCGGTGAGACTCTCCAGATGTAGAATGCCTCGCACCTTCTCCTCCCACGCCTTGAAGATCTTGAACGGCGCGGGATTTCCGCCGCCAGTCCTGTCAGCCAGCTCACGATTCTTGGCCTCCTTCTTCCTGACCACGCTTTTCAGGTCGAGCCACCTCTTTGAAATTTCACCCCGGTTGCGTGGCACGTTCCCAACTGCATTCACCTGGTCTACGATCCTGCTCCACATTCTGTTTCTGGTGGCTACTGGTGTCTGTTGGACCTGGTTCCCATAGATTTGTGGGTGCACCTTGAGGATCTCGTCGACCTTGACCGTCAACTCAGTGGCAGTGTACTTAGGCATTCTTTGTGTTGCCATGGTGTGTGGTTTGGTATTTGTGGTGCTGGTGTGGTGGGTGTGTGGTGTGTGATGTGCAAGGGGTTAGTGGTGCCGGTATTTCAGTGGTGATGGTGGTGGTGTTGGTGATGAGTGTGATGTGTGCATGCATGTGGTGTGCTGCTTTCCTTTGTGGCTCTCTGGGTTCTCTGCTGTCGTCTTCGCCTTGTAGTAGTGCAAGGGATTGTGGTCTGTGAAGGGGCTGCTTTTGTACTTACCTATGTGGGTGTGTCATGATGGGCTGTCGTTTTCAGGTGTGTTGTGCCTGGTGTCCTGGGATTTGTAGTTTTTGTTTTGCCAGGGGGATGTGTCTTTGGGATGTGTTCTGTGTTTGGGTATTTTGGCGTAGTTTGCTGTGTGGACTTGTTGGCCATGTTGTGTGTATTTCTTTGGTCCACCAATGATTTCCGTGCACGGACGTGGCTGCCAGGCCTTCCGCCGTGTCAGTTCTTCATCACTGTTGTTAACCGTGGCGGGCGGGGAATATGTGGATTTTCCGCGCTCATGGCAGGGAGATCATAATTTCACGGCCGGTGTCTTGGTCGTCAGAGCGGGCGGATTTGGGTTGTCGGGCGGGATTGCGTCCGTGGCGGACGGATAATCTTCTACTCTGACATGGACGGGCGGAATTTTGTGTGTTTTTACCGCCGCGGGCTGAGGTTGCTTCGCGACTTCATAATTGTTCGGTCGGTATTCCCATGGTGCAGGCGGGCGTTTTTTTCAGGCTATAGTAGATGGCGGATTTTTTAACGCCGGTTATCGTAATGGGCCCCTAAGAATGCAACAATCTATCATACAATTAAAGCCAAAACTATCTAGACAAACTGCTCAAATGTATCAGTATCTTCAACAACAAATTTATTTATTATTATTTATTTATTTATTATTTATTTTTTGAATTTATAAAGCGCAAAACTGTCACCCTACGGGTATCCTGGCGCTGTGACTTGCCCAGATGACGTTGTGCATAAAAAAGTCTGTACGATATGCTTGTGACACTAATTCTTAGGAAAGAGCCACGTTTTTAGGCTCTTTCTGAATGGAAGTAAAGATTTCAATTGCCTGATATTCAAAGGAAGGTCATTCCAAAGTCGGGAGGCTGCTACCCCAAAGGCTCTGCCACCTGTCCTAGTCTTCTTAAATCTGGTGGTGGTTACCAAATACATACCTGATGATCGTAAATTTCTCCCTGGAGTATACCAGGTAAATCTCTCCTGCATAGATATAGGACCTAAGTCATGTAATGCTTTGAACACTATACATAGAGATTTAAAATGAATTCTCTCCTTTAAGGGCAGCCAATGGAGATCTCTTAGGGCTAAAGATGTAGAGGACCTGCGTTGCCTATTTAATGCATGCACTGCCTCCCCTCGCCCACCCCACTGATGCGATTGCATCATGGGAGCACGCGCGTGTGCAGCAGCTCCAATCTCTCCCCAGAGAGGCCAAATAGTGTATGTGTGGCTCCATTCGCTCCAGTCACCGAGCTCACCGTACAATAGGTGGGGGGACGCCGTACAGCCGCATGGTACCCCGACTCCTGCCCTGGACCACAGTGACGAAGCATGGCTGACTCCGGATTCCGAATACACCACATGCAACACACAGCAGCTGTAGCTGCCCTAGCGGCCCATGCCGCAAACGCCATCCCAGACGACATGTCGACACCCCCGGCGCGCAATGTCATAGCATCCGCTGCCATTGGCAAGGGACCCATGGTGTGTGATATGGGCCTCCTGGTGAGGAGCCTCCGAGCCATCCACCGCCAACGGGTGTCATGCAACTCACACACTTCGCAAGAACATTAGGTAGCTCTGCCTGCACACCAGGGCTCGAGTCTGGGTACCATGCAGGTGTACGGCGTCCCACCACCTATTTTGCCGTGAGCTCGGTGACTGGGGCGAATGGAGCCACACATACACTATTTGGCCTCTCTGGGGAGAGATTGGAGCTGCTGCACTCGCGCGTGCTCCCATGATGCAATCGCATCAGTGGGGTGGGCGAGGGGAGGCGATGAGTCTGATGGTGCAGGCCATCTTCCGTGATGTCACTACCTGTCATGACGTCTGCGTGCCACTACCTCTTCTGTCAGGACGTGTGCCCTGCTGCACACTGAGAATGTATTGCCTGCGAGATGTGACCAGGAGCAGGGTGCCATGACCTCCCACCCACCAAGCTCCACTGCCATCCCATGCCCTGGGTTGCCTGTGCAGGTGGACGATGTAGGGGTACACCTGAAGGCCAGGGGTGTACATGTCTCGGCACAGGCCTGGCTGTCGCACAGCAGTATCCAGCATGTCCCCAGAGGGAGGGCCAACGTCCACACCTGATACAGCATGGGTTGTGTGCCCGCCTGTTGTGCACACACTAGTCCACATTCATCCCCAGACAGCAGGTCTTTCCACATACCCAGAACAGTGGTAATGTACCCCGCAGGGTTCGTCCCCACACAGTCTGTATCGACACTGCATGTGTGCACCCACCCATGCCACAGACCCACCTGTGCCAAGAGGCCCTCCCGCTTCACATGCCACATGTGTGTATTCCACAGTTGTGCTTCTCTCTCAGGGGCGGACATCCAATGTCACTTGACTACATGGTAATCTCACGAGTCCCGTGTACTTCTCACACTCTCATCCTCTCTCATTCGTACTTGTCAACGATCAATAATACTCCAGAGTCAGATATTAGCTTTAAGGCATGTATTTAAGCTTACTTCCTCTGTGATGCAGGATGTGGACACTACTGGCAGCGTAATGCATGTGGAGGATATACTTAGCATGGTTACACATTCAAAAGGGGGTACATGTAGATGTGATAAGTCGTTAATTGTGGAAATGAGGCTTCAGAGTTAAGAATACCCTGCCCTTGCTATGCTACAGTACATTAGCTCATTACTGAGGTGCCCTAGGCTGTGACACAGACAGTATTGGTTTACCCTACCAGACAGCTTGACATCATGAGCACAGTACATCTAAGTCCCATGGTACAGGTTTATGACAATAGTGACTCCGACACACCTGCGTCAGAGGTGGCATCAGAGCATGAGCCTACATGCATGGCTTAAGCATGCACTCCTGAAATTTCTCAATGGATACTGCCTGGTTTCCTTCCAGAGAGAACACCAGTTGCGTATCATCTGCAGAATTAACTAGGTCGATGCCAAAGGACTTAATGATTGGGAATAAAGGGCGCAAATAGATATTAAATAGAATAGGGCTTATTGCTGAGCCCTGTGGTACCCCGTGTCGCACGGGGGTCTTAGGAGAGGCAAACGGTGGGATAGTTACCACCTGTTGCCTGTCCGTCAGATACGATTGCAGCCACTTTAAAGCCTGTCCTTTCACTCCGATATTCTCTAATCTTCTCAGCAGGATACTGTGATTTACTGTGTCGAATGCGGCCGACATGTCCAGTAGTACCAATACGGACATATTACCATTGTCGGCTCGCATTCTTAGGTTATCCAGGACCGTTGCTAAGGCTGTTTCCGTTCCGTGCCCTGGTCGGAAGCCGAATTGATCCTTGTCCAATAATTTATTTTCTTCCAGATAGAGGGACAGAGACTTACTGACTACACGTTCCAGAATTTTTACTGGATACGGGAGAAGAGATATCGGTCTAAAGCTTGATGGACACTTGGGGTCGAGTGACGGCTTTTTGAGCAGCGGGGTTACCACTGCCTGCTTCCAACCTTCCGGGACTGTTCCCTTTTCTAGTGACTGACAGCAAATCTGCCATAACCATGGAAATAGTTCCAACTGGAACCCTTTCCAGATTGCCTGCGGAAGAGGGTCCAGAGGGGACCCGGAAGAAACGCTTTGAGCTAAGCTGTTAAATATATCCACAGTGGGAATTTCAAAGCGCTCTAAAGCAGGTGGCGAATAGTCCTTGAGTACCTCTTTCTGTTGCTCTGTTGCTGATCTTATAGGGGGTTCCTCATTGAGGATACTGTCATTACTGAAATTTAAACCACTGACTATCTTATTGATTTTTTCGTCAAAGTGGGTGGCGATATTATTGCAAAGTTCTTGTGTCGCAGTAACTTTATTGCCCGTACACGTTGGGTTTGATAGATCTTTTATGATGGTGAAGAGCATTTTTGTGCTATTGGGTGCCTGCAGAATTGTTTTGGCATAATATTCTGCTTTGGCCCTCACAATTGCTTCCTTGTATATGGCCTGTAATGACTTCAGCTTAACTTTGTCTGCTTCCTCATATGCCCTTCTCCACTTCCTTTCGGCTATACAGCTATATCCTTCAACAAGAGGCCTAGAGTACTTAAATATGATAGCAAAAACTCTAGTCTGAAACATGAAACAATTTTAATTTACCAATCTCAAAAAACAATTATTGGAATAAAAACAGTGTATTCTTTAAAATAAACCAAATAATTATTTTGTCTAATATATATTATTATTTTATAACAACATATATAGAGACAAAATAATTAAACAACAAAACAACTAAACAACTACAGTATTTAAAATGACATAATTTCCCTCCCACAATAAAAAATATTAAAAAGACTTACCTTTTCCACTGCTGTAATACGAAAATCCACATCATCCAAAATAATCCATGTAGTTCACAATCCATATTTTTTAAAAACAGACCCCAAAAAAATGCAAAAATACAACTGTGTCAAAAAGTAGATCCTCCATGTAAAAATCGACAATCCAATAACCATAAAAAACCCGAAAATTCGCAAAAAAGTTTAAAAACAGCTCCATGAAAACCGAATAATAAAGGAAGTGTAAAATAAATATTAGTTAATATAACTAATACACACTTCCTTTAAAAAAAAAAAAACGCAATGCTCCGTTTTTCCAAAATGCTTCGTTGTAAAACCTAAAATAGAAAAACAAACATTCCCACCCACACAAATATACAAATAATACACTTGAAAACACCACTACAAACATTATTAACACAATATTAACGTAAACTAAACATAAATAGAAAAATACTAACTAGGCCGCAAATACGAAACACAATGTTAATAATTAATACCTAACTTAGGGGCACATTACGATACCCGGCGTAAAAAAATCCGCCAGGCATGGAAGCGGCAAAAATCCGCCCGCACACACCGCCTGAACACCGACCACGCCATTATGAGTACACAAACTGAAAACCGCCATCGGCGAAAAATCACTACAAAATACCGCCCGCCATCGTCCGAGTCGGAGTCAAACCGCCCGCCACGGACGGAAACACGCACGACAACACAAAACCGCCCGCCCTCACGGCCGACACACCGCACGTGAAATTACGATCGCACCGCCATGAGCGCGGAAAAACAACAAAAATACCGCCCGCCAGCGCAAACAACGCCGATGAGAATCGACACGGCAGAAGCCATGGCGCCCACGTACCTGCACAGAAACCATCCGCACACAAAACCAATAGCACACAACATGGCCAACAAGTCCACACAGCAAGGCACGCACAAATACACAAGCACAGTACACATCCCGAAAACACCCCCCGGACAAACAAAAAATACAAAGGCCAGAACCCCAGACACAACACACCTGAAAACAACAGACCATGAGGACACACCCACATAGGTGAGTACAAAAGCAGCACTCCCACAGACCACAACCCCTTGCTACATTGCAAACCAGAGAGGAGAGAGAGGACACAGTGACACAGCAAGGACAGCAGCACACCACAGAAACGCACACATCACAACCACCACCACCACCACCACCACCAAACACCGGCACCACAAACCCCCTGCACATTACACAACACACACCGCACCAGCACCACAAACACCATGGCACCACAAAGGATGCCCAAGTTCACGCCCATGGAGCTGACGGTCATGGTCGACGAGATCATCAAGGTGTACCCACAAATCTATGGGAACATGGTCCAGCACACACCACTAGCCACCAGAAACAGAATGTGGACCCGGATCGTAGACCAGGTCAATGCAGTCGGGACCCTGCCCAGGAACAGAACCGAGATAAACAAACGTTGGAATGACGTAAAGAGCCTGGTCAAGAAGAAGGAGGGCAAAAACAGAGAGCTGGCTGCCGTCACTGGCGGAGGGAATCCCGCGCTCTTTAAGACCTTCAAAGCGTGGGAGGAGAAGGTGCGAGTCGTAATCCATCCGGAGATCCTCGCCGGATTAGCAGGGGAGTGGAGGCTGGTAAGTACAAACTAATGTATACCAGCACACCGCTATGTACACACATGCGCAACCACCATGCCACAGCTCCCAGGGACAAACACCCCCATGTCCAGCACACAATACACAACACATCACACGCACATGCAACAGACACTACCACACACAGGCCAAACCGAACAACTGTAAGATGCGTGGGGACATGTGTACACTAAGCCAGCCACGTAACCACCAACAGGTCCACAAATATGCCAGAAGCGCCACAACGAGCACCCGCCACACCCATGTGTCCGCCACAGCTGCACCAACTGACAAGTAACAGGTAAGTGGCAGGAACACAAAGTGCAGTGGGTCGGAGGGGGACAGCTGAAGTACAACACCCACCAGGCCCCCACTCCCACAGACCAGCAAGGTGGAGCACTCCCCACACCCATGTGTCAGGCACAGCTGCACCAACCGACAAGTAACAGGTAAGTGGCAGGAACACAAAGTGCAGTGGGTGGGACGGTGGACAGCCCAAGTACAACACACACCAGGCCCCAGTCCCACAGCACAGCAAGGAGGAGCATCCCCCACACCCCACACCCACGTGTCAGCCACCGCAGTGCACAACGACAGCCGAAAGGCAGACATCACGGTCCACAGCAATCGGTGTCAGTGGGTGTACAGCCACCCCACGACCCACTACACCCCCCACCCCCACAGACCTGCAACATGGAGCACCCCCCGCTAAGAGCCATGTGGCATCCAGTACAGTGCACGCACGAACAACTTGCAGGTGGGAAACTGGACAGGGCTGGATTACTGGAGGCATGAGGACCATAACACCACCAACACATGGGACATGTCACGTAGCACACGAACACGCAGCACCGCCCACCGTCACGAACAAGTGAACAATGTGCACACGGACATGAACAGCAGACTCACACCCCACATGACCCATCACAGACATAGCAACACCCAAGGAGCCACGTCTGCATGCACAAGCCACACTGAATATAGTCCCACACGGCAGCCACTGTGCAACTCATCACACACAACCGAAACACCATTGAAGTCCTGTCCATGTAGCCCCTACTGCCTGTCAACCACACACCCCACAACTACGCCTATGTAAGACAAACAACACTAGACGCAACAGAGCGGAACAACAGAAATGCACACGAACACCACTGAACCCATCAAACACACAGACACACCATGCACATACAACATACCATCCATCCCATCCGTCAGCCCCAGTCTCATGAAAGGCATGTCATCCGCACAGCTGCCACACATACAGCAGTCACGCTAAGACACATGCCCATGACCAACCATGTGCCAGAAGTCAATTAAGCGCACGACACACTGTGAGCAACAACACACAACATGGGCCACACCCCCCGAGCACTGCAGTGATGCACATGGCACAGGGCAGCACGCACACCAAGGAGATGGGACAACTGCAATACGTTGGCTGGCACACAACTATCACTCACTCATAACGATGCGTCCAATGCCATGTCCAGTAACCACAACAGACAGCAAATATGCAGGGCATGTCAGGCATGCACACACCTCAGACCATGCACTGTCATGCTGCCACAACACATGTCACGTTCGGCACCCATGGCTCACAGCATGTACCCCAAAAGCATATACCCTCCCAAATGCGAATCTGGGGCATGGCCCCCATGTTGCCATATGCGTTCCTAAGCGTTCCATTTGAACCCCAAAAGCATATTCCCTCCCAAATGCGAATCTGGGGCATGGCCCCCATGTTGCCATATGCGTTCCTAAGCGTTCCATTTGAACCCCAAAAGCATATTCCATCCCAAATGCGAATCTGGGGCATGGCCCCCATGTTGCCATATGCGTTCCTAAGCGTTCCATTTGAACTCCAAAAGCAAAGTACAAACCAGACCCAGGATGGGCCAGGAGCCCGCATACACCAGAGTCACAATGAGTAGGGGCAAAGCAACACACCCATCGGCATGGCCAATCCGTCCCATGCCACATGTGCACAGCACACAGTCCCATTGCCTAGCACACACACCTACAGATGCCACAGCCACACACTCGCCTCCGGGAAACCCATGTACGAGATTGCACGAACTGCCAATGTCAGACGACTAATACATACTTCGCCAGGTGCAACACAATAACAAATCTCATTCTCTCCACAGGTGACGAACTGCTGGACGCTGGGGATGGAGACAGCAGCCAGCACAGCCAGCCTACAAGCCCCCAACGAGGACACACGGATCTGGAGGATCTGTCCACCTCTTCGGACACGGACCACCAAGCTGGCCCATCTGGCGTGGCAGGGCCCAGCCGCTCCCCAGGACCCCTCCTACCCACCAACCCATCATCCAGGGATGCTGAACAGTCCCAGTCCCCTGCTGCCACTGTCGTTGCGGCCACACCCACGGTCATTGCGGCCACTACCACTGCCGCAACCGCCACCATCGCCGCACCGACCACCACCGCCTCCACCACCACCACGTCTTCGCTGGCACCAGCCCCAGCGCAGGTGGTGGCCCGGCCGACTGGATCCACCCTGGGAGCCACAGCGAGGACCGTGGTGAGCAATGTGGCTAGTGGGCAGGCCGGTGGCAGCAGGACTGGTAGGAGGAGCAGGGTCAGGGAAACGCCAGCCTCCCCTGGGAGCCATGCCCTGCCTCAAATGGACAGAGTCCTTGGGGCCTATGAAGAGGCCCAAGGACAATGGGCCAGGTCTGCTACTGACACGCGGGAGGTGCTGGGGGTGCTGAGGTCCATGGACGCCCATATGGGCCAATTCGTGTCCCGTATGGACCAACTCGTGGACCTCATGGGCCAGCTGGTGGTGGCGGTGGGGTCACAGGCAAGGCCAGCAACACCACCTCCGCCACCACCTGCTAGGGCGCAGGCTCGGGCAGCAGTGTCCACTTCCCCTGCGTCCACAGCCAGTGAGCACACCTCACCCACCACCAGCAGGTCGCCACCACACACCCCCTCCCAAACGTGGAAGGGGCCGTCCGAAGAGGAAACAGATCTCCCGGGAGGACTTCGCACGCTCCAGTCGCAAGTGAGGCAGCCAGCCAGCCTTCCGCCAGCCTTCCTTGACCAGCCACTGCATTGACTTGCTCTACGATCCCACTCCACACAGCCAGCTGGATGGCATGTGTGTGTTGGACTATGGACATAGAACCAGTGGGTACACCCTGATCATCACGCAGCCATGACCGACAGCTCATTGTCACTGCACGCACCACTTTTGTCATCACCTTACACACAATCACATGTCACAGTTTGTAATAAATGCACCTTTTTCACTAACTGCTGTTTGTGCCCTGTGTCTTTATTGTACGGAATACAACGGCCACCTTGGGCGGAAAGGCACCTGATGCGTGGCATGGAAATGGAATCCGGAGGGCCTGTAGGGACCTAGGGGTGGGAGACAGAACAGGAGCACATTCAATGAGTGTGTCACACACCCATCACACAGTACATGTCAACAACTACAAGCAATGTACACACATCGCACAGAGCAATAGGGCACAATGCCACAGCCACCAACAGTGGCATACTACCCTGGCCATGGAGCGTTGACACACTGCACGCAGTGAACATACGGCCACCCTGACACAGCACACACACACCTGCATAGATACAGACACATCATCCGTCGTACATGGACACTCACCGTCAAGTGAAGTAGCGGGCGATGAGCTGCTGGCGCACATTCCCAGCTTCCTCCTCTCCGCTGTCCACCTCACTCGAGCTGTCCTGGTCTGCGGGCTGGGGCCCTGGTTGATCTCCGTCATCCACAATGAGGGGGATCTGCTTCCGAATGGCCAGATTGTGCAGCATGCAGCACGCCACCACTATCTGGCACACCTTCTGTGGGGAGTACGCCAGTGCACCCCGGTGCGGTCCAGGCACCTGAACCTGGACTTGAGGAGGCCAAAGGTACGCTCGACCACACGTCTGGTCCTCCCATGTGCCTCATTGTATCGATCGTCTGCTGGGGTGCGAGGATTCCTCAATGGACTGAGCAGCCATGCCCCATTCGGATACGCAGAGTCACCTGGGTGTGAGGGACACAGAGAACCGTTGCTATTCCAACTGGACAGGGGACAGCATCGCACAACCAGCACGCTACACCACTCCACATACTCACCGACAATACAGCCACGATCCTGTTGCAGATTGGCCATCAGTCGTGGCAAGATGCTGTTGCGCATTATGTGTGCGTCATGGGCCGAGCCTGGAAACTTTGCACACACGTGGGTGATCACCATGTCCGCAAGGCACACCACTTGCACATTCAGGGAGTGCGTGTGCTTCCTGTTGCGGTACAGGTGCTCAGTGGCCTGTGGTGGAACAAGGCCAACATGAGTGCAGTCAATGGCTCCCACGACGTGTGGGATTCTGCCAAGGGCATAGAATGCACCCTTCACTGCCGCCAATTCACGAGCCCTGGGGAATCTGATGTACCTGTTCCGGTACAGCATCATGGCTGCCAGTACATCCCTCAGCACCTTGCTGAACATGGGCTGGGACATCCCTCCTCCACTGCCCACTGTGTGCTGGAATGACCCAGTGGCGAAGAAATGCATGGCGGCCATCACCTTAGCCGTGGGGGTGACAGCAGTCGGATACACCCTGCGGGGACGGAGATGGGGCTCTAACATGGCACACAGTCGATGCAGAGTTGGCCTGTCCAGCCGAAACTTCCTGATTACCTCTGTATCGTCCATGTCCGCCAGCAATTGGTATGGGCGGTCAATGTTCGGTCTCCGCCTGGGTTAAATGGCAGAGGACACATGTCAAAGCAACACGGCACATAGCAATTTCGCATACACATCACTGACATGACTGAGCAAGCACATGAGCCACAGCCCAG
The DNA here is from genome assembly GCA_963921515.1 of Calotriton arnoldi. Taxonomy (NCBI): domain Eukaryota; kingdom Metazoa; phylum Chordata; class Amphibia; order Caudata; family Salamandridae; genus Calotriton; species Calotriton arnoldi. The sequence continues at coordinate 96,785 of CAWUFW010011998.1, read as the reverse complement.
CTGTCAAGCTGGGACGGCACGGCCACAATACACTTACACAGGTCTCCCAACAATGGCAATGGCAAGTGAGACATACCACTGCCATGTGCATGCACATGGGGATCTAGGCCCCAATGACTTGCGGGGCGTGCTGATGGGGACTGACTGCATATTCGTCAAGCGGCAACGCCACGGCAACATGAGTGTCTGCTGAGCATGGTACTGCTTCCGAGGCTGGATGAGTATGGCACACGACGACGACGATGTGGGCACGGGCTGAGCGGCCAATACAAGTGGGACCTGTGGCACGAGGGGATATGAGACAGTAGTAGGTGTCAGCACTGCACCCTATGTACAGCACTGTACGGATCACAGCTCCCGAAACATTGACTGGTGTCCACATTGACAGCCCCATGCCAAGACGGCTGTGTGCTTGCAGTCACACGTCACAGGTGAGAGGTTACATTGCACGTGCCAGGTGGCAGTCGTACATAGTGGGAGCTGGCATGTGTGTGCATGTGTCTCCTGTTCAGGATCCACCAGATGGGCGCTGACTCTGTACTGACCATTGGACACAGCATGTTCCGTGGAAGGCTTGTGTGTGTGGGATGGTGGCACTGGATGTGCCTCCGTTGGGTGGGGGGCCATGCACAGGGCGGGTACGTCGATGATTGCGCATTGTTGGTCACGGTGGGTGCACCAGCTAAGATGTGTTGCCCTGTGTTCAATTCCTATGTCCGCATGATGATGGACTGTGGATGTGGGCAGACTACACATTGGTCGATGTGCTGTCTATATGCATGTGCCTTCACACCAGGCACAGCTGCCCCTGCACATGTGACCCCTGCTGGACTCGCTGCTGGGTCTGTGGAGCTGATGCACCTTCTGCGCGTGGGGCGGACAGCTCTCCTCACTTCCCTCATTGCGCATGTCATGTCTTTGCCGCAGGTGACATGGATCATGGAGGGCCCACATGTACGCGTGGGTAGGCTACACATGATTGTTCACTGGTCGCCACCCCCAGTCAGTGTTTCGAATGGGAAGGTTGTCGTGCTGGTGGTATGTTCGATGTGGCGGATGGGCGGGCCTAGGTGCGGGCTTACATTCCGGACATGGGGGGTAGTTGGATTGGCGACTAGTTGCAGTACACACGGGACACGTCTCTTCCTTTCCACATCTGGGTCATCCCTTGTACTAACTGACAGTGATACAGTCATCTTCGCCCCAGCCCTCATGTCCTCCCCTCGCCCCCCAATATGCATGCTCACCTGCGAGGCTAGCGCTTGCACAGGCAGCCCCAAGCTCGCACCAGAGAGGGCAAGGAGTGTATGTGTGGGTCCAGTTGCACGAGTGGGCTGTCTCAGGGTATGATGTGTGGCGGGACGCCGTCCACCTGCGTGGTGCCCCAAATGGAGACCCGGCCTGCATGGACTATGCATCACAGTCTTCGCCTTCCGGATCCGCCACCTGCGACACCCAGTGGCTGTGGCTGCCCTTGCGGCCATGCCGCGTCCGTCTGTGGCTGATGGCCCACACATTCACTCTTTGGCCTCTCTGGGGAGGGCTCAGGGGTGGTGGCGCACGCGCTTGCACTTAGTCGCAATGGCATGTGGCGTGGTTGGTATGATGGGCAATGGATGGGATGGTGCGAGCCACCTCCCGTGACGTCAGTGCTGCTCGTGCTGTGGTGCGTCCCCCTACACTTCCATTTGACTTTTTGCCATGCTGGACGTTGAGGTTCTATTGCCTGCGTGATATGACCAGGAGGAGCGCGAGGAGACCTCTCACACACCATGCTCCACTGCCATCCCGTGCCCTGTATCGCCTGTGCGGATTGACTATGTTGGGGTTACACCTGGTCGACTGGGGCTGTGTGTGCCTTGTCAAGGGGCATGGCGGGCGCACAACAGGATCCAGCTCGTCCACAGAGGGTGGGCTGAGGTGCGCCTGGTACCGCTTTGTACGTGTGCCCGGCTGCTGTGCACACACGTGTTCACTCCCCCCGACAGGTGTCCTCTCACAATGCCCAGGGAAGCGGTGGTGTACTGTTCATGAGCCCTCCCAACACGGCGTGCTCCAACTTGGCATGTGCGCATCTACCCGTCGCACCCACCCACCTGAGCACTGCGTCCATACGACTTCACACGACACATGTGTGTCTTCCACAGTAGTGCTACTCATTTGCGTTGACATCCAATACCAGTGGACTACATGGTCATGTCACGACTGCCGTGTACTTCACATACTCTCATCCTCTCTCATTCGTACTTGTGAAATGAGTCAGCGGAGACAGTTCTGGTTTCAAACATTATATTGAGTCTTCTGTCCTCTGTGATGCAGTATAGTGGACACTACTGGCAGCGGAATACATATTGAGGATATACTGAGCATGATTACAAATGGGATAGGGTGTGGGGTTACATCTGCTTGGCCAAGGCTGTGCTAATGTACATTTACGTATAGCTGCGGAGCTGCGGACTTTGACACAGACGGTATACATGTAGCCTACCAGACCGCTCGGCATCATGGGCACAGTCCATCTCAGTTCCATGTGACAGGTTTGCTGCGGTTGTTCCTCATGCACGCGTGCATGTGAGATGACATCAGGGCATGTGCTTGCGTGCATGCAGCGGCGTGCCACTTGTTGTTGCACTGTGGTGGTTACTGGACATGTCACAGTCACTGGGGTCGTGTTGTTGTTGTATGCACTTGTCGTCCATGCAAAGGTCCTGGTATGGGATTCCCGGGGCGGGGGTGGGAGGGGTGCAGCACCCACAGACTCCAGGCGACCTATTCATGTCCACTGAGCGGTGTGTGTGTCCATGTGCGCTGGATCCATGTCGTGTCCTGGTTGTTCGTGCAGTTCCGTCCATGTGGGTGCGATGCACAGAGCCCATGCCACTGCCTCCCACGATGCATGCGGTGTTCCTGGATGTGATGGGGAACAGTGTGCATGTCCCGGTCATATCCGATGTCATGGCGATGTCGTTGATGGTGTGGTTACAGTTGCCGGTCGTTTGGTATGGCTGTTGTGGTGGTGACTGGCCAGTCCGTGCGGAAGCTGAGCATGGGTGCGGGGTTGGACTTCATAGGTCACTCGGGGAACCTGCGTTGTGGTCCGACGTATTTACAGGTTGTCAGGTATGCGATGCCGTCCAGCAGGGCTTCCATGTCATTGGTGGTGTACATGTTTGCCAGCCAATGAAGCGGATGGTGGCTGTCAAGGTGTTGTTCGTAGGTTGTCCCTTGGAGGACCATGATGGGGCATGCTGGGTGACATTCGATGTAGCTGTTCTCGATGATCCGTCGTGTGGAGGCACAGTGGTTCCATTTCAGTGCGCGTGCGATGTTGGCCACATACGCCATGCCCCCATAGGCAGAGCAGGCCCTGTCGTGTGCGTCCAGAGGGAGGAGTAGTGGTAGCAGGTCCGCCTTCAGACATGCCGGGTTGGAGAGGCATATCTCGACGGGATGCTGGTAGGGACACCTCCGACAGTAGAAGACGGGCATGACGCAGCTGAACAATGTGATGCGGTAAGTCAGTCGGTAACTTACGTTCAGCAGGGACAGGAGATCGCATCCCAATGTATGTATCGTGCTGGTTTGGTACAGCTTGAGCTCTTCGGCGTAGTTGGGTAGGTGTGTTGCGGTTGCCATTTCGCAGCGGTGCGTTGTGGTGGCGTGCTCCGGCTGTGTGTGCAGTCTGCAATGTGCACGCTCCGAGGTTGCTGTGAGCTCTGTGTAGTCGTAGGGAGACAGGACTTGTGTTCTGTTGGCTTGTTTGGAGGACACGGGCCCTCTTCCCACATGCTTCTCAGACAGTTGAAGGTCAGTGCTGTGTGACTCCTTCCAATTAACTTGCATGTGGCCGACATGGGGGAGTGTTTTCTTCTTTCTTCCCCGTCCGTTGTGTGCTTCTGTGATATGCGCTATCTGCCCTGTGGTCGGTCTCCTCGGCATGCCTGTGTTGGTCTATTCTTGGACAATGGCTGTATTCACCGGCTTCTGTCGTAGGGCTGTGGTTTCGGTGTTGGAATGGAAGGTCATTCAGTGCTGTCTGCTCTCCCTTGTGTGGGCGGCAGGCTGCCTTTCCGCTCTGCGTTGGGCCTTGTGTGTGGATGTAATTCTTGGGCCACCTGTTGTCGGTCACCGGGCTCTTTGGTGTTCCGTTTCATGTGTCTTGTTCATATGTGCAGGGTGGTATGGGTTTTCAGTGTGGTACTGGCGTTCCTCTTCCCGAAGGGGCCCTGCTTCTCCTAGTTGGTGTTGCCGCCGCTGTGTGCTTCGCCATGTTTGTTACACTGGGGTGTGTCCTGCTGTTGCGTGACTTCACTGACATGTGTGCGTCGGTTGTGTGGCGTTGGGTGTTGTCCGTGAATTGGGCGTTGGGGACATGTCTGTGGCAGGCCTGTCACGTGTCATGTGCGTTCGGGGTGGGGCTGGTGTGTGTGCTGCTTGGTTGTGTCCCTGTGTCTGTGTGCGACGCATGCATGGCGCTGCGGTTGGCCTCTGCGTTGTGCGCATGTGTGGCGGCGTCATCGGCGCTTTGGGGCCGTGACGGGGTGGTTGGTTCCTAGTCCCAGGTGGTGTGTACACATGTGTTCCGCGATGTTAGGATTTGGCCTGTGTGTCATATGTGGATGCAATGGTGGATGTGTAGTGTGCACGCGCTGGTGGGGGGTTGTCCGCTTTTTCCGCCCTTGCACTGTGTGCGCTGTTTGCGTGCACTTGTTGTGTGTGTGCCTACCTGCGTCTCCGCGGTACGTTGCGTCCTTGGTGGTGCATCAGCAGAAGCATGGGAAGGGCCTGCAGTGCTGGATTCATGCCCGGGGTGCCGCTTCTTCGTTGTCCGTGCTCTGCGTCCGTGTTTCCGCCTCTCTTTCACGTGCGGTGTCTCTTTGCCGTGGGAGCCGTTTGTTTGCGGCATCGTAATTTATGCGCCGGGCGGGACGTGTTTCGTCGGACGGTGTGTGTCAGTTGTGCTGCGCCGCTACGTGTGCGGGCGCACTTTGATGGCGGACGGTGTTGCTGGCTTGCCGGCGGTGTTTGGCCTGCTTTTCGCATCGTAATTGGGCGGGCGTGTGGACTGCTGCGTGCCGGCGGTAACTGGTGGTTTTGCATCCGCCAGCACGGCGGTAGTGCTTCCGCCCGCCATCGTAATGGGCCCCTAAACAACTAAAACACTATAACTTCTAAAAGATAACTCCACGCACCCTAATCACAACACTACTACCTTCAAAACACACTTAAAATAGTTTAATATAAAAGAAAATTACTCTCACCTTCTCAAACGCGAAGCAGCTCCCAACCACGAGCTTCTTTCTTCCCAAATGACCCAAAACAACAACGAGCGGTTACAAAATCAAAGGCCCAAATAAAGATGTCAACTATAAAAATGTTAAATAAATTACTAAACAATTTATTTAATATTAAATAATGATTTAAAAATTACTGTTGCATTCTTATAAAATAATGAAAAATATACCTTATATTTTTAAATATATTATGTGTATTTTATCTACTGTAAAATTATAATAATAAATATTATGACATAATGTATATATGTTAAACAACAATTACTAAAACATTGTATTAATATTCTTTATTGTTTAAAAAAATATGTAAAATGTTAATAAAATACAAAACTGTTCTAATGTGTAATAATTATTAATATTATTTTAATATTAATATTAATAATAAAAATATATTTAGTTTGTATAATAAAATTAAACTATGTTATTGTTTTGAGAACTTAATTGTAAAATATTTACAATATATTATGTGAATAAATACTTACCAAATTTTGTAACAGTTGTAACAATATTAACTCCTTGAGTGCTTATGACGGAACCATGCCGTCATGAGTCACGGGCGGCGGGTGCTCATGACGGCGTGGTTCCGTCATGGCGCTGCCGCTCCGCCCACGCGGCATTAATTCCCCGCCTGTGCGGGCGAATTAATGAGCGGGCGTGGTCATGACGGAACCACGCCGTCATGAGCACACGCCGCCCGTGACTCATGACGGCGTGGAGCCGTCATGAGCACCGAAGCGCCGCGCTCACCCCCTAGCCCCCCCGCGCCGCGGCAGAATTCGCGCCGCGGCGAAGGGGTTAAAATTGAGAAACAATATGTTGTACTTATTAAAAAATATGTACCAATTTACAAAATGTTATTTAAAAAAATGTAAATGCATCATGCTATATTTGTAAAATATATGCAATTGTAAAATATAATTTTGTTCATTATCAAATTTTTGATACAATAATTTACTTGTTAAAATATACATACTAATGAAAAAAGAATTCTCTGTAATAAATACACTATCCTACAAATACTTATATTTTGTGATTATTTTTCTACTGTTCAATAAAAAATAACATTTTGAATGAACGTATCACTTCTATGTTTTATATAATAAAATTGGTGAAACAAAAAAGAATTCTATATTTTTAACTACCTTTTCATTGCTATCACTTCTAATGTACATAAAAAACTGTTTTTCTTATAATTAATTTATTTAAAATATATAATTTTAGTAAAATAAAATATATATAAAAAATATATTCTTGTTCAACATATAACTAAATATGTTTTAAATGTTTACCTTAAATAATATTATTACACTATATTTAAAAAATACTCACCTAAATTATACTTACAACTCAACTCAACATAAACACCCAATACTATTTTTTATTTAATTAACCTTTTTACTACTCAAAGTACACTCTGTATTTAATTATAATAGATGCTGGACACTGACCCTAATTAATTTACTATTCCAACTCCAGTCTAAAATTAATTGGGGTAGATGCTGGACACTGACCCTAATTAATTTACTATTCCCATTCCAGTCTATATCTATTTGGGGTAGGTGCTGGACACTGACCCTAATTAATTTACTAATCCCACTCCAATCTATATTTAATTGAAGTAGGTGCTGGACACTGACCCTAATTAATTTACTATTCCCACTCCAATCTATATTTGACTGGGGTAGATGCTGGACACTGACCCTAATTAATTTACTATTCCAAATCCAGTCTAAATTTATTTGGGGTAGGTGCTGTACACTAACCCTAATTAATTTACTATTCCCAATCCAGTCTAAAATTAATTGGGGAAGGTGCTGGACACTGACTTTAAATAATTTACTATTCCAACTCCAGTCTATATTTAATTGGGGTAGGTACTGGACACTGACCCTAATTAATTTACTATTCCAACTCCAGTCTAAATTTATTTGGGGTAAGTGCTGGACACTGACCCAAATTAATTTACTATTCCCACTCCAGTCTATATTTAGGGGTCGATTCCGATCTCGGTCGGTAGGCCTCCGAATCGGATCCGGCTTTCCCGGATCCGATTCGGAGGCTTTGTTTCCGACCGAGTCGTACAGAGGTCCGGACGCCCAAGTACGATGCGAATGTACGCGAAATCGCCGACCGACTCGTTTCCGGGTCCGAACCGCTCCGTCCGACTCGTTCGCCCTCGATTCGTACCGTGCAATGGAGACGTTTTACGACCGAGCCAGTACGATGCACGATCCGGACAGCCGGATCGAGTCGGAGCCTCCGACACGAAAAAGCTCTGGGAAGCGGACTTCGGGGGTCCGTGCCGGACCCCCCTTCACCCGTAGCCATACGAGTCGGACACAGGGGGGACTCATGGGTCCCCCCTATACATGCATGTACGGTGCCGATGGCACCAACGCGTACCCACTACAGGGGGCACCCTTTTGCGCAACGTAACCATTGAGTCAATGGGAGCCCATGTACGCGTCATACGACCGGCTCCCATTGACTTCAATGGGAGTCCGACCCAACCGAGTCCGGCAGCATACGGCTGCATCGTACTCGCTCGGTCGGACTGCAGGGGTCCGGCTCGGTCGGAAAACAATCCGGATCGTGATCGGTCGGAGAGCTTTCTGACCCAGATCGGAATCGGCCCCTTAATTGGGGTAGATGCTGGACACTGACTTTAATTAATTTACTATTCCCATTCCAGTCTGTATTTAATTGGGGTAAATGCTGGACACTGAGCCTAATTAATTTAATATTCCAACTCCAATCTAAATTTAATTGGGGTAGGTGCTGGACACTGACCCTAATAAATTTACTATTCCCCACTCCAATCTATATTTATTTGGGGTAGGTGCTGGACACTGACCCTAATTAATTTACTATTCCCACTCCAATCTATATTTAATTGGGGTAGGTGCTGGACACTGACCCTATTTAATTTACTATTCCAACTGCAGTCTAAAATTAATTAGGGTAGGTGCTGGACACTGACCCTAATTAATTTACTATTCCCACTCCAATCTATATTTAATTGGGGTAGGTGCTGGACACTGACCCTAATTAATTTACTATTCCAACTCCAGTCTAAAATTAATTAGGGTAGGTGCTGGACAGTGACCCTAATTAATGTATTATTCCAACTCCAGTCTAAAATCAATTGGGATAGGTACTGGACACTGACTTTAATTAACTTACTAGTCCCACTCCAATCTATATTTAATTGGGGTAGGTGCTGGACACTGATCCCAATTAATTTACTATTCCCACTCCAATCTATATTTAATTGGGGTAGGTGCTGGACACTGACCCTAATTAATTTACTATTCCAACTCAAGTCTAAAATTAATTGGGGTAGATGCTGTAGAGTGACCCTAATTAATTTACTATTCCAACTCCAGTCTAAAATTAATTGAGGTAGGTGCTGGACAGTGACCCTAATTAATTTACTATTCCAACTCCACTCTAAAATTAATTGGGGTAGGTGCTGGAAACTTACTTTAATTAACTTACTATTCCCACTCCAATCTATATTTAATTAAGATAGGTGCTGGACACTAATCTAGATTAAGTTAATTTTCTCACTATAATCACTATTAAATTAACAAATTATATACCAGTACATGATTTTATTAATATTTTTTTTTCTTTGTAACATATTTCCTAAGACTTCCGATAAAAATAATTTAAAAAAAATATATTTACACTTCACTAAATTTAATAAAATAGAAATATATTTATAATACAAATTACATTAATTTTTTTAATATTTTAAACATTTATTAATAGATATTTTTCAAAATGTAACAACCTTCTCTCCTATAAACACTATATTATACTTATTAATATTACTTAAAATTAGATTTAAATATAAAAATAAAACATTGTTTCTTATACAATATATACAAATTAAATTAATATTTGTACTTAAAACACCTCACCCTTATAATCAATAAATTCAACATCCAAATCATAAAATCTTTTTTTTATTAAAAATTAATTTAATAATTTATATTTATAATTTTAAAATTGTTCCCAATTTTTTATTTTAAAACAATCCCTATCCATATCCCCTATAAACTCAACATCCCACTACAAAATTTTAATTCAAAATTCCAATTTTTAAATAAAAAATTTTATATTAATTTTTAAATTATCCAAATATTTTTGTGAATATTTTGAAAACAATCCCCAAATTTTCCCCATATAAACACAACATACCAATCCTAAAAGTTAACTTTAAAATGAGAAATGTAAAATATATTCATAGATAAAATTAAACAATTATACAAATTAATTTAGTATTTTTAAAAGACACCCACCCTTATCCCCTATTAACACAACATCCCACTCCTAAAATTTTAAATGAAATTCGAAATTCAAATTAAGGGGCCCATTACGATGTCGGGCGGAAGCACTACCGCCGTGCCATTGGAGGCAAAAACCGCCAGATACCGTCCGCCAGCTACGGCCCATACGCCCGCTAAATTAGGATGTGAAAAGTCAGCCAAACACCGCCCGTAAGCCAGCGACGCCGCCCGCCATCAAAGTGCGCCCGTCCACGTAGCGGTGCGAGCCAATGGAGACACACCGTCCGACGAAATGACGTACCGCCCGGCGTACAAATTACGATGCCACAACCAAACAGCTCCCCCGGCTAAGAGACACCGCACGAGATACCAAGGCGGAATCCCGACTGCTGAGTACGGAGACCAAAAAGGCGGCCCACCCCGACATGAATCCTGCACTCCAGGCCATCCCCATGCTCTACCTGATGCACCACCTAGGAGTGAACGCACCGCGGCGACGCAGGTAGGCAGACACACAACAAGGGCACGCAAACACTTTAAGGGCGGAAAAACTGTACAAGGGCCCCCCAGACACCCCTGTGTGGACAGGACACATCCACCACTGTACCCACAAATGTCCCACCTGTCAAAATGAAACAACTCGCAACATCCGGGCACACACTACCCGGGACCAGGAAGTGACGTCCCTGTCACGGCACCGCAGCGCAGCGGCGATGACGCAGGTACATATGCGCACAACGCAGAGGCCAACAACAGCGCCATGCATGGGCTGCACACAAACACCACAGGGTCACAACTACACACCCCACACACCAGCCCCACCCTGAAGGCACATGTCACGTGGCATTCCTGCATCAGTCATGTCCCCAACCGACAACTCACAGTTGCCAACCTGATGTCACACAAGTGTCCCGAACAGGGGAGTGATGTGATGCCAAAATAGGACACACCCTTGTGTGCAAAACATGGCGAAGCACACAGCGGCAGCTACATAACAGCGCAGAATATGGACCTCGTCCGCAAAAGGCACGCCAGTACCATCCAAAAATACCAATACCATCCTGCTCGCAATATCAAGACATGCAATGTACAAAATTGAAAAACCCTGCTGCCTGAGAACAGGTGTTTTAAAATTCCTACACCCACACAGAAGCCCCAATGTATAGCGGAAACGCAGTGTCCCGCCCACACACAGGAGAGCAGATAGCACTGAATGGCCTTCCATTCCTACTCTGAAATCACATTGCAACAATTCATGCAGGAGAATGGAGCCATTGTACCAACAAGAAGCCAAACAGAGCCATGCAGAGTAAACCGTCCACTGGGCAGATAGCGCCCAACATGAAAGAAAGTTAATAACAAAAAAAAGTAAATATACCACTCCTCCATGTGGGTCAAATGCAAGTAATCTGGAAGGAGTCAGACACAACTGGCCTTGACCATTCATTGAAGCATGTGGGTTGAGGGCCTGTGTCCTCCACACAAGCTATAACCCAAGTCCTGCCACCGTACAACCATTCCAGAATTCCCAGCAACGTCGGAGGTTGCACTCTGCTGACTGCACAGCCAGCCGGAGCACGCCATCACATCGCCCTGTAGCAAAATGGCTGTTGCACCACTGCTTCCCAACTACGCCGGACAGATGCAGCTGTACATTGAGAGCCTGCTTCAGATAGTGGGCTGTGAAAATCTGGCCATGCTGAACGTAAGTTACCGAGTAACTTACCGCATCGCAATGTTCAGCTGCGTCGTCCCCGTATTCTGCTGTCGGAGGTGTCCGTTCCACTGTCCTGTGGATTTATGTCTCTCCAACCCGGCATGTCCAAAGGCGGACCTGGTACACTTGTTTGCACCCCTGGACGCCCACGACAGGATCTGTTCAGTGTATGGGGGCATGGCGTATGTGGCTGCAATTGGACACACACTGCAATGGAACCAGTGTGCCTCCACACAACGTATACTGGATCACAGTTTCATCTAATGTCATCCAATATGTCCCATCAGGCTTCTACAAGGGACAACTTACGATGAACACATTGCCAGCCACCATCTGCTTCATTGGATGGCATCCATGTTTACCACCAATGCCATTGATGCCCTGCTGGAAGGTATCGCATACCTGACAACTTGTCAATTCATCGGGCCCCGACTCAATACCCACAATTGAACAATGATGTTCAACACCGTACCTATGCTTGGCTTTCGCACGGACTGAGCAGTTAGCTGTACAACAACTATACCAAACAACCTGCAACAAACACCACACCATCAACTCCACTGCCATGACATCGGACATTTTCGGGACATGCACTCTGTTCCTCACCATATCCCGTATCTCTGCATGAACAGGGGGAGGAAGATGTATGGGACTTGTGTACAGTAACCACATGGACAATACTGCACGAACAACTATGCCATAATATGCATTCAGCGCACCGGAACACATGCACCGGTCAGTGCACACTAATCTGTCTGCTGTATTACGTGAGAACTGATACCTCACCTTCGTCTGTACTTCCGTGCCCGGACTTTTGCATGGACAACAAATGCATCCCCCAACAACATGACCCCAGTGATTGTGTCATGTTCAGTAGCCACCACATTGCAACAACTAGTGAGACGCTGCTGCATGCATGTAGGCTCATGCTCTGATGTCACCTCTCACGCAGGTGTGTCGGAGTTACTATTGTAGTAAACCTGTACCATGGAACTGAGATGTACTGTGCCCATGATGTCAAGCTGTCTCGTAGGCAAAATGAATATGGTCTGTGTCAAAGTCTACAGCTCTTCAGTAATTAGCAAATGTACTTTAGCATAGCAAGGGCAAGGCAGTTGTAACTCTGAAGCCTTCATCCCACAGTCAACAACTAATCACATCTACACGTACCGCCTTTTGTATGTGTAATCATGCTAAGTATATCCTCCACATGCATTTCGCTGCCAGTAGTGTCCACTATACTGCATCACAGAGGACGTAAGTCCAAATACATGCCTTGAAGCTAATATGTGACTCTGCTGAATTATTTCACGAAGACAAGTACGAATGAGAGAGGATGAGAGTGTGTGAAGTACACGACAGTCGTGAGATGACCATGTAGTCCAGTGTCATTGGATGTCAACGTATATGAGTAGCCGCAACAGTCGACATAGTGAAATACTACAGCTCGTGGGCCAGGACATGTCAGACTCTGACGTGGCATAACAGATCATCACATTAACACTGACGGCCTGGTCACTACAAAGCACAGTCCTACATATGTCTGCAATTTCCTTCACAGTCTGACATCACACTCAGCAAGCAAAAGTAAGAGCCACGCAAAAGCATGCTACAGCAATGCCTGACAAAACACACACACGACATCAGTGTGGGTGGGCAGGACTGCACAGTGAGTAAGAACTGCAGAAATTCACATACATGCTCAATTGAACAAGGCACAATCTTGACAGTCACACACCCTGCAGACACACAACTTCCGAAACATATCAAGTAGGAGTCAGCCTGAACTGCAAGGACACACCCACACACTGCACACTGTGCAACATACAACACACACATGTGAACACATTCACAGACCTGAACATGGATACAAACATCCACCATGGGCCTGGGTAACCCATGTGTGTAGTCGACATTGCCAGACCACACACACACACCAACACTACCCCAAAGTCACACCACTCACACCACACACATCTACACCTCCCATATGCACACATTGAAAGTAAGCCATGTGCACAGGCACAATGTACATCACAAAACTAACATACACCTACACTGCTGGCCACACAGCAAGTAAGCACACACATACCCGCATACTCTGCGCATGCTGCCTGTCATCCTGTGGCTAGACTCACACCCTGTGCATTGCTTGCAGGCAAACATGACACGGATACATTTCCCCAGAAATACCACCAAATACATGCTGTCAATCCGTGTCACAGAAAAGCATATTCATCACACACACAAGTAGCAGAGTCTGAAAGAAGTGTAGTCCCTGCCACGTGTACAACACATTGGAATGTGAGACCAGACATTGCAATTGCTGAGGTACCATACACGGCATGTGCCTCATTTAACCATGCACACACTGCAACTACTGCAATCATCAACTACACAGATACAACCGACTACAGGAACAACAGCATCCAGTCACAGATTACATAGACAGGCGGCAAAATTGATCAACCCCAGGGACAGTGGCCAGTTCGATGTGCCGAGTAGAGACACGAAGAGCTGCGTATGCAATGTGTGTGAGTGTACCCTGCCATGGCCAGCAACACTGCCATGGCAGTCCCAATAGCCATTACAGCCACCACTGTGTCACAGGTAGATGTGTGAGTGTGCCTACCATTCAAACAGGATGCCAGTTCGACTCGGTGCTGTTTGTGTGCTACGGGACAGTTGCAGGTCCGCCCCTGAGAGAGAAGCACAACTGTGGAAGACACACATGTGTCATGTGAAGCGGGAGTTCTGCTTGTCCCAGGTGGGTGGTTGTGACGGGTAGGTGCACACATGCATTGTTGAAACAGACTGTGTTGGGAGGATTCCGGAGCACTAGATTTCCACTGTCTTGGGCATTTGGAAAGCCCACCTGTCTGGGGATGAATGTGAACTCGTGTGGGCACAACAGGCGGGCACACGATCAATGCTGCATCAGGTGTAGACGTTAGCCCACCCTCTGTGGACATGCTGGATACTGCTGTGCGTCTGCCAGGCCCTTGCCAAGGCACTCACATCCCCTGTCCACCAGGTGTACCCCCAACATTGTCCACCTGCACAGGCTACCCAGGGCACGGGATGGCAGTGGAGCTTGGTGGGTGGGAGGTCATGGCGCCCTTCTCCTGGTCACATCTCGCAGGCAACACATCCTCATTGTGCAGCATGGCACAAGTCAAAAATAAGTAGTGGGGGGACGCACACATCACGACCGGAAGTGACGTCACGAAAGGTGGCTTGCACCATCTGACTTATTGCCTCCCTTCCCCCACCGTTACATGCGATTGCAACAGAGAAGCCAGCGCGTGCACAGGCAGCTCCGAGCTCGCCCCAGAGAGGCCAAAGAGTGAATGTGTGGGTCCATTAGCTCCAGTTATCGTGCCCGCGTGTAAATTATTGCTGGCACGCCGTCCACCCACGTGGCACCCCGAATCGAGACCTGGTGTGCAGGCAAAGTGTCCTATTGGCTTAGCGATATGTGTGAGTTGCATGACACTCGTTGCCAGGGGATGGCTCGGAGGCCCGTCACCCTGAGGCCCATGTCTCACCACATGGGTCCCTTGTCAATGGCAGCGGTAGTAATGACTATGCGCGCCGGGGTGGGTCCACCTTTCGTCTGGGATTGTGTTGCATGTGGTGTATCCGGACTCCGGATGCTGTCATGCATTGTCACTGTTGTCCAGGTCTCGAGTCGGGGTACCACGCTGGTGGACGGCGTCCCACCACTGATTATACCGCGAGACAGATAACTTGGTCAAATGGACCCACACATCCACTCTTTGGCCTCTCTGGGGCGAGCTCGGAGCTGCCTGTGCATGCGCTGGCTTCTCAGATGCAAACGCATATTGGGGTGAGCGAGGGGAGGCCATTAGTCTGACGGTGCAAGCCACCTTCCGTGATGTCACTTCCTGTCATGACGTCAGCGTCCCCCCACTTCTTCTTTTTCGGACTCGTGCACTGCTGCTGTCAGATGTGCCACTCCCCAGGGGGGTGGAGAAAGGGTCAGGAATGTCAGCCTGAGATTGGCCCAGTTGAAGGCCCACCTTGACTGGGGGGGACAACCATTGGACAGTCTGGTGTAGCCCACCCACGCGTACATGTGGGTCCTCCATGAACTATGTCACCTGTGGCAAAGTGATGTCATGGGCAATGACGTCATTGAGGAGAGCTGTCTGCCCCACGCAGAGATGGCGCATCAGCTCAACAGACCCAGCACTGAGGGCAGCAGGGGTCACATGTGCAGGGGCAGCTGTGCCTGGTGTGAAGGACACTCTATCCTTCATCCCTGTGCCGACACGTGTTGCACCAGTGGAAGTGGATGGGAGGGCGGGAATTGGCCTCCGCGTGGCTGAAGAGGAGCCAGAGTCCACGTCCCCTGTGTTAGCAAACATGGATGCATCACCTCTGTCCTCAGATGACGCCGAAATTGCCGTCTCGGCCTGTGATTCATCCAGCACACGTCTGGCCCCTCGGAGGCGCTGGTCACATCTGTCTCACTCTGCACCTGTGCAGCTGCTACATCCGATGCCACACCACTGTTGAGAGTCCCCTGTCCCTCAGCACCCAGGGGAGATGCCACATGAGAGAGAGCGAGGTGGCCTCACTCATCTGGCATCAATTAAACAGACATGTGCAAGGGAAGCAGCACAGAACATTCCCAAATCCACATTTTGCACGATACCTGTGCAATTGTATACAGCCACCACAATCAACACGTAATGGCTGGCGTACAGTAAATGAAGCCACAAATTAGTGGCACATGTGTTGTGCACATAGCACTACACCCGGCATGTGTTATGCACATAGCACAACACCCGGCCTGTGTCACCCTGCGACCATAGCCACAAATCGCGGTGTGCACACCCACTGTCCTGATGGTGGCAAGGATGACCACTACGTAATTAGGCCAAAGACATACCTGCATGGAGCAGATTGGGACACCACTCACACAGACTGCAACATGACAGGCCACAATGGCCATGAGCCCATGCCATCCACTTGTCGTTCACACGAGCACAACTGCTGTTGCACAGTGTGCCAGATGTCTAAGTACCAGAGATATGAGGTGAGGCATCGCACACATATGACCGAACGAAATCAGAGTAGGCACAGTGCCTCTAACATACATGTGAATTGCCACTCCAGCCTACTACAGGTTGTTCCTGAGGGCTACGACTCTGAGTGCATTGAGAATGCAGAGTGCTCAAATTACATCTTGAGCCTCAGGACTAGCATATGCATGTCAGTTGCACACAGCACAGAGTACACTTACAACCCACTGCATCACACAACAAACATCACATTACCCAGAATATGGGTAGGCTGTGGACACATGCTGCCTCTCACAGCAAAAGACACCATCCCACAATACTGTACACTTGCTTGCTGCTGATGCCCCAACAAACGTGCATCCGGCACAGGCTGTGTGACTGTCAAGATGCAGACCATTACTGGTGAAATGCAGCGCCGTGCTGATCTGACAATACGAGGGAGCATCCCCCGATTTGTCATCGCCACGTAGTAGCTCATCTGGCAGATGCCATCACACCCTTTGTGGAATTGGCTGCACTGTCGGTCACACATACACAGAGGCATCAACTTGGTTGCAATGGCTCATCACAAGCCCTTGGGCTGGAGGACTTCCAACTGCAGGGATGGTACACAGGAGGCTTGGAATATCACTCATACACTTCTCAACATCACCCACATCCACCAATCACAGTGGCATGCTGCTGACCCATCACAAATACTCCGAGACGTTTAACAGAGCCAAGAAGTAATCGGACATGGCCTAACAGCATGTGTACACCACACGTGAATGCATGCTGGTGGGAGTGTGTACACAGTACCTGTCCAACCCATTCACATGCAGGTTGCCAGCACATTGAGCAATGTGTAGTCTGCCCACATCTACTGTCCATTGTCAGGTGGACCAACACAAAGATCACAAGGGAACACATTTTTGTGGGTGTACCCACTGTGTCCAACACTGCGCAGCCCTCAACGTACTCGCCCTGTGCATGGCTCACCCCGCAATGGAGGTCACATTCAGTGCCACTATCTCTCACACACATCCCTATCACAAGGCATGGTGTCCAATCGACAGGGCTGAGTTAGCGCAATTCAGGAGGGTCCTGAACAAAAGACACATGTAACCCACTGTGCAGTCTGTGTTGTCTCCTTCTGGGATTGTGCGGTCAATGTGCAGCCCAGGTCTGCTGAGACTGAGAAGGGCAGCATGGACCCAGCCTGCCATTCTCACAAGCAAGAACTGCCCTGAGACCTGCATTGCCAAGTGGCTGCGTCACTGGATGTCTGACATGAAGATGCCATGTACCACCACTCGGGAGGGACATGCATGGCTAAGCGCCAGAGAGCCTACATACCCCTTCCACCTGTAGTAAGCATGGTGAGCAGTGCATGTTGGAACCCCACAGGCTCTGACTCATAGTGCTGCTGATCAACGACATGTGTGTCCCCCACATGCATTGCCACACACACTGTAGTTGTCTTCCACACACTACTATTGCATTAAATAGCCTTGGCCAGTGTGCGTGGAGCTCGGATTCCAGGATCTCCAGCTCCTCGCTGGTGTGTGGACCTGGACATATCTTCAGAGTCGTCGACGTGAAGGTGGACAGGTGGCAGCAGCAGCAGGTGTTGTTGAGGGATGCCAGGCTGCAGTCCCTGGTAGCTGTGGTAATGCCGGTCTCCCTCCCACATTCATATAGCCCCCGGGGCTGTTTCAGTGGGTCCAAGCTGCTGCAACTGGTGTACCATGTCTGCCTGCTTCAAATGCACACAATGGCCTGCTCCGAGCTGTCCCGGGACGCTTACCTCTATAGTCGAACACGCAGGGTGCAACCGCGAGGCCATTAGAGTTGGCCTCAAGGGCCTGGCCCATGGCGGGTACAGTCCGCTGGTGCCATGTGGACTCCACAGTTTAATGTGTGCCATGCATCTGCAGGTGTGGCCATGACTTGTGTGTGGGAGCAGGTCCACACTGGACAGGGCCACTTCATGCTGTGTGCATAGGCAGGGACGGCCAGTGCTCAGCCTCCACATGTCTGGTTGGCACATCATCATGTACACATTGGCATGGGAGCATGGGATGTGCATATGCACACATATGCCATATTTCTCTATGTACAGCTCCCACTTGGCACGTGCAACGTTACGTGTCACTTGTGATGTGTATTTGCATTCACACAGCTGTGTTGTCATGGAGTTGTCAATGTGTACACCTGTCAATGTGTGTTGAAGGTGTGATACGTACAGTGCTGTACATTGGGTGAAGTAGGGACATCATTGACTGTCTCATCTCCCATTGTGCAACAGGACCCACTTGTTTGGGCCGCTCAGCCCGTGTACATTGTGTTGTTGGTGTGTGCCATACTCACCCGGCCTCGGAAGCTGTGTCAGGCACAGCAGCTAGGTATATTGCCGTGGTGTTGCCGCTTCCCACATATGCAGTCTGAAATCATCATCATGCCTTTCAAGCTATTATGGCCTAAATCCCCATGTGCATGCTCATAGCAATGGTTTGTGTCAGTGGTCATTGCTATTGGTAAGGGGACCTGTGTAAGAGTATTGTAGCTGTGCTGTCCCTGCTTGTCAGCTGTTCTGTGATTCTATTGCTTTGTCAGTAATTTTAGTTTTGTGTATGTGAAAATGCCATGTGGTGTGTTGCATTGACATGTGTCCACTTCCATCTGTCCTAGGAGGAGACCAAACATACATCGCCCCTACCAATTGCTGGCAGACATGGATGATGTGGAGGTAATCAGGAAATTCCGTCTGGACCGACCCACCCTGCATCACCTATGTGCCTTGTTGGAACCCCACCTTCGTCCTCGCAGGGTGTATCCAACTGCATTCACCCCCAAGGCTAAGGTGATGGCTGCACTGCATTTTTTCGCCACAGGATCATTCCAACACACAGTGGACAGTGGAGGTGGAATGTCCCAACCCATGTTCAGCATGGTGCTACGGGATGTCCTGTCAGCCATGATGCTGTACAGGAACCGGTACATCCAATTCCCCAGGGCACGTGATTTGGCAGCAGTGAAGGGTGCTTTCTATGCCCTTGGACGGATCCCCCACGTTGTTGGTGCAATTGATTGCACCCATGTTGGCCTTGTTGCACCACAGGCCAAGGACCACATTTATCGCAATCGCAAGCATTTCCACTCCGTGAATGTGCAAGTGGTGTGCCTTGCGGACATGGTCATCACACACGTGTGTGCGAAGTTTCAAGGATCCGCACATGACTCGCACATCATGCGCAACAGCATCCTTCCACGTCTGATGACCAATCTGCAACCGGACCGTGCATTGATTGTTGGTGAGTATGTATACTCGTGTAGCGTGCTGGGTGTGACATGCTGTCTTGTGTCCTGTTGGAATTGCAACGATTCTCTGCGTTCCTCACACCCAGGTGACTCAGCTTATCCTAACGGGCCTTGGCTGCTGAGCCCATTACGTCATCCTCGGACACCAGCTGATGTCCGATACAATGAGGCACAAGGGAGGGCCAGACGTGTGGTGGAGCGGACTTTTGGACTCCTGAAGTCCAGATTCAGATGCCTGGACCGCACCGGGGGTGCACTGGCGTACTCACCACAGAAGGTGTGCCAGGTAGTTGTGGCATGCTGCATGCTGCACAATCTGGCGATTCGCAGGCAGATCCCCCTGATAGTGGATGACAGTGATCAGCCAGGGCCCCCGCCTGCAGACCAGGACGGGTCCAGTGACGAGGACAGTGGAGAGGAGGAAGCTGTGAATGTGCGTCAGCAGCTCATCGCCCGCTACTTCACTTGACGGTGAGTGACCATGTACGACGGCTGGTGTTGCTGTAGTTGTGTAGGTGTATGTGTGCATTGTGACGGCGGCCTATTGTTCACTGAGTGCTGTGTGGCAATGGTCCATGTCCAGGGTAGTATGCCACTGACAGTGGCTGTAGCATTGTGCCCTGTTGCTCTGTGAGATGTGTGTACATTGCTTAAAGTTGATGACAAGTACTGTGTGATGAGTGTGTGACACACACATTCAATGGACTCTTGTTCTGTTTTTCACCCCTAGGTCCCTACAGCCTCTCCTGGCCTATCGACATACCACACTCCAGATGCATTTCTGATCATGGTGACGGTTGCACATCCTTGAATAAACACAGAGCACATACAACAGAATGTGATCCAGGTGTATTTATTTACAGCGGTGACATGTGATTGTGGGCAAGGTGATCACAAAAGTGGTGCATGCTGAAACAATGAGTTGACGGTCATGACTGCGTGATGGTCAAGGTGTACCCATGATGTTCTATGTCCACAGTCCAACAGACACATGCCATTCACATGGCAGTGTGGGGTAGGATCGTAGTCCAAGTGAATGCAGTAGGTGGCCACCGTGGCTGGCTGACTCACTGGCGTTTGGAGCGTGCGAAGTACTCTCTGGACACCTGTTTCCTCTTCGGACGGCCCCTTCCACGTTTGGGAGGGGTGGTTGTGTTGGTGGGCTGCTGGTGGTGGCTGAGGACTGCCCACTCGCTGTGGACGCAGGGGAACTGGATGTTGCACGACCCTGCGCCACAGCACGTGGTGGCGGAGGTGGTGTGGCTGGCCTTGCTTGGGCCCTCACCACCACCACCAGCTGGCCCATGAGGTCCACAAGTTGGTCCATATGGGTCACGAATTGGCCCATATGGGTGTCCATGGACCTCAACACCCCAAGGACTTCCCGCGTGTCGGCAGATGACCTGGCCCATTGTCCTTGGGCCTCTTCATAGGCCCCAAGGACTCTGGCGATTTGCGGCAGTGCTTGGCTCCCAGGCTCAGATGGCGTTGGCCTGACCCTGCTCCTCCCACCAAAACTGCTGCCACCGAC
This sequence comes from Calotriton arnoldi, assembly GCA_963921515.1. Taxonomy (NCBI): domain Eukaryota; kingdom Metazoa; phylum Chordata; class Amphibia; order Caudata; family Salamandridae; genus Calotriton; species Calotriton arnoldi. Next base: position 75,597 of record CAWUFW010011998.1, on the reverse strand, counting down.
CTGCCCACTCGCCACATTGGTCACCCCGGTCCTCGGTCTGGCTCCCAGGGTCGAGCCCGACGGGCGTACCACCCCTTGCGCAGGTTGAGTGGTCAGGGAGGGCCTGGTGGTGGTTGCGGCGGTGTTGGTGGCTGCAACGACCGTGGCAGCAGGGGTCTGGGACTGGTCAGCAGCCCTGGGTGATGGGTTGGTGGGTAGGAGGGGGCCTGGGGAGCGGTTGAGCCCTGCCACACCAGATGTGCCTGCTCGGGGGTCTTCGTCCGAAGAGGTGTCCAGGTCTTCCACATCCGTGAGTCCGGGTCGGGGGCTTGTGGACTGGCTGTGCCGGCTGCTGTCTCCCTCTCCAGCGTCAAGCTGTTCGGCACCTGTGGGGCGGATAAGATAGGTTATTGTGTTGCACCTTGCAAAGTTTGTATTAGTTGTCTGACATTCACAGTTTGTGCACTGTCGTGCACAGATTTCCCAGATACGTGTGTGTGGATATACAATGTGTGTATGCGTGGGCAAGGCAATGGAATTGTGTGATGTGATCATATGGCATGGGACGGATTTGGAATGCCAATGGGTGTGTGTTGCTGTACACCTACATTTTGTGGCTTGGGTGTATGCGGTGTCCAGCCACATCAACGCTTTTGTGATGAAATATGGTTTTGGGGTTCAAATGGAACGCTTAGAAACGCTGATGGCAAAAGGGGTACAGCCCACTCAACGCTTTTGAGGTGTAATATGGTTTTGTGGTACATACTGTGACATATGGGTGCAGAAGGGGACATGTGTTTTGGCCACATGACACTGCAGAGACAAAGGTGTGTGTATGTCTAACATACCCAGCATATCTGCTCACTGTTATCATTTTGGGACATTACACTGCAAGCATTGTAGTGAGTGAGTGATGTTGTGTGCCACACAACGTATTGCAGATGGGCCAATTCCTTGGTGTGCGTGCTACCCTCAGCCATGTGCAGCAATGCAGTGCTCTTGGGGTGTTGACTATATTATGTATGTTGTAAATCACAGTGTGACGTCCGCTTCAGTCACTGCAGACACATTATTTGTCATCGGCAGGAATCTTTGCTGAACTACTGTATAAGGGACAACTGTTCAGATGATATACCTTTCATGACACTGGGGCTGAAAGACGAGATGGATGAGATGTTGAATGTGCATTGTGTAGCTGTGTGGTTCATGGGTCCAGTGGTGTATGTGACATTACTGTGGTTCCACTCTTTTACTTTGAGCCAGGTTAGACTTACATGGGCGATGTTGTACGATGTCAAGGGAACAAGCAGACAAGGCTACATGGGCAAGACTTTGATGGTGTTGCTGATGTGTGTGATTAGTGGCACAGTGCACGCCGTGTGGGTCAGTACTCCAGTGAGACTTGTGCATGCAGACGTGACTCCTTACGTGTTACTGTATTTGAGATGGCTCATGTGGGCTATGACTCTGTAATTCATGTCCGTGTGCACATTAGTCACATGATTATGACAGGGAGCAGTGCTGCCTGTTCCTCTGCTACGTGACATGTCCCAAATGTTAGTCGTAATACAGTCCTCATGCCTACAGACACCCCGCCCTGTACAGTAGTCTACCTACTTGTTGGTTTGGAGGGCGCAATGCAATGGATGCCACATGGTTATGGGAGGGAGGGGTGCTCCATCTTGCTGGTCTGTGGGAGTGGGGGCGGTGTTGTGAGTTGTGGTGATGGCTTACCACCCACAGACACCCCTCCATGTAGGGTAAGATATCTACCTGTCGGCTGAAGGTGTGCACTGCAGTGGCTGAGACATGGGTGTGGGGAGTGCTCCATCTTGCTGCGCTGTAGGACTAGGGGCCTGGTGGGTGTTGTACTTCAGCAGTCCCCCCTCCGAACCACAGACTTTGTGTTAAGGCTACTTACCTGTTACTTGTTGGTTAGTGCAGCTATGGCTGACACATGAGTGTGGGTGTGGGCGGTGCTCCTTTTGGCGCATCTGGAGTACAAGGGGACCTGATGGGAGTTGCGGTGCTGGCTGACTGTACACATGCCCCCATGGTTTTGTTAGTTGGTAGCTTTGGGCTGAGTGTGTGGGAGTGTCTGTTGCATGTGTGAGTGATGTCTTGTGTATTGTGTACTGGACATGGGGGTGTTTGTCCCTCGGAGCTGTGGCAGTCTGGTAGTGCATGACAGTACATAGCGATGTGCTGGTATACATTTGTTTGTACTTACCAGCCTCCACTCCCCTGGTATTCTGGTGAGACTCTCCGGATGTAGGATGCCTCGCACCTTCTCCTCCCACGCCTTGAAGGTCTTGAATAGCGCGGGATTTCCTCCGCCAGTCCTGTCACCCAGCTGCCGATTCTTGGCCTCCTTCTTTCTGACCACGCTTTTCAGGTCGTGCCACCTCTTAGTGATTTCAGCTCGGTTGCGTGGCACGTTCCCGACTGCATTCACCTGGTCTACGATCCTGCTCCACATTCTGTTTCTGGTGGCTACTGGTGTCTGTTGGACCTGGTTCCCATAGATTTGTGGGTGCACCTTGATGATCTCGTCGACCATGACCGTCAGCTCAGTGGCAGTGTACTTGGGCATTCTTTGTGCTGCCATGTGTTGGTATTTGTGGTGCTGGTGCGGTGTGTGTGTGGTGTGTGATGTGCAGGGGGTTAGTGGGGCCGGTGTTTGGTGGTGGTGGTGGTGATGGGTGTGATGGGTGCGTGCGTGTGGTGTGCTGCTGTCCTTTGTGGCTCTCTGTGTTCTCTCCTCTCGTCTTCGCTTTGTAGTGGTGCAAGGGATTGTGGTCTGTGAAAGGGCTGCTTTTGTACTTACCTATGTGGGTGTGTCATGATGGACTGTTGTTTTCAGGTGTGTTGTGGCTGGTGTTCTGGGATTTGTAGTTTTTTAGTTTTGCCAGGGGGGATGTGTCTTTGGGATGTGTTCTGTGTTTGGGTATTTGGGCGTGGGTTGCTGTGTAGACTTGTTGGCCATGTTGTGTGTGTTTCTTTGGCTCCGCAGATGATTTCCGTGCATGGACGTGGCCGCCAGGGCTTCCGCCGTGTCAGTTTTCATCACTGTTGTTAACGATGGCGGGCGGAGAATATGTGGAATTACCGCGCTCATGTCGGGGAGATCATAATTTCACGGCCGGTGTCTCGGTCGTCAGGGCGGGGGGTTTTGGGTTGTCGTGCGGGTTTGCGTCCGTGGCGGACAGATTATCTTCTACTCGGACATGGACGGGCGGTATTTTGTGTGTTTTTAACGCCGCGGGCGCTGTTCGCTTCGCGACATCATGATTGTTCGGTCGGTATTCACACGGTGTAGGCGGGCGGATTTTTGAGGCTATGGTAGATGGCGGATTTTTTACCGCCGGGTATCGTAATGGACACCTAAATTTTGATTTTGATTTTTTTAGAATTTAATGAAATTATGTTAATATTTTTAAAAACACTCCCCACCCTTATCCCTAATAAACACAACATCCCACTCCTAAATGTTATAGTGAAATTCGAAATTAAATTGTAAAAATTAAAAAAAAAAATTATTTAAAGAATTTATATTAATATTTTTTAAAACACTCCCCACCCTTATCCCCTATAAACCCAACATCCCGCTCCTAAAATGTTAAATGAAATTCAAAATTCAAATTCAAATTTGATTTTTAATTTTTTACAATTTAACGAAATTATGTTCATATTTTTTAAAACACTCCCCACTCTTATCCCCTATAAACCCAACATCCCGCTCCTAAAATGTTAAATGAAATTCAAAATAAAAAAAATTAATTCATACTTAAAATATAAACATTTTGAAAAATAAAATTAACTTTTTTAAAACACTCCCCACCCTTATCCCCTATAACCCAACATCCCGCTCCTAAAACAATATAAAAATAAAACATTATTATACACATTTTAAACACAATTTAATACTTAACATTCACCATAAAATATTTTCACATGTCGATATTTGTGCTTTCCATATTACTTACATCGATATTTACCTACACACCTCAAATCGATATTTTTTACATCGATATACAGAACATCGATATTTAACACTGTCGATATTATCAACTCGATATTTCTGTATGTCGAAATAAAAAACTCGATATTTTGTCTGTGCACCCAGGCAGACACTTGGCCTACCATCCACCCCCACCACCTCCACCCATACGGATGCTGTGTTCTCAGCTCTCACACAGACTTGAGAGCCAGCCCCACTCAGCAGTATGGCACATTTTCCTGTCTGCACTGGTCGGCTAATACTCACAGTGGTCACAGGGAGACAGGAGTTGGTGGGGAAAGAGTGACACCTGCATTCTCTCAGCTCTCTCTGGTTTGTGGAGCCCTGAAGAAGTCAGAAGTAATGTGGATGAGACCTCCAGCCACCATTGATTCCTCTCGAGACTCTGTGAGCACAGGGGGCGAAGGCACTGGGGACACACGTCCTTACCTTCGTGATGTTACAACAGGAGGAAACAACTTTTGTGTCCTACTGTTGTACACATATTGATTGATTGACTGTTGTAAAATCAAATCAGTGAATAACTGGATTCCATCTAGTCATTCATGATAAAGATTTCCAGTGGAAGCCGTATGTAACAAACGCCCACACCAGAATGAAACACACATGAGTGTGGGATAAGCACAAGTTAGAAAGACAGTAGAGGGGAAAACATGCAGCATAACTGTGTGCAAATGTAATGCCTTGAAAAATAATCTGAGTACAGAGGGAGGTGGGGGGTTTGGTGAAGTCCCCCTTCTTGGTGCCCCATGTGTTTCATTGGGTTGAGGTTTCCAAAGGATGTGGCCCAAGGGCCATGCCCTGCACCAAACTGCTGGGCACCACTCAAACAAAATGTGATGCTGTTACTGTGGCAGGTGAGGCAAGTGGTGTCATTTAGGCAGAAGAGTGTCCAAAGGTCACCCTGTGGAAACAGCAGGTAGTATAGCGGTGAAGGTGAGGGGTCTGGTGAACTTGGGGACAGGAATGGCCAAAGCTTATGTGCCACACTCAGTGCCCATCAGATATGTCCAGCGGGTACTGGTTAAGCCTCTAGGTATTGTTCTATTTGTTCCCCTTTAATCTGATTAAATATTTACTGCTTTTCACTATGTCTTTTCACAAATAATTGGGTCTTGCACGTGTGTTGCAGTTCCTGCCGTAGTCCTAAGAGTTCTTGTTAAAAAGCTTAATCTGCAGACTTGTGTAAATATACCAAGCTCATCTAAAAGTGGGATCACTGCCCATGCGCCAATGAGTAGTAGCAATAGTCCGTGGCGGCTGGCAACTCTGGAGAGTGGTAAAAACGGGCAAATGGGTGCATGCATGCACAGTAATTCTAAGGCACCTAAGTTAAAACTAAACAAAATACAAAATTAACTTGCCTTGATCTTGCTTGCTGCATGATATGTCATCCTCACTCCAATTGTTCTTCTTTTCTCCTCTCCAGGCATCAGGGCGGACCCCAGCCAACTCCCTTAACCAATCCTGGCACTGCTCTCATGCTGTTGAACAGCATGAGAGAAGCGCCAGGATTGGAGGGAGTGACCTTCCTTAGCACTTTCAAGGGCACTGGAGGCCTGTGCTTGCTCTAAGTGCACAGCCTACTCCCGGATGCTGCCACTCAGCAGCAATGGCCCACCCTGTCCTGACACTCGGTTTGAGACGAGTTGGTTAATTAAAATGCTAATAAATTAACTTTATTACACAATTTTATTTTACATCTTTGGGGCTTTTCTGGAGGCATATTAGTAGTAGGGTGATGCTCTTCCGCTCTAATGGATGAGCCGCTCCTGCCAATAGTGCTTCAACTGTCAGATGATGGAACAGTAAATTCTCTCTCACCCATTCATCTTCACAGGAATGGCAGCACCTGAAAGATTTTCAGGTGACCTCATCAGTTTCAAACCTTAATGGTCAAATGTAAATTACATTTTTGGAAAAATCCCTAACAATTTACCTCCAGTCTAAAGTTACATTTATCATTGCGTATCTGAATAAGGATGCTTTAGCATGGGCCATGCCTTTAATCTTAAACACGGTGCACAGCTTTACAATTTTTCTGTTTTTGTACAATAGCTTATGGCCATCTTTGGAAGGAAACAATCTAAGACGGCGGCTCATGCAGTGTTACTTACTCTCCTACAAGGTTCCAAGGACGTCATTACCAGAGCAACAACTGATGGTTGAAGGGCGTGGACTGATGAAACAGCCCCAGCAGCATTCCATCAGCACCTTTGGGAGGATATAAAGGAGGTGCTATCTTTAGAGGTTAATTGTCCCACAACTACTGTTGCTCTCATAGACTTGATCCACAGAACAATGGAGGTCATTACGATGGCGGGCGGACAAAGTCCGCCCGCCACCGTAACGGAATGCGGGACCGTCCGCAATGGGTGCGGCGGTCCCGCACCTGACATTAGGATGCCACCGCGGCGGTGGGACACCCTATTCCCAGCATTGTGGTGGGCGGTGCTCACCGCACCGCCCGCCACAATGCTGTGAATGCACGTCGTGCATTTGAATGCACAACGTGACAGGCACCGCGCGGTGCCTGGCACCTTGTGCATACAAATGCAGGGGGTACCACAGGTACCCCCATGTGCACCCCCAACATCCTGGGGGCCCGCAACGGGCCCCCAAATGCAAACACCATATGCCTTTCCATGGCGGCAACGCCGCCATGGAAAGGCTGCTCTCCGCCGCCATCCTAATATGGATGGCGGTGTCTAGCAGACACCGCCACCATATTAGGCCCCTTTACCGCCCGGTCCGCTGTCGGACCGGCGGAAAACCGGCGAATGGTCTTTCCGTCCGCCGGGTTCCCCCCCGCCATCGTAATATGGCTGGGGGGAACTGGCATGCGGGCGGTGAGAAATGGCAGGCGGATCGCCACCGCCATACGGGAGGTGGCGATCCGCCCGTCATTATAATGACCCCCAATGAACGGCACCAAGAAAGAACATTTCTAACATCGGAGAAATTTCCTTCAAATACCAAAAGAGAAGAATCCCTGGCAACAGAAGAAAAACCAGTTCCATTGGGAAGTGTTTACAGGATTCTCCTGGTCAAGGAGAAGGAGAGAGGCTTAGGGTTATGCCTCCACTATAGAATAGCAAGACAGTTTGTAAAGAACTTCCCACAGCTGTCAGACAACTTCAGAACTCTAATATAAAGGATGAATCCCAGTTGAGTTCTCTTCCTACAAAGGAGTTCGGTCTCCATGACCCAATGTTTTGGAAAGACTAATTTTCAACTGCTGATTCAAAGTTTAAGTACATTTGCACTTTTGAGTGTTCTCACTTTTTTAGATTGCAGTGCATCAGGCTTTTCATGAAAGAGACTTTTCATTTCCTTCAAGAACTTCCAAGCCAGACAAAAGAAATTCCTAAACCCATTCTCGGATTCAATGGCCAATCCTTACTGGCAGAAGGGATATGTGGGGAGACTGTAGAGGTAGTCATGACTTTAGAGAATGAACATCTGTAAACAATACGATTAAATAAAATTAATTTTGCCCCATTAAATGTGATGTTGGGAACTTCGTGGCTGAAGAAACAATCCAAAGATCAATCTTAGAAACCGACTATAGCTTTTCTACACACGGTCAAGAGCTTGATTGTTTCACACCAGGGATTAAATCAGCTTCATTAAGCTGCTGCATGCTACAACTGGGTGGGGGGGCTGCGAAAGTTTCCTAATTTAATCAAGCAGAATTTCGAGAAATGCATCTCGCAGTTAAAAAATTCATCAGGTAAAAATTCAACTGAAAAATGTAATTTTGAGTAGATTTCTAGTCGCTCACATTCAAAAAACTCGCACGCATTCAGATTTTTAGTTTTGTGCTGAAAAATTACCTGAAGGTTCTGCTAGGTTAAATAGTTACCCAAAGAGTACTTCTTGTGTTAAACTTTCTCCTCAAAATTTTGCAGTGTGGCATAATTTCTGTGATTTTGCATACATTTTGCTATGCAAAATAACAAAATTATGCCAGCATAATTAAAAATCCACCTAGGGCTCGCTACAACCAGAATCCCCCCTTCTCAGTTTCCTGAACCTACAAAAAGTTTGCAGGCGTTTTTAGATGACAGCAGAAGATGAATTACCACCACACTAGTTTTATGGGTGCCTCATTGATCTGAATTTCTGAATGTCTGAAGTTTCCTCAGACAGACCTATTCCCTCGCGGTAAAGGAAGATGAGGTAATCCAAAATGACTTGCAAAATATTCTGCCAAAAGTGTTTTTCCAAAACTCCACATTGCCACCAGGCACCACAATTGTTTTCATTCTAAAACCAGTGGAAGAGTATCAGCCACACAGATTATAGACAACTTATCACCAATACAATTCGTGACCGATACCCTCTGCCCATCATATCTGAACTATCAGACCAGATCAAATCAGTAAAGCGATTCTCCAAGTTGGACACGAGGACAGTTGCAATCTTGTCAGAATATGTACAAGAGATTAATGAAAATCTGCATTCAACACTAGAGAAGGACACTTTGATAGCTGGTAATGCCATTTGAGTAGTGCAGTGCCCCAACTTTGAGAGCTGGTAATGCCATTTGGGTAGTGCAGTGCCCCAACTTTGAGAGCTGGTAATGCCATTTGGGTAGTGCAGTGCCCCAACTTTAATAGCTGGTAATGCCATTTGGGTAGTGCAGTGCCCCAACTTTGAGAGCTGGTAATGCCATTTGGGTAGTGCAGTGCCCCACCTTTGATAGCTGGTAATGCCATTTGGGTAGTGCAGTGCCCCATTTTGTATATTACATTTTTTGTGACGTCCTGGGTGTGTATGTGGCTCTCTATCTGGATAGCATACTCATCTTCTCTGAGTCATTAAGACTAATTAAAAGACTGATTAAAAACTCATACCTGGACCTTGCCCTCCTGAGGTTAAGGCAACACTGTTTGCAAAAGTAGAGAAATGTATCTTCTCCTAAGAGAGTGACAGAAACCGGACGGTTTTTGGAATTTGCCAATTTTTATAGACATTATGTACAAGGGTTTTCTGATATCGTCTGGCCCATCTCCAGAGTCGCGCAGGAAGGCGTTCCCCCATCAGTGGGGTGCAGAACAAGAAGAGGCTTTTCCTCAAGTGAGGTAAAGCCTTCACCACAGTTCCTATATTGAAACCCCGAAATAGTGAATTACAATTCATTGTAGAGATAGATGCCTCGTCCTATTCCAGAGGAGCCATTCTCTCCCAGAAAGATCCTTACAAAAGTGCTGTACATCCTTTCTTCATCTAAGATCAATGATGCCATTAATGAAAGTGACCATGTCTCACTGGAGACATAATTTAAAGAGGGCTCAACGTGGCATCATTTGGATGGATCACAAAAACTAAGGTCACTTAAAATCCCTGAACTGCATGATTCCTTATCATGCAAATTGGTCCCTTTTCTTTTCAAGATTTGATTATGGGATTTTATATAGACCAAGTAACCAACATGGAAAACTGATGCTTTGTCCGAGAGAATAGAAGCCAGTCTTCAACACATCCTCCGAATTGGTGGTGACAGAAAGGGAGCAAACACCTTCTTACAGAAATTAACAAATGTTTCAAATTCTTCGTTACTCAGAATGGGCGTCTCAAGATTAAACCAAAAGAAAAAAGACCATTGTTATCCAGTGGCAGGGCACACAGGGATACAGAAAACCAGGGATGGAATCCCTTCTCATGCCAGAACTTCAGTACTCTACTATGAAGGCGTTAGAAGGGCTATTGAAAAGTATGTGCAACAGGGTGACACCTACGCACTAGCCAAGGTTCTACACAAGCAGCCAATGGCATTGTTACAACAGACATTGTTACAACCTTTACCTACGCCGCAACAACCTTAGTTGTGAATTTCTATGGATTTTAGAACAGTTTTGCCACTTCCAGAGGGGGATTACAGTCTTAATAGTGGTTAGAGATTACCCCACTAAAACTGTTCACTTCATCCTTTTAGTAAACGTACCTTAAGCTCCATGCTAACTACAGTATTTCTTGAAGAAGGTGCCAGATTACATGGTTTGCCTCATATTATTACTGATCAGGAGTCCCAGTTCTTAGCCAGCTTATGGAAAACACTACTCGAACAGCTAGGCTGCACTTCTTGTCCACAAGTTATAATCCTCAGAATGATGGGCATAAGGTCAGACCCTCAGTAATATTTAAAATGTTTTAGATGCAGAAATTAAAGCAGTTTATAATCCAGATTTGGTCACCTGTGTTTTCCACAGTACATTTTGTTTAAACATTACTAAAAGAAATCAGTAAAATTCACAAATCTGCCCAGGTAAACCTATGCTCTGGTAAGGCCACATATTAAAAGTTGCTGAAAGAAGATGAAGTCGTAGTCCAGAATACACAAAGAGAGTGGCTGTCCAAAGACTATGGGGCCGATTCCGATTCGGGCCGGAAAACCTACTGACCGACTCGGTACGGGAATGTTGTCCGACTGACACGTACCGGCGCTGCCCGATCCGCGTAGTACGATGAAATGCATGTGAATCATGACTGACTCGTATGGAACACAAGCCGAATGACCGAACCGCACGGAAACCAGCTATCCGGCCGGGAAACTACGCGAATCGAACCGACCGACACACACCAGGAATGAACCCGACAGAAACGTACCCGCGAACTCCGACCCGCGCAGTACGATGCAATGCGTGTAAAACCAGACCGAGTCACACGGAGCCCAAGCCGTACGACCGACATGCATACAAAACCGAGCCGAAGCAACCCAATACTCCGCGACCGACGCGTACGCCGCACATGAAACCCAGCAGGAACACGGCTTGAAAGACTCGGAGAAGCCCGCACGAGCCAACTGCAGCATCCTACTCGGTCAGTAGAACGTCTCCTACATGCCTAAAAAACTCAAAGGAAAAAACACAATAAAAGGGTGGAACAAGGACACACCCCAAATCCACCCATATAAAGGCCACAAATCCCTACCATGATCCTTTGCAAATTCAACTGACCTGCCAGCACAGAACACCACCAGACAGCAACCACAGACACACTCACAACTCATCCATCACACAAGCCACACACCATTAGCACCTCACAAATAGCACCCTCACATACACCCAGCAAAACCTACACTCACCCACCCTCACTTGCACACTCACACACACATCAATACCCACCACCACCCATCACCATGCCCCCAAAGAAGAGTCCAAAGTTCCTAGACAGTGAATTGGAAGTCCTGGTAGATGAGATCCTCAGGGTAGAGCCACAGTTGTTTGGTACATTGGTCCAACAGACCCCCATGTCGCAGAAAACCAAGATGTGGGAGAGGATCGTCGACAGGGTGAATGCACAATCACCATGTTTGCGCACAAAGGAAGACATCCAGAACCGGTGGTATGATGTGCTCAGGAGGGTCAAGGACCTACTGAAGAAGGATTACGCCTTGAGTAATCGCACCGGCAGTGGCCCTCCTGCCAAACCAGTATACCTCAGGCCCCGGGAGGAGAAGGTGTGGGCCATCCTACCACCAGTGAGCGTATATGGACTATCAAACATCCCAATATTGTGTGACAATACACACACATCACTGTCAAGGGGATAGTCAAACCATGCACCCGTAGCAAATCCACAGCAACCAAAAGATAATCATCCCAAGATGTGTATGTTAGTCAGATAAACACAATACATGCCATCTCATAGTGATATGTAACTGTGTCATGACATGTACAAACCTAACAACAAATAGAGCAAGGCAGTGGCACAAATCTAACCAACAAACACAGTCAGATATTTTGCCACCACTAGAACACCACCTCACAGGGAAGCTCACTGAAAGGAAGGAATTCTGTGTATGCTGGTGAAGTGAGTGTAGGCAATAGCATGATGGGAGTTGTAGTCACAGATATTGGTCACCCTCACAATTTGCCCATCAACACCACTCTGAACCATGCTCACATCACAGGGAGTGGAAAATAACTGTCAAGATGGCTGACACTAGGTACTGCTGTGGGGAGCACAAGGCCCTGCTGGGAACTGTGCAACAACCAACAGCAGGACACCACTGACTGACATCCTGAAAGCCAACTTGCACTCCCTGCAATGGAAGCATGTTCCATGGTGGGATATCTGGCTGGGTGGGAAGGAGGACTGACAGCTCTGACCATAGTTACCAGCAGCTTTTCTAACACAAACTCCACACAACTCACCTGGGAGAATGCAATGCCTCACACTCTAATTAAATATCCCACAAAGAACAACCACACTGGGTTATGCTGTGTGAAGCTCAGGGACACTTTTGGGACTTGTAGCCAAACAAACGCCAGGACAACACTGTCAGCCATCCTGTCAGCACAGGCACACCACCCCACAGGGAAGCAGAGTCAAAAGGAAGGAAGTATGTGCATACTGGGAAGGGGGTGTAGGCAATAGCATGATGGGAGTGGTAGTCACAGCTCAACATCCCCCACCCACATGGCCCAGCAAGCTCACACTGAAGCATGCACACCTCACAGGGAGTGAAAAGCCACTTCAAAGATGTCTGACACTGGCCTCAGCTGTGGGGAGCACAAGGCCCTGCTGGGAACTGTGCACCAACAAACAACAGGACCACACTGTCAGCCATCTTGCCATTGCTGTCACACTCACACACAGTGAAGTCCACTCAAAAGGAAGGAAGTATGTGCATGCTGGGAAGGGGGTGTAGGCAATAGCATGATGGGAGTGGTAGTCACAGATATTGGTCACCCTCACAATTGGCCCATCAACACCACTCTGAACCATGCTCACATCACAGGGAGTGGAAAAGAACTGACAAGATGGCTGACACTGGGTACTGCTGTGGGGAGCACAAGGCCCTGCTGGGAACTGTGCAACAACCAACAGCAGGACACCACTGACTGAAATCCCGAAAGCCAACTTGCACTCCCTGCAATGGAAGCACGTTCCATGGTGGGATATCTGGCTGGGTGGGAAGGAGGACTGACAGCTCTGACCATAGTTACCAGCAGCTTTTCTCACACACCCCCTTAACACAAACTCCACACAACTCACCTGGGAGAATGCAATGCCTCACACTCTAATTAAATATCCCACAAAGAACAACCACACTGGGTTATGCTGTGTGAAGCAAAGGGACACTTTTGGGACTTGTAGCCAAACAAACGCCACGAAAACACTGTCAGCCATCCTGTCAGCACAGGCACACCACCCCACAGGGAAGCAGAGTCAAAAGGAAGGAAGTATGTGCATACTGGGAAGGGGGGTGTAGGCAATAGCATGATGGAAGTGGTAGTCACAGCTCAACATCCCCCACCCACATGGCCCAGCAAGCTCACACTGAAGCATGCACACCTCACAGGGAGTGAAAATCCACTTCAAAGATGTCTGACACTGGCCTCAGCTGTGGGGAGCACAAGGCCCTGCTAGGAACTGTGCACCAACAAACAACAGGACCACACTGTCAGCCATCTTGCCATTGCTGTCACACTCACACACAGTGAAGTCCACTCAAAAGGAAGGAAGTATGTGCATGCTGGTAAAGGGGGTGTAGGCAATAGCATGATGGGAGTGGTAGTCACAGATATTGGTCACCCTCACAATTGGCCCATCAACACCACTCTGAACCATGCTCACATCACAGGGAGTGGAAAAGAACTGACAAGATGGCTGACACTGGGTACTGTTGTGGGGAGCACAAGGCCCTGCTGGGAACTGTGCAACAACCAACAGCAGGACACCACTGACTGACATCCTGAAAGCCAACTTGCACTCCCTGCAATGGAAGCACGTTCCATGGTGGGATATCTGGCTGGGTGGGAAGGAGGACTGACAGCTCTGACCATAGTTACCAGCAGCTTTTCTCACACACCCCCTTAACACAAACTCCACACAACTCACCTGGGAGAATGCAATGCCTCACACTCTAATTAAATATCCCACAAAGAACAACCACACTGGGTTATGCTGTGTGAAGCACAGGGACACTTTTGGGACTTGTAGCCAAACAAACGCCAGGACAACACTGTCCGCCATCCTGTCAGCACAGGCACACCACCCCACAGGGAAGCAGAGTCAAAACGAAGGAAGTATGTGCATGCTGGGAAGGGGGGTGTAGGCAATAGCATGATGGGAGTGGTAGTCGCAGCCCAACATCCCCCTCCCACATGGCCCAGCAAGCTCACACTGAAGCATGCACGCCTCACAGGGAGTGAAAAGCCACTTCAAAGATGTCTGACACTGTCCTCAGCTGTGGGGAGCACAAGGCCCTGCTGGGAACTGTGCACCAACAAACAACAGGAACATACTGTCAGCCATCTTGCCATTGCTGTCACACACACACACAGTGAAGTTCACTCAAAAGGAAGGATGTATGGGCATGCTGGGAAGGGGGGTGTAGGCAATAGCATGATGGGAGTGGTAGTCACAGCTCAACATCCCCCACCCACATGGCCAAGCATGCTCACCCTGAAGCATGCACACCTCACAGGGAGTGAAAAGCTACTTCAAAGATGTCTGACAATGGTGCTCTGTTGTGGGGAGTACCAGGCCCTGCTGGGAACTGGGCACCAACCAACAGCAGGACACCACTGACTGACATCCTGAGAGTCAACCTGCACCCACTGCAAGGGTGGCATGCTTCATGGTGGGATAACTGGGCTGGGGGGAGAAGGAGGTCCGGATGTCAACCAAATACCACCAATGCTGGTCATGCACACACCTCAACATCCACATTGAAATGCATCAGGTTGGCAGGACAATGAGCCACACCAATATCAACCTCTGACTGTGACAATTTAGAACAATGCAATGTACAGGGCCTCATCCAGAGGTACAGTCACAACTGTCATTTGTTTGAACCATTGATGCCTGCAGAAACATAACATACATTGTGTGTCTCTTCCAAAAACAGGTGATGATGGGGACACAGCAGCAGATGAGGAGGAGTCCCTGTCCCAGGCTCCGGGGGACCCTGAGCTCTCTGGTGTGTAACAGCCTCTGCCCTCATCGGATGGCGAAGACCAACCTGGCACCTCCGGTGTGAGTTATCATGCAGCACCAGCAGGACCACCATCTGCACCCCCTGCACCCATTCCTCCAACATCTGCCAACACACAGACCACCCCCGCCAACACGGACAGACCAAGGACACTCAATGACAACAGCACAGGGACCACAGCCCACCGTGAAGCAACGAACAACAACCCCAGTACCAACCCCCAAGGGGGCCTAGGGTCACCTGTGCATACCACCGCAGCTCTGGCACGTGTGGCCAGGGGTGGTGGGAGGGGTGGTAGGCAGAGGTCGCTGTTTGCAGAGGGGTCTGGACTGCATGATGACCCACAACTGGCACGCATTGCTGATGCGTACCAGAATAGCACCTGAGAGGTCAGCCAGGTAGTGGGGATCCTCAAGGACATTCAACAGCAGCAGGCTGCCCATCATGCCTGCTTGGACTCCCACATGTCCTGTGTGGAGACACACATGTCCCGTGTGGAGACACACATGTCTGGCATGGAGTCCAAGTGGGACACATTGAAGAACTGACAGCGGTGCAGAGGGACATATTGACATGCCTCCGCCAGATTAGCACCAACATGTCCACACCTCCCTTTGTGCCCACAACATCTGGTGCCGCAACAACTGCAACTGCCACAGGGAGGGAGGATGACTCTGGTAGAGAGTCCTTTGCACCGCAGCGGCCTGCACGTGAGGGTCCCCCCAGAAAGAAGAGGGGTCGTCCGAGGAAGGGCAACTGAGAGGCCGATGGCCATGTACATCCCCCAGGAACCCAACACCTGTTCTGGAAATTCTTCTTGTGTGCAAACTGTTCACCCTGTCGAATGCAACCCAACTCTCCCACATGACATGGGGAGTTTAATTTGGACTAATGTATCAGATGACTGTGGACTTTACTCAGGACATTTCTGCTACCAACACTTCCAACTCATCTGGGAACTTTGGATTCCAATACCAATGTACAGCACCCACCATCCTGTGCACTATCCTCACACATGTATGTAAATAAACTCACTAATACACCATACTTGCCTCTGTTGTGATTCCAACGTTGTTTTTGTCATGGAGATGATGATCTGCTAAATGACACTGTGCATGCTAACTGCTACAGCAAGTTCAACACCGTCATGTGAGTCATGGCGACGTGACACATATGAGGGAGACACACCACTAGGGCTACACAACACATAGACACCAGGGCCATCTGACTCATCGCCTACACTGATGTTGCCAGGAAATACAGTGGAATGCACAGACACCACACCTATTCAGAGTCTGTGTTAACTAGCCCACAGGTGCAGTAAGCAAATGTCAGTCAGATGTGTGACCACAGACAACGCACATCCCAAAGTGAAGCACAGGTTTATTACACATTTGTAACATGTTGTTTCCACTACGAATGCAAGGTAATCCCACGTGGCAGTGGCCACACAGTCAACAAGTGTAGAAGAAATAAAGTCCAGGGGTGTGTGGCACATCACCTGTAGGGAAACGACTGCTTCCACCCTGAAAGCTGAATCATGGTGTCGGGGTATCCGAGTTGAGCAAACAACTCTGAAAGTACCCTGTGAAGGACAGACATGACACACAGTCAAAAGCACTGAAGAACAGGACAGAACTGCAATACTCATGCCCAATACATGTCACAAGATACCTACACAAAACCAAGTTACCATGTCAACACTGTTGGGGAGTACAGACTACCTGTAAGGACACATCGCTGCACGCATCCAATCAAGTAGCACATGGCCACACTCAAACAGCACCAGAGCACCACCCACACATATCATGCAAACTCACATCATTGACATGACATCTCTGGATACTCACATTCAGCTGAAGAAGTTGGTGATGAGCTGTGTGCGGACATCACCCTCATCATCATCGTCATCACTGGCATTGTGGGCCAGGCCAGGATCCTCCACAGGTGGCGGATGTTGGTCATCGTCATCCAGGATGAGAGGCAACTCCTTCCGCACTGCCAGGTTGTGTAGCATGCAGCAGACGATGACAATCTTGCACACCTTTGCTGGGGCATATGGGAGGGCCCCTCCTGTCTTGTCTAGGCAGCGGAAGCGGCTCTTCAGGAGACCAAATGTCCGCTCGATCACTCTCCTGGTCCGACCATGTGCCTCAATGTAGCGCATCTGGGCTGGTGTCACAGGGTTCCTGAGGGATGTCAGCAACCACGGCATGTTGGGGTATCCGGAGTCACCTACATACAGACAATTGCACATTAGCTGAGTTGGAAAAGAGGGCGGAATACAACATTGCAGAACACACACAATGGTACAAAGTCAGTACACACCGACAAGCCAGGCACGCTGGTTCTGCATCTGTGACATCATCCACAGGATGCGACTACTCCTCATCACGTAGGCATCGTGTGCCGAACCGGGGAAACGGGCACACACATGTGAGATGCTCATATCTGCAAGACATACCACCAGAGCATTGATCGAATGGTAATGTTTCCTGTTCCTGTATGCCTGCTCATGGGCCTGTGGTGGTACCAAAGCCACATGTGTCACATCAATGGAGCCAATGACATGTGGCATCCTCCCCAGGGCATAGAAGTCACTCTTGACGTCAGTGAGTTGTTGACGTTTAGGGAAATAGATGTACTGGTTCAGGTATCTCAACATTGCCTCCCAAACATCGCGTAGCACACGGCTGAACATGGTCTGTGACATCCCACCAGCAGATGCCACAGTGTGTTGAAAGGTACCGGTGGCAAAGAAGTGTAGGGCTGCCATCACCTTCACCTTGGGGGTCAGCGCTGTAGGTTATGGCCGGCCAGGTTGCAAATGTGGGGCCAACCGCACCGCCAATTCCTCAATCAGCGCCCTGTTGAAGCGGTACCGTCGGATGCAGTCACGTTCAACCATCGTTGCAAGGTCAGGGAATGGTCTATGGACAGCTGGTGCCCTGCAGTGCATAGGTGAAGAAAGAAAGATTGTCAGTCACCCCACATATGTGGCATTGACCATACTCAATATCACATGATACATCATTACGAGACACAATTACCTGATGTGTGTGCCGTTCTGTATGGACATATATGGCACCTACATGGCCAACATCTAACATCACAGTTCAACATGTGTTGACAACAAGTTCCAGGTTGTGCTATGGGAAATCATTAGGCTGTGTCACAGTACCCATGTACTGCTGTCACGTTCCAAACACACACCACAGTGACATGTGAGGACAGATGTGCCACAGGCATCACAGCTCATTGACAGGTAGATTCCCAGGGACCCTGTATTGCCACATGGACACTTGCATGACAAGGCGTATCATGTACATGTCAGCAAAACAACCATGACTCCCACAGGTAGTGGCCCCTGTTGCCTCTGCAGGACAGACATGGATGTCTGTGACACGCACAACATCAAAGTCCATGCACAAACAACGTGGATGTGGAGACTGTCTCCCATTGTGCACATGGAATCAGAGACATCGGAAACACAACATGCACACAGACTGTGGAGGGCCATCACTATTGTGGCAATGGGTCACCCTGTGACGTACATACCTTCCCACATGGGACTCAGGGGGTATGTGACATGACATACACATACACAACCTGGAAATGTGACCATGCCACATGCTCTGAACTGAACAGTTGCACATCACAGTGGTCATGTGCACAACACACAAAGGATTCTGTCCCCATGAACACGTGCACAGCCTGGGAGTGGCTGCCCCCAAGTGCCACCAAAAAAAACACATGTTGACCCCCATACACACACAGGTAATGCAGCCTTACATGCCTTAGGATACAGTGTGGACAGGCTGTGGTGTTGTAGGTGTGCCCCTGAGTCCCTGGCAAGTAAATGTGGCTGGCACACGTTCACCAGTGACAACCATGGTGACATATGCGAGTGACTTGTACAGGGACGCGTCGTACAGCAATGGACCGATCCGTGTGCACGCATTGGCCATTGCATATGATGTGGACGGATGCGTGTTGTTTTTCAAAATACGCGTTGTACAGCAATGGACCGATCGGTGCGCACGCATTGGCCATTGCATATGATGTGGACGGATGTGTATTGTTTTTCGAAATACGCGTTGTACAGCAATGGACCGATCGGTGCGCACGCATTGGCCATTGCATATGATGTGGACGGATGCGTGTTATCATCCGAAATACGCGTTGTACAGCAATGGACCGATCGGTGCGCATGCATTGGCCATTGCATATGATGTGGACGGATGCGTGTTGTTTTTCGAAATATGCGTTGTACAGCAATGGACCGATCAGTGCGCACGCATTGGCCATTGCATATGATGTGGACGGATGCGTGTGGTCATCCGAAATACGCGTTGTACAGCAATGGACCGATCGGTGCGCACGCATTGGCCATTGCATATGATGTGGACGGATGCGTGTTGTCATCCGAAATACGCGTTGTACAGCAATGGACCGATCGGTGCGCACGCATTGGCATTGCATATGATGTGGACGGATGCGTGTTGTTGTTCGAAATACGCGTTGTACAGCAATGGACCGATCGGTGCGCACGCATTGGCTATGGCCTGACATGGTAACGGACTCGTTTTCTAAGCTTGTACGAGTCGGATGCAGTGAATTCAGTTGGCCACCCACAACAATGTTGCAAATTCATGGGTGTCATGAAGTTTAACTATTGAAGGATGCTGTGGGCGTGTATAAGTGGTGCAATTCCATGGATTGGCCAGATTCAGAAGATGCAAACAACTTGGACCTATCACTTTGGACACATGGGACAGTATCTGCCTCTGCAGCACACATATAATGCTGGCTGTTCCCCTGAGAGCTCACTTGCCTGCACTACATGCTCCAGGACGACATCTGCCACCAACACAGCTGCTGTCTCTGCATCCTCTGGCTACTGCAATGTCACGTACTGTGGATAGAGCCCCAGCCTTCAGCACTGAGGAGAACCAGGCCCTGCTGGACAGCCTCCTTCCACAGTACAGCAAGCTGTATGGGAAACCAGGGGAGCAGGTGAGTGTGCTGCCCACTGCCTTACTAATTGTGCATGTTGTCTGACTAGCAAGATGTACAGTGTGTACACCAGTGGCTAGCATGCTCACTGAGTAGTTGTCACCCCCCAAAGTGTGTAGTCACATGCACTGAACAGGTATAGTGCAGTAACAGTGCATTCCAACAAGGTTTGACTTCCCAGGCAATGATACCATTTAGTAACTGCTGGCAAACTGTTCATAGCCATAGTTGCACTACCTGTGTAGATCATATGCCCCTGTGATTGAGACATGTATATCCAACTGTGTGATGCACGGAAATGTTGCATGTGTAGTAATTGCCTTTTCACTTTGTCATCCTCACAGGTTGACGCGCACCAGAAGCAGGAGATCTGGCTGACCATCGTCCGGGCAGTACGATCGGTGGGGGTCTACAGGCGCAGGATCCGCAACTGCCAGAAGAGGTGGCAGGACCTTCGTGGCTGAACCCGGAGGATCGCAAGGGTCCAGCTGAAGCTGTCGCCTCCTCGCAGGAGGGGCAGACACCAGACCCTGACCCCCCACATGCTCTGGATCCTGGCTGTGGTCTTCCCTGACCTGGATGGGCAGCTGAAGGCCAGACAGCAGCAAGGAGGGGGTAAGTGCTAGCCTCAACTGTGTACTATGACTGACATGCTCTATGCACTCCTTTAGCCTGGTTCCACTTCCACAGTACAACTGTCATGTCGTCCTGGACTCATGTCCCTCACTTGTGTCATGCCCCCTCCTCATCTGATACACAGGTGTGGCCCTTACAGTCTGTGACTTAGGTCACTTGGGTACTGTGTACTTGCAGTTACCTGTGGTTCAAGTTGGGGACAGCATCAGTTACATGAACTTTGTGGTGGGCTGCATGGGTGGTACAATTGCTCACAATGCCTGTGATCTGACATGTACTCTGGGTATGGCTTTGATGTGTGTTCCAATTGCTGCTCTGACTCACCACATGTCTGGGGTATGTGCCACACACCCATGGTGCTGCAGAGATCAAGGTAGTAGCCTCAGAAGTAGGTACATCATGTGTGTGACACATGCATAGCCACCTGCCTAGTGTTCAGGCTCATACCATGTTGCACATGGACCAGGACTGTAATGCCTACTCCGTACATCGAAGGCACTCTGTTCTCCCACTCCCGTGTGTCAGCATACATATTGGGCATTGTGAAGAGTGCACTCAGGTGTATGCCTCTGTGTCACCGTGGTGTGGCCTTGCTATTTGGACTCCTGGAGTGTTTAACAATTTGGGGTGGCCAGCCATCTGAGTTGTGACTATGGGATCTGCACATAGGTTAATGCATAGGTCTCTGATCCCTTGACTGTGCACGATGTTGTATGAAACATTGAGGTGCAGGCAGCTTTGGTTCATTCTCATCAGACGGTGAAGTGCACATGTGTATGGATTTGTGTTTGCAGTCACTCAAATGTCTCATTTGATTGACGTGGGATCATCTCAGTCCTCATGATGTGGGTAGCCAGGGATGCACATGTCAGCTACAGGGCTTACATTTCAAAAACTTCCATGATTGTGACATAGTGCAGACTGGTGTTGTGTGTATGCACTGCCCCTGTGACAGGAGACAGTTATGACTGACTTGCCAGACAGGCCTGTGCCATGACATTCCAATCGCAAAGGGTGATCCAGCAGTGGTGTGATATGTCCTGCATGCACACCATTGTCGCATTGTCTATCAGCACATGAGGACATCATTGTGTCTGGTGATGGAACCAAAACACGCATATCAACAGAGACTTTGCCCATCACTTTTCCTGACACATGTACTGAGTCAGTGGCAGGAGATGGCATGTGTTTGGAGTGACACATTTCCATATGTTCTCTTGGATGTCCAACAACTGTGTATGTGGTGCATGTGTGCACATATGATTAGTCGCATACAACAGGCAGCAGACAGATGGGTGCATGGACAGGTAGGATATGTGTGGCATGACTGACTGTCAGGCAGACAATGGGCTTCTTCAAATCAGTGTCAGCACTAATTGCAATGTCTAGCAAATGATGGCAGGGCTTGCTCTGTGAGGTGCTGTACTTACTGTGGTGTGTGTGGTCAGTACAGGTGACTAATGTTGCTCTGTTTATCCTGATTGTTTGCAGATACATCGACGGCCACAGGAGGAGACAGCTCCATGGACCAGGAGGAGCTGCAGAGCCAGACTGGGTCCACTGCAGGGGAGACAGAGGGAACCAGTGGCACGGAGGGTGAGGGGAGCCACACTGAGGAGACCTCAGCTACGACCACCTCGGCTGGGGAAAACAGCACTTCCAGTGAGGACTCTCTTGTGGAGGCGGGTGTCAGCAGACCAGAGGCAACGTCAAGCAAGTCTGTCCCCGCCACCACCACCATCTCCACCCTCCCATCTGCTCCCATCCCACATGTCCATGGAGGCTCCCATGTAGGGGAGCGTGTCTCCTTCATGCCAGGCACCGCACCCCCTGCCTCTGTCCCCTCTGCTGCCCTGAGTGTGGAGTCTGTGGACTTGCTGAAACAGATCCATGTAGGGTAGACATCAATGCTGAGGGTCCTCCATGCACACACGGGTCTTTTGACACAACTGGTGTCATTCATGGAGGGCATGTCATCTGGCATGTCTGCCCTACATCGGACCAATCAGTCCATGGCCTCCTCACTGACGGCAGCAGTGTCCCTCCTGCAACAGTCCCTCAACCCTCCTACCTCTGCCCCATCCACAATCCCCAGCACCCTACCTGTCCCAAGCACACACACCCCGGCACCGGCGCGCACCAGCACAGACACAAGCAGCACACAGACACACAAGCCAAAATCCAGACGCACACGCACGCACAGTCAGGGGACTGATACCTCACTCACAGGGGATGGGGCCCAGACACACACACATGCATCCACGAGCACTCCGCAGTCCTCAGATACCTCTCCCTCCAAAACCCATTCCCTTGCCTCACCTGCAACCCCCCCCCCCCTCCCAGAAGCTCTTCCTCTGTGAGCTTGGCCTCTTCCCCACAGATACATCTGACACGAAGTCCAGGCGGAAGAGGCGACCACCACACACAGAGGGGAGTGCCCCTCACACCCGGACTCCCTCCCCCAGCCACAGGCAGACTGAGGACCCCATTCGGAAGTCCCCCCGGACCAGGAAGGGCAAGACCCCACCACCACCACCACGCAGCTCCACCACACAGTCTCTCTCCTCCATCCCCCAGGCCACCACTCCACAGGTTCCACCGCCACACCCTGCCCCAGGTTCCCCCACACACCGATACCGCATCCCCAAACTGCTTAGGCCCTCCCCCTACCACTTGCTCTTCCACCCCCAAACCAGACGCTCTGCCTGTTTGTGCCACTGGTGTGGAGACCGGGTCCCCCCCCTCTGTCCTGCCCACCTCATCTGCCCCCCTTCTACTCCCTTGGAGCCATGCACTGCAGTGGAGTCCACAACCACCCCGTCTGACTCGGGCACCGCAGTGGGGACCCAGTCCACTCCATCTGACCGGCCCACTGCAGTGGTTGCAGCACCCACACCATCTGACTTGTGCCCTACAGTGGTGCCGGCCCCCACTGAGTCAGACACCTCCACTGCAGTTGCCAGTGTCACTCCTGCACCCACCACCCCTTCACTGCCTCCTTCTGGCATCCCCTGATCCTGTCCCTGCGGTGCCTGGCCTGCCCCTTGTATGCCCCTCCGAGGGGGATGTCCCCTGTCCGTACCAGTGCAGGCAAGCAATGGGTGACAAGTTGTCATGTTGTAATTTGGCAGCACTTAAGTTAAGCATTAGCTGAAGACAGCCTGTATTCAGAGGCTAAATTGTCCGCTTTGTGGAATCCATTTTGTATTTCTGGCAGCCATTTTGGCTGCCATGTGCTACCATGTGCTCGCCATGGGCTCTGTCCTACCTTCCTGTTAACTGCTCTTGAAATCTGCCTAGAGACAAGTTATATTTAGTTCTTTTTGCTTTGCACATGCTCAGTTGATCTTGCAGCTGTTCCGAGTTTATAAATGTCAGGATGTGTCTACTAGAAGTAGAAACTGTTAGCTCCACCCACTTGTCGACTGTGCATTTTCTGTATGACCTTATATGTACCTAAAACCAGCATTTGTGTTTGTACCGCCTCCATTTGAGCCCCTGTGTGGGTATAAAAGGACCATGGTCCTTCCATTCAGGGTGCTACTTCATGCATTACTGAAGGGTGATGTGTGAATGTAACTCCACCTCATGAGGTTTAATAAACTCTGTCTTTTCTATTTTCAGTTTCTGTGCCAACTTCTTCCTAAGTGTCTGAGGACTCTGTGCAGAGAAGGGTGAACCCCTAAGCACTGGTAGGCCTTGCTGAGGCTCACTACTACAAATTGGCGCTTCCAACGCGGGGCTCATCGGCGACTCGGATGCCCGAAGGACTGGTCGAGACGAAGGATTGGAATCTCGCTCTTGGACGCGATCGCTGCCTGAGGAGACCAGAGTCTTGGCACCCACGGCGTTTTCCTTTCTTTCTGATCTGACCATCCCGGCGGCGCCGGTCCTCGACTGAGATCTCTTCTGTTGATTCGCCGTGCAGTGACCATTTGGTCGATTTGAGAACTTGGCAGTTGGAACCTGGACACCATTTGATTGGTAAGAGCCGTTTTGCGGCACTTGCTGTTGGTTTGATGCCTTTGATTGGTAAGGTAGTTTTAGTAACACTTACTGTGGCTTTGTTTGTATGATTGGCCAATTTTGGAATCTGTTTTGTAATTATATATGTATTGCAATACATATAGGCAGGTAATGAGGAAAATTTTCTCTATTTAAAATTGTTTGAACAGCGCAACGTACGAAGAGTACCTTAAGCGCTACTTTGATTATAATACTGCATATTTTGCACTATTTTTTGGCATGCCTGTTTTCAGCAAACTTCGTAGGATGTATTGCTTTTGTAGTGGTACCAATTTGAGACTTGACGAAGCACAACCAGCCCCCTCCCGGAGGGGACGCCTAATAGGGATATGTATATTAAGTATGGTATTTCTTCTATAATGTACTGCACGTTATGGAACAAATATACTAGTAAAGATCCTGAGTTGCGTTGGCCTATGTATGGGTCATTTGATTTGCGAAAAATTCAGTATGTGGAACAATGTATGTTTAAACGAAAGACTAGGCAAGATATGTTTGATTGTGTGCGAATGTGGGAGAAAGAAGTGCGTGAGCGAATGAAGCGTGAGCAAGCCTTGATTGACAAAGAACAGCGAAAGACCATTTATGCGAAAGCATTAGAGTTAAAAAACAAGGAGATGAAAGAAATTAAAGAGAGGGAAGATAGGGAACGCCATTTACAGGTAACTGGCCAATACGCTGTTAGGCAGCCCCTTTATCCTATCCTTAATAAACCGCAAGATGATTTCTTGTTATTAGATCGTTCTCCACCTCCGTATATTTTTTCTTCCGCTCCTCATGAGTCAGATGAGGACTCTTTTTCAGACCAGGACAAAGCTCGAGAAACTCGCTTCATGCTATCTGCTGAGCGTGCATCTGACATCAGATCTACTGCGCGTAAAGCCGTTCGTAGTACTACTACTGCTTCTGAACTTTTAGATAGTATAAAAGGATGGCAGGAAAGGGAGCAAATATATTTTACCGATACATTTGCTGCAGAGGTTATTGAACAATTTAGGAAGTATTCGGTAGAAGTGGAGCCCGATGATGTAGCAGCTGATTGTAAACAATTACGTGACGGTCTTTTTGTCTTCTCCCAGGTGGCTGACACGATCAGACGCTTGGTTAAACTGCGTGTTGAAGCAGCCCGTTTGCGAGAGGAGAAAAAGGCAGCAGAAACAGCTGCACTAGCATCTCAGATCAGCATGGCACGAACTTCTACTCCTGAAACAGATAAGAATGTTGTAATTCATGTGAAACCCATGCGGGAAGCCACGCCTTTATATGTTCCTCCTAAAGGAACGGGTACAGAGGATGATAAGACTTCTCTTAATGCGAAAGGGTACTTTATTTATAATTGGGTTATACTCCTTGGAATAGAGCAGATGTTATGGCCCTTAAAAATGCATTTCCTGACCCGCGAAAGAATCCAGCAGCCTTTTATGAGGAAGTTGAGGGTGCAATCAGCTCTTGTACTATGACTTTGTCGTATATTGATTTGTTTTTTGGATTAATATTACCACCTGATATGTGGAGAACTGTGCGCAAAATAGATGATAATGCGACATTTGGAGCATTGTGGAAAGATTTAGAGCGGTTAGATGAAGATAGAGAACCTGCACAGAAACCGTGTCAGTTAATTTTAAATCTTCCGGCAGCTATATTAGTTAAGTTAAAGACGATCATTCCCTCTAAAAAGATAGATTGGACAGTGCTAGCGTCTTGCAAGCAAAAGGTAGATGAATCAGTTTCTGACTTCTTCACACGCTTTGAAGAAGCATTTCACGATTTTAGTGGCCAGTCATTGACAGATGACACGGGTAGGCATCTGTTTGTCGATAAATATGTCGCAAACCTTTTGCCAGGAATAGCTAGTCGCTTAAAGGCCAGTGAGAGTTCATGGACTACATCTTCTCCGGTTTCTCTTTTAACTATGGCCCAGTATTATGAGCGGCAAGAATTAGAAACCAAAGGTAATGAGGACAAAAAGTCTAAGGAGTTGAAAACAAAGGTTATGTTGGCTCAAGCTTATGGTCCGCCTTCTAGAGGTAATGATAGAGGTGGACGTGGATCTTATGGTTCGTCCTTTCCTTCCTCTGCCCGTTCGAATTTGTCTGTTGATCAGTGTGCGTACTGCAAAAAATTTGGACATTGGCTTTCTGATTGTCCAGTGCTGCGTGCTCAGCAGAATCTACGTGGTCGGGGACAAATGAGAAATCGTTCAGGATATCAAGGGCCTAGAGGAAGCGCGAATGATCGTGCTCGGTTTGATGCTAATATACGTGGGCAGGATGGGTTTAACACTTTTGATAGAAGGAACCAATATCAAATGTCTGACTATGTGCCCTCTGATTTTCAAGACTCTGCTTATGCATAGGATTGCCTAGGATGGGGTAAGGAATCAGTTGAAGTTCCAGTAGATCAGAGGGGTCCCTATGTTACAGCACATGTTTTGGGTTCTACTGATCAGTTTCTGGTTGATACAGGAGCTACTCGTAGCGCCTTGTCTAAACAATTGGTTCCAAGGGCTCCCCTGTCTGGCTTAACCATTACATCGATAGGTTTCGATGGAACACCTTCCCTTAGCCCATTGTCACAACCACTTGCATTTGATGTTGATAAGTTTACTGCTCCATGTCCGTTTTTGCTTTCTCCAAACACACCAGACAATATTGTGGGTCTTGATATGCTTAAATATTTTAGGGCTACGATACGGTGTTCTCCGGAAGGAGTACGGGTTATTTTGAATGACAACTACCCTGTGATTGAGAGATCTTGTATTATTAAAGAGGACATTGCACTAGCCTCACTCCCTAGTACTTTGTGGGCTACTTCGGACACTGATGTAGGACAAATGGTTATTCCACCAGTACATATTAGTGTTAAGGAGGGCGCTTTATTGCCAAGACTGCCTCAGTATAAAATTTCTCGAGAAGGAGAAGAAGCACTCACACGTATTGTACATGATTTAATTAAGGTGGAGGTTGTGGAAGAAGTTCCTTACAATGTCTGCAATAGTCCGATTCTTCCCATTTTGAAAAAAGATACTGACACTAGGATCTATAGATTTATCATCGATTTGAGAGAAGTTAACAAGATTGTAGTACCACAGTACCCTGTAGTATCTGACATAACGACATTGCTTACCTTGGTCCCTCCAACAGCAACTACATTTTCTGTAATTGATCTGAAGAATGCTTTCTTCTCGATTCCTATTCATCCTGATAGCCGATATTTGTTCGGTTTCACTTTGAATAATAGATCATACAGATTTTGTAGAGTTCCTCAAGGCTATACTGAGAGTCCTAGTATTTACAGTCAAGCATTAAAAAGACAGCTTGATTCCTTTACCTTGTCTAAAGGAGTGGCTCTCATACAATATGTCGATGACATCTTGTTGGCAGCTGATACACCTGAGCAGTGTGAGAAATGCACTTTGTCTTTGCTTTCTTTTCTTGCTACACACCACCATAAAGTATCACGGAAGAAATTGCAATATTGTAGACCGAAGGTGACCTATTTAGGACACCTTCTGTCTAAGAAGGGCCGTGCACTGACACCAGATCGCATTCAAGCAATTTTAGACACCCCAGTACCTTCCACGCAGAAAGATTTCCGTGCATTCATTGGTCTGACTTCGTTTTGCAGGCAATGGATATTGGGTTTTTCACACATTGTTAAACCCTTGCTAGCACTTTTGACTAAAAACACTCCGATCCCCCTTCCATGGACAGATGAATGTCAAAATGCTTTTTGTCAGTTGAGACAAGCTCTTTGCTCTGCACCAGTGTTAGGCACACCAGATTACACGAAGGCTTTTACACTCTATGTACATGAGAAAGAAGGATGTGCATTGTCAGTTTTAGTACAGACACACGGGGACAAACAGCGTCCTTGCGCATACCTTTCTGCAGTTCTTGACCCTGTTGCTCGTGCATTACCTGGGTGCTTCCGTTCAGTTGCAGCGACGGCTGTGTCCATACATCAGAGTGAAGGGATAGTTTTGTCACACAAACTGTTGGTGCTAGTACCCCATGCAGTAGATGCCCTTTTGAATCAGACTAAGACTCAGCACTTAACTAGTGCTCGTTTGACAGGATACGAATTGACACTGCTAGCACCTCATATTACCTTGAAGAGATGTGCGACACTGAACCCCGCCACTTTGTTGCCATATCCTGCGACTCAGTCTCAGTCAAAGGAGCCTCACGATTGTATATTCGTTACTGAGGAACAGACAAAGGGTCGCATCGATTTGCAAGATACGCCCCTTCCAGATGTAGATGGGGAACTGTGGGTTGATGGGTCCCGTCTGAAGTTACCAGATGGCACGACTTCAGCTGCTTATGCAATTACCACGCTTGAGACAATAGTGGAAACAGCTCGCATACCTCAGAAGTCGGCTCAAGCTGCTGAACTAATAGCTTGGACACGAGCATGTGAGCTTTGCACTGACTTGTGGGTGAACATTTACACGGATAGCCGCTATGCTTTTGGAGTGGTTCATGATTTTGGCCTACTCTGGAAGGAAAGAGGCTTTCTTACATCCCATGGGATGCAGATAATGCACGGAGAGTTAGTGCATAATCTCTTGACTGCACTTACATACCCAAAGAGAGTTGCTATTATGAAGTGTAGCGCACACAAGAAAGTGACTGGCAAAATAGGACAAGGCAATGCCTTTGCAGACCGCGTAGCCCGTGAGACTGCGATGCAGCGAAGCACTACACCCATGTACGTAGTGAAATCACAAGCTGAGCGTTGGGATGATGCTAGAGAGGAAGTATTGGATATACAGAGATCTGCTTCTGTGGAAGAGCTTGAGCAATGGTCTAAAGAAGGAATATTAGATGATGAGGGTTGTTGGCGTAACAAAGAAATGAATAAGTGGAAATTGCCTGCGGCCTATTTACAACCTATGGTTCAAATGGCACATGGGCTGGCACATGTTGGAGCTCTAGCAATAACTAAATTGCTTACACAAGTTTGGGAGCATCCTGAAATTGCTAGCACAGCCAAAAGGGTAGTACAGTCCTGTTTGATCTGTTGGCAGTATAATCCTGGAAAAGGGACACGAACTCCTACAGGAGGGTTTGCTACACCAACCGCACCTTTTGAAGTTTTTCAGATGGATTACATCCAACTCGAACGCTGCAATAATCTGAAATATGTCCTAGTGGTGGTATGTGCCTTTAGCAAATGGATAGAGGCATACCCTACGAAGGATAATACTGCTCTCACCACAGCAAAGGTGCTTCTAAAGGAGTTTTTCCCTAGATACGGTGTTTGCAAACTTTTGTGGAGTGACAATGGACCTCATTTTATTGGGCAAGTTGTTGAGCATGTCCTGAAAGGATTAGGGATCAAACAGAAATTCCATACAGTTTTCCACCCGCAATCAGCAGGATTGGTGGAAAGGTATAACGCTACTTTAAAATCAAAGTTGGCGAAAATACTGGCTTCCACGTCCCTAAAGTGGCCAGATGCACTACCTTTGGCATTACTATCCATAAGATCGGTGCCACATTCACGATCAGGTCTTACCCCCTATGAGGTGGTGTTTGGGAGACCGATGAACAATTGGGGAATTCCTAAGCCACGCCCCATACATGATGTTCCTTGTGTTCTGATGAATGATTATTTGGCACAGTTAACTGACAGTTTGATTTCTATTCATCAACAGGTTCGAGAAGCTCTTCCTGACAGATCTACAGGTGAGGCCCACGAACTCCGTCCTGGTGACCATGTAATGGTCAAGGTCTTCAACAGATCGAACAGCTTGGAGCCAAGGTGGCGAGGACCAGAGCAGGTGCTCCTTGCGACAAGGACAGCAGTTCGAGTGACAAACAGAAAGAATTGGATCCACAGCACTCACTGCAAACGCGTGTCGCCTGCCTTGGTGGAACCTGCTGTGTTGACCGACCATCGAGAGATTCTGGAGACGGAGAAAGGCCAAGCTATCTCACCTGACGAATCTGCGGAAGTCTTCCCGGACCACACGATCACTGGAGTATCCAGATATCAATTGAGACCGAGGAAAGGATCTGCAGTTTTGAAAAAGACTGGTTGAGCTACCGCCCTGGGTTAGTGAAACGGAGAGCCAATGTGGCAAGGGGAGGGGGATCAGCCCTGTATTAGTGTAGTGACACCCGCTTTGGCCCATGGTGAAGAAATCAGCGGCTGCCCAGGGAGAAGAGCTCCAACGATTGTTTTCAACAAGTTTTCAGAAAGATCAATCATTACTGCTGCTAAAATGACCAACAAAAGAATCATTTGTGCTGTAGGGTTTGTTGTTGCTATGGTGGCTATGGCAGCAATTACATGGTACATCGAGAAGGTGGCTCCTGTTCGACAGCTTTTTGTTGCCACTACGCCAGTACCCGTGGAACACCACTACTTTACTCTTCCTTACCATGAGCAAAAGCATCGACAATCTTATCTAAACAATACTTTTATCCAGATGTTGCACCATACTCACAATGCTACAAATACTACCAACTGTTGGGTGTGTGGGATGATACCTGCACATCAAAAGAAAGGAGGAACACCTTTTATTCCTCTTCCATTTTCTCACAATGGTTCTTGTCAAGCTTGGTATGCGCTCTTGTTTGCATATGGAAAGCCTTCAGTAGGTGGGATTATTTTTCAACTTAATAAAGTATGTTATCAAAATAAAGAAGGTTATCCACAAGCCAAAGGGACTAAATGGGAATGGGAAGAGTATCAACCGGACAATATTTCAACACCATATGTTTTCACAAATGTGAGAATAATAAAGAACATTGGACCTTTTGTGATTTCTGTGACAAAAGCTAAAGCAGATTTGTGTATTTGTAGTGTTGGAAGAATTCCAGTGGGGAGGAGCGAGTGTACTGTAATCCTGACCATTGAAGGTGCCAATAAGAGCACTTTCACAGCCTCGCATAACACGTATTTTGTGTGTGGAAATAACGGATATTATCAATTACCTGTTGGGTGGTCAGGAATCTGTTATGTATCTTTTCTGTTGCCCCCTGTGTTTCTGGCACCTGCATTGTATCACCGTGATTTTAAACTGTACAATGATATTTCCAAAAACAGAAATAAGAGGACAATAAGTATGGATGAAGTTGACCAAACCGACACTACCCTACAACAATATGTTGATTTCAACTTGGGCTTATTTTTCTTTGTGGGTGCTGCATTAAATAGCAGGAAGATCAGGCGACTAACTCGTGTTGTGGAAGCTGTTACCAATCAGACAGCTATGTCACTTGGGAACATTACAGAGGAACTACAGATTGCAAGGATTGTAGCACTCCAGAATAGGATGGTGCTAGACGTAATTTTGGCTGATCGAGGTGGTGCATGTCGCATCATCGGTAGCAGCTGTTGTGTATTCATACCGGATCACTCACCTTCAGTATATGACGCAATATCAAAACTGCATAAGATTGCTGCAGAAATTCATCCAGAGACTGGTACTTGGACTTTTGCTGGATGGTTGTAATAATCACAATACTTTTTACATGCTGTGTATGTATCCAATGTGGTCCAATGCTTTGCTCCATTTGCATCTCTGCTTGTATACCTACCAAAGGGAACGTTGCTGAAACAAAGGCCCAACGAATGTTGAATAAAGAGGTGGCCGAAATAATGTTAATAGATGTACGGGATGAATATCTAGATTACCCCAGATAAACGAATGTCTTCAGCCAATGCTGAAAGGGTCGTCTGTTGTAATTTGGCAGCACTTAAGTTAAGCATTAGCTGAAGACAGCCTGTATTCAGAGGCTAAATTGTCCGCTTTGTGGAATCCATTTTGTATTTCTGGCAGCCATTTTGGCTGCCATGTGCTACCATGTGCTCGCCATGTGCTCTGTCCTACCTTCCTGTTAACTGCTCTTGAAATCTGCCTAGAGACAAGTTATATTTAGTTCTTTTTGCTTTGCACAT
The DNA here is from genome assembly GCA_963921515.1 of Calotriton arnoldi. Lineage (NCBI taxonomy): Eukaryota > Metazoa > Chordata > Amphibia > Caudata > Salamandridae > Calotriton > Calotriton arnoldi. The sequence goes on along the minus strand of CAWUFW010011998.1, from coordinate 43,054 downwards.
GCTCAGTTGATCTTGCAGCTGTTCCGAGTTTATAAATGTCAGGATGTGTCTACTAGAAGTAGAAACTGTTAGCTCCACCCACTTGTCGACTGTGCATTTTCTGTATGACCTTATATGTACCTAAAACCAGCATTTGTGTTTGTCCCGCCTCCATTTGAGCCCCTGTGTGGGTATAAAAGGACCATGGTCCTTCCATTCAGGGTGCTACTTCATGCATTACTGAAGGGTGATGTGTGAATGTAACTCCACCTTATGAGGTTTAATAAACTCTGTCTTTTCTATTTTCAGTTTCTGTGCCAACTTCTTCCTAAGTGTCTGAGGACTCTGTGCAGAGAAGGGTGAACCCCTAAGCACTGGTAGGCCTTGCTGAGGCTCACTACTACAGTCACATATCACCCTGTTGGGACTGTGTATTTGGACTGGCCATTGGCCTTAGTTTCTTTTGGACAAAAATTTTTAGTTTAACATTTGCTGAATAAAGCCTCTTTTTGTTTACTTGTGGTTTTTCTTTGGATGTACATGATGTAGATGAGTATCATCATGCATTTGCTGTTGTAATAGTGTTCAGATCAGGAAAATGAAGTGTTGCTGTGATGGACTCCATGTGGTCCATGGGATATGTGTCCTAATGTAGTCTGGATCTATAGCATCCTTTGCTGCAGTCTGAGGGTGTAATGTTCAGCATTTGACACAGGGATGTACGTTTTGCATTTGTGAATTAACATCTTTGGCTTACACTGATGCACATCTGGTGGGCTTACCACTGTTCAATGTTTCTATTTCCCTGACTGTGTGCCCATCTCCACTGGACATGCAGGTTAGCACATCAATGTTGAAGGACTCATCTGTGTATACAGTGCAACTTGCTTGACACGTGTTTTGGGTGTATTCAGATGACTGACGTGACACTCCCGTACCCAGGCTGATGTGAGCAGAGCCTGCAGTGTGTTGTAATTGTTGACTCACTGACCGAGTGTTCTGCTGACATGTTTGAGTCGTGCGCAGACAAGGTTTGGCACAGCAGACCTTCCACAGGAGTGGAGTGCCCTCATGGCAGTTTGTAATACCGTGACAATGCCTGGGCCCGTGTTGTGTGTTGTGTGAGCATGTCTATGTGTGTTCCCTTCCCTTTTCCTACACAGGCTGTGTCCCTAGGGATGTTCCTGTTTGTGATGCTTGCTGAGTTGTCCTGTGTTCATCCAGCATCTTGGACCTGGTTTCTCCGGGATGTGGGTGCATGGCAAACGAATGTTCATCAGGTTGTCATCCCTAGTTGTCTTTGTTGTCAGGGCTGGGGATGTGGGCAAACGCAGATGGGACACAGTCAGGATTCCCCTTGGCACTTGTTGGTTACACAAGTCATGTAATTTACAGTTTGTGGTAGCTTTCAGTGATTGTGACACGTTTTGTGTGTGACTGCTGCCACTCCTCAGGGTCAGAGCTGCAATGTTGGAAGTTGTCTATGTGTGTTCTTTGTGGGTCACCTTGGCTTCTTCATTGGTGTGTGACTGTGGCCGGGATCCCATTGATTGGGGTGGATTTCACGTCATGCCCATGTACGGCGTACTGTGCAGTGTGTCAGACATTCACGAGTCTTGTTGAATGGCCATGTGTGATGGGTATTTGCACCTTAGTTCCCACCACCAGCCCTGGGATTGTCATGGGTGCATGTGCAATGTCACCAGTCCATGTGAGCTTCACTGCTGCACATTGGTGGAGATCAAGGTGTGTGGTGTTGAGTGTGTGCAAATGTGAGTTGTTGCACGGCTAGACCCCTACCTCCATATTGGCCTTGGCTGACAGGCCATGCTGATTGATTTGTGCTTGTGTAGGTGTGATGGTAGTTAGTTTCTCAGGACACATGGCTGTGGTTCACAGTGTGAACGACATCTACCTTTGTCATCACAGTGGGATTATCATGCAGGCTAGTGTCACCACAATGTGGGGTCCCTGGGGATAGTGCTGTGGTGGGTCTGTCTCTTGCTGTGTTAGTTGCTGTTCCTACAAGCTTGTGTGACATGTGTAATTTGGGCTCCCTCTCATCTAACAATGCCTGATTGCCCACATAGGGGAATACGATCCATGAGTTACTTTTGTGTGGCACTGTATACACATCTGTGTAATTGGAATTCAGGCCTCCTCATGTGTTGTGTGGTTACCTGGGGACACTGGCACACCCCCCATCACCTGTTGTGTTTGATATGCAGTGTGAGGCTGCCTGTTTGTGTTTGTGCATCTGCACCACTGCATTGGCATATCTTTAGTGTGCCATTGGCTGTATGTTGTTTTGAGGATTTCTCCTGCTGTCCCTGGGACTCCTAGGTCATCAGTCAGCACAATAATCATGATTTGTATGTCCCATTGCTGCCATGGTATGGTATTTGTTCACCTCACATCTACAGTCTCCACAGGATCTCTACACTTGTGTGTCCATTGGTGCAGATATGTGGGTCTGCATTATGATGGTCACTTCTGTCATTGTGTAATTGATAAATGTTGACAATGTCAGCCCCCATGGGTGATGTTTGTCTGCACATGGCCAAAGGTATGTTTTATTTGCACTGCACTGTTTGCCTCACCCAATCTATGTTGCTATGGGACACAAGCACTACTTTGCCACTGATGTGTTGTTGTTGTATGACCAGGAATCATCCATGCTGTTTGGCAGTTGCAGCTTTTTCCATGACAACACTTACCTTTTGGTCACTGTGATGATGGGGGTTTAGACCCCATTGCCACAATGTTCAAAATGTGCTTCAACTATGGACCCCACACTTACATTTTGGTCACTGTGATGATGGGGGTTTAGACCCCATTGCCACAATGTTCAAAATGTGCTTCAACTATGGACATCACACACTTACATTTTGGTCACTGTGATGATGGGGGTTTAGACCCCATTGCCACAATGTTCAAAATGTGCTTCAACTATGGACCCCACACTTACCTTTTGGGCACTGTGATGATGGGGGTTTAGACCCCATTGCCACAATGTTCAAATGGGCTTCAACTATGGACCCCACACTTACATTTTGGTCACTGTGATGATGGGGGTTTAGACTCCATTGCCACAATGTTCAAAATGTGCTTCAACTATGGACCCCACACTTACCTTTTGGTCACTGTGATGATGGGGGTTTAGACCCCATTGCCACAATGTTCAATTGGGCTTCAGCTATGGACCCCACACTTACATTTTGGTCACTGTGATGATGGGGGTTTAGACCCCATTACCACAATGGTTATGGTCTGCTTGCATTGTGAAGGGCACACACATTTTTGTGTGACACATGTGATAGGGGGTCACATTGTATGTTCAATGTCATGTTCAGTGTTGTAGGCATTTGACACAGACTACACACTCTTGTCATGATGTTGGGGGGATGTCTTTTGCTGACATTCCTTATGTTGGAGTATGCTGGTTGTGTCATGCATTACCCATCCTATGAGTGGGGATGGTAGTAGTGGTAGGCATCCAGGCCCCCATGAGTAGGGGTGGTGGTAGTGGTAGGCATCCATCCCCCTATGAGTGGGGATGGTAGTAGTGACAGGCATCCAGGCCCACATGAGTAGGGGTGGTGGTCGTGGTAGGCATCCAGGCCCCCCTGAGTAGGGGTGGTGATAGTGGTAGGCATCCATCCCCCTATGAGTGGGGATGGTAGTAGTGACAGGCATCCAGGCCCCCCTGAGTAGGGGTGGTGGTAGTGGTAGGCATCCAATCCCCCTATGAGTGGGGATGGTAGTAGTGACAGGCATCCAGGCCCACATGAGTAGGGGTGGTGGTAGTGGTAGGCATCCAGGCCCCCATGAGTAGGGATGGTGTTAGTGGTAGGCATCCATCCCCCTATTAGTGGGGATGGTAGTAGTGACAGGCATCCAGGCCCCCCTGAGTAGAGGTGGTGGTAGTGGTAGGCATCCATCCCCCTATGAGTGGGGATGGTAGTAGTGACAGGCATCCAGGCCCACATGAGTAGGGGTGGTGGTAGTGGTAGGCATCCAGGCCCCCATGAGTAGGGGTGGTGGTAGTGGTAGGCATCCAGGCCCCCATGAGTAGGGGTGATGTTAGTGGTAGGCATCCAGGCGCCCCCGAGTAGGGGTGGTGGTAGTGGTAGGCATCCAATCCCCCTATGAGTGGGGATGGTAGTAGTGACAGGCATCCAGGCCCACATGAGTAGGGGTGGTGGTAGTGGTAGGCATCCAGGCCCCCATGAGTAGGGGTGGTGGTAGTGGTAGGCTTGGGGATGGTAGTAGTGACAGGCATCCAGGCCCCCCTGAGTAGGGGTGGTGGTAGTGGTAGGCATCCAGGCCCCCCTGAGTAGGGGTGGTGGTAGTGGTAGGCATCCATCCCCCTATGAGTGGGGATGGTAGTAGTGACAGGCATCCAGGCCCCCATGAGTAGGGGTGGTGGTAGTGGTAGGCATCCAGGCCACCCTGAGTAGGGGTGGTGGTAGTGGTAGGCATCCATCCCCCTATGAGTGGGGATGGTAGTAGTGACAGGCATCCAGGCCCCCATGAGTAGGGATGGTGGTAGTGGTAGGCATCCAGGCCCCCTGAGTAGGGGTGGTGGTAGTGGTAGGCATCCATCCCCCTATGAGTGGGGATGGTAGTAGTGACAGGCATCCAGGCCCCCATGAGTAGGGGTGGTGGTAGTGGTAGGCATCCAGGCCCCCTGAGTAGGGGTGGTGGTAGTGGTAGGCATCCAATCCCCTATGAGTGGGGATGGTAGTAGTGACAGGCATCCAGGCCCCCTGAGTAGGGGTGGTGGTAGTGGTAGGCATCAGGCCCCTATGGGTGTGTATGGCATTGGTGATAGCCATCCCGCCCCTATGGTTCTGCTGTTGCTAGTGTACGTCATTTCTGCATCCCTATGTGTGTGTGTGTGACATATGTCGGATACGTGTCGTTTGTTTGTGTTGTGTGTTTGACTTACCGTCTGCACCGTACGCGTCCGTACCGGTCCCGGTAATAGATGTAGAGTATTGATAGGACCTGCGCGATGGGATTCATGGTTGGGTCGTCTCGTTCGGGTTTCTCGTGGTTTCGACTCGTACTCGTCGCTGGCTTGTTCGTCTCGTAGCCGTGGATCGTCTTGTGGCGCGAATCGGAGCTTATGTACAGCTCTCCCGGATGCTCTGATGTGCCGGTCGTAGCGACGGGTTCGGCGCGTACGAAAGACGCATCGTACTAGTCCGGCCGGAAGGTGCTGTATATTTGCTTCCGTGCGACTCGATTCGGCGTTTACGGATCCGGCTCGGGCGGGGAACAGGAGCTGGAATGGGTAAGTACGGCTCGCTCAGAATCTGTGCTGTTATGGGCATCGTACTTGCTCGTTCGGACGACTGTTCGAATCGGTCGGGAAACACGCATTCGGCTTGGTTTTTTTCCGGACAAATAGTGTTAGGTGCGCCTCCGGCCGAGATCAGAATCGACCCCTATCTGTCTATCCCACGGTTGCATTAAAAGTTTACCTCCCCTCAACCCACATCACTAGACTGGATTTTGCAGGAGGGTTTTTTTTTACTGTCACATCCCTGATAGAAACACAGTCGAAAAGGCCCATGATGCTTCACATGTAGAGAGAGAAGCAGGAGGACAGGGCAATGGATTCTACAGTAATGCGGTACAAACACTTCAAAGTCATTCCTAAATATAGTCTACCCTTGCCCCTCCCCCTCCAAGGCCATCAGAAATAAGAGGCATTTCCAGGGTGGAACAGGTACAGCTCTATAAGGACTCAGAACTGAGAGTGAGGTGATGCTTCTGCATAAGTTCACATCTATTTTACTCCCACTCATTTGTTGATTTTCCCTCCTCTGTTTCCTTGGCCCCTTCCCTTCCCATTGCCTCATTGACTGTGCTCTGATATTTCCTTCCTGGTTATATCCATAAGTTGGACTTTTGTCTACGCTCTTGTGGTCCTGTTTTGGAAACCTTGCGTTACCTAGCCAGCCTAGCCCTGTGGGGTTTGTCCATCTTCGGTTCTCAAGCAAGTTTCTCAGTTTGCCTTTGGGCTAGTTATAGTGAGAGTCCTCAGGTAACTGGGTAAGCTTTTACTTCTTGTATTTGTATTATTCTATATGTTTCCTTTTAAATCTGATGGAATACTTAACCGCTGTTCATGATTTGGTTTCCCAGATGTGTGTCCCAGTGCCACCTGTAGCCCTAAGAATCCAGTCCAGGTCTTCTAACTTACATCCTGCTGGCAAGGGGCTGTTCTCTCTCTCATCCCCACCCACTTTTCACCTGGCTCTAGCTTTCCTTCACTGGGATTAGCCCAGTATCAGATTCTGCAAAGGTTGTGATGTTACTCCCCTGGATTGAATGAACACAAAGCAATGTGGACATGGCAAAGGGTGCGTTGTTTTCTTTGAAGTCACCAGAAGTTGCTGGACTGCATAGCATTGCACCCCTTGACCTTTGAATATGTGAAAAGGTGATCCTATTATACAAAACCATATATGTGACAATAAAATGACACAGACAATTCTTTTGGAGATAAAACGGTGTCACAAGTTTGGTTCATCTCCTTGGACACCCCAACTTACATCCATGCAGTGGAAGGAGTTGGATTTAGCGTAGAGAGTGTACTGAAGACCAGTCTTCCTCAGCCGACTGCCACCTGTAGGTGCTAGCAAAGGTTCATTTCTCACATGCACAATATTAGTCAGGACTCCGAGTGAAACAGAAACAAGAAAAGTTAGTCAAAACTTAGCCTAGGCTTGTCTTCACTGGGATCTTTTGTAGGTAGAAGGCAGCTGGTCAAGGAAGGAGTGACATACAGACCACGTCAACCACCACTAGTCACATAGACTAAGCTTGTGGCTTTATTGCCACCGTCATCCTCTGTCAAAACATGGTTTATGTCCCCCCTGCTTTATTACAATGGCATTACAGTCAATGCACTGCTCATAACGGTGGGCGAGACATGCTATATTTTGATAGAGCATCCTGCCCGCAAAACCCTAAGGCTCTTAATCTGTCTGGAAGTGCTCTCTAGGGACCTTAGGAGACTCTGCTCCGGCATGTGTAACCCTGTTTTCAAATGCACACAGCTTCACACTGTCTGAGTAATGAGCCTCACGGCATCCTCAGAAACCCTCTCTCAAATTACTACCACACAGTGAAAGGAGTTAGGTTTATCATAATGAGTGCGCTGAAGGCCCATGAAAGACGAGGCTTCCTTAGCCTAAGCAGGCTGCCACAGGGAGGTGTAAGTAAAAGTGCACCTGCAGCCATGAGGTACTAGACAGGACTCAAAATGAAACAGAAACATGGACACAGTTAAAGCTTATCCCAAGCTTGCTTTCGTATGGATCCTATATAGGTAGAAGGAGAAGGTTAAGGTTGGTATGACACCCAGAAGCATGCATCGGCCACTGTAAGTGGGTGACATTATGTGTGTAGTGCTAGTGGTAGTATGTTTGGCTGTTGGCTGGTGATGTGTTTGGATGCAAGCTGGATGATGACTGTGTGAGTGGTTGAATGATTTGTGCTTCAGTTCTGTGGGTGTATGAATGTTAAGGAAACTTAGATGGTGACAGTTTGTTGATCTGAGAGTTGTGTTGAGCCTACGGCTGGCAGTGTGAAGGCTTTGTATATTGCACATGAAGAGCGTGAATGGAGAGTAAAGTGGGTGGTGCCTTGAGACACCTATACTCAAAACCAGTATGTCCAGGGTTCCGGATTCTGAGACCGTATTAGTCTTTACTCTTTGGCCCTATCACTACTGGTTGTCCTAAAACCAAGTGATATGAGTCTCTATTTGAGTAGTGGATGGGCTGTGCGGGAACAATAACAACCTCTGACATTTTTAAAAACTGAAATTCAGGAGTACAGTGGTGTGACCTGTACGGACCCCACTCAGTTTTTTGGCTCACAATACCCTGCAAACCTCAACCTGTGTCTAAAAATCACACATTTTCTGTGAGAGAAAGTTCCGGACACTCTGGGATGCACAAAATTGATACCATCCTGTAATCAGACACTTCTACCAAAAAAACTGTACCCCACTTCAGTGGCTGGGCTTAGGGTCTACGACAGTGACAAACCAAACTAGGGACATGCAAACAACACATTTGTTTCCTATGGTCATAGTTGTCATCCGTCCTTGTCATCGGCACTATGGAAACATGAACAAGGAAAAATAATTCCCTGATGTCAGTGGTGGAAGGATAAAACAAATCCAATCAAAAACATGGGGAGAGAACAAGGCTTCAAGGAAGTGACAAAAAGAATAGGGAGGACAGCCCCCAATAAAAAAGCAGGGAAATGAGACTGACAAGAAAGCCATCCAATGATGAATAAGGGTTGACTCGGGTAGTATCGTATACAATGGTGTCTGTGGCAGACAGCTGGAACTGTTTGTAGTGAGACTGCAAAACTGGAGAACGCTCATGGAATATGAAATAAAGCTGTGCTATTCAAAATACAAGTCCTTAATCATAGATAACCAAATAAAAACATTCTTTCCATGTTATTTAAATCATCATTTTGTATGATTTTGTATCAATTTCACATACTTAATACTGTCACCATAAGACCCCTCTTGCTACTCAATGTAAAGGGTGTCATGAGGGAAAAGGACTGTTTTTGGGCAGGTGGGGGCTGAGAGGCACAGAGCAACTGCACAAAGGGACCCCCAGTAGCAGTCGCTGGTATTGTGAAGTGGTGGGGTTGGGAAGAGGGGATAGAAACTAAAGAAAAAAGAATGATAAATATTAAAATTAAAGTTACCTGCTCCGACTGCCGCTGCCTTCCTTCTGATGCTCGCCTACCGCATGGACGTCCAGGAACTGCTGCACACTGCACATGGTCCCAGCTCCCAATCCCAGCGCTGCTCACATGCATGCTAGCATTCCCAGCATGTGTGCAGCGCTGGGATTGGTCTGAGCGCCTTGGTTTGGAGCTCAGACATGGACTGGGAGCCTTTGTTGGTTTCTCGCCCCAGCTGTACAACACAGCTAGGTGGAAAAAGGCTAAGTACGCTTGACGGTTTGGCCGGCCCCAGAGGGTCGGCCAAACCGTCCTGCCCACTTGGCAATGCCCACCACTCCCCCCTCCTCACTGGTGCTGCAGTGTCAGGATGAATGGTCCCGACCCTCCCTCGGCTCGCAGCCTGTAGGACAACAAATAAAATGATAATAAAAATGTTTTTTTATCATTTTTCTTTTGTTGGTTGCCTCTGCTGGCTTTCAGCAGGGAGGGCGACACTTCTCCACCATAGCAGAGGAGCCGCCCCTGGGGACACCAAACACCATAGCATGGCTCTGACTACGTTCGTAAGAAATTGTTACATTCAAAACTTAACGATGGCCACGCCATTTGCTATGATTTTCCAAATACAGAAATAACAAAAAAATGAACTTTTTACAAAACAACCTTGACCCAGACATTTCACATACGGATCATGACACAGTAACAGTTACACTTTTCTTCCTTAGCTTTGAGGTTTCACGTTATACTTAACTTCCAGTCTGCACATACATAAAATATGATCGCTAGAGTCTGCACATACATAAAATATGATCGCTAGAGTCTGCACATACATAAAATATGATCGCTAGAGTCTGCACATACATAAAATATGATCGCTAGTTGACATAAAAGAAACACATAAGAAGCTTTAGTCAGCCCTTGTTCATCCATTGGTCTGTTCAGCTGTCATTCACCTGTCAAGGAGGGGTGAATGGAAAGGTGCTGATCCCTCCAAGAAAAGACAGATGCTTGGAATGTTTTATTCCTGAATCACAGAAATAGTTAATTGAAGTGTTGGGCTCTCTGGAGTGAGGGGTTCTCATAGTTAGCCAGAGCTCAGATGACAAACTAGAGTGCGTGGAGCGCTGACGGTGTACGGTTTCACCCAGGAGTAAACTGATGGAGTTCATTGAAGCACTAAACATAGTTCATTGTTCATTGCTGACACGGGCCAAGATGGCCGGCGGCTGAGGAGCTCCGGCCGGGAGCTCCCTGACCAGGGATCGCCTTTCTGGCGATTTATCCGGAGAGAGACCCGTCTGGGCTCCGCCACCCCTGGGGTTCGGTAGGCTATGACCCCGCGATTCTCCGGCTCCGCCAAGCTACCGTCTCCGACGTTCTGTTGACGGCGAACAGCCCCATTACAGAGCCGATGGCTGTTTGTTCCCGTCTCTCCGTCGAGCGCTCAATCTTGGTGCTTGAATTCTCTGGAGTTTCAGGGTCCGACTGCGGATCGGAGCTTCGGGCTCTCGTTCCTGATAGAGCTCTGCTCGCTTTTGGGTGCCTTCATCGCTCGATTTGACGTGCTAAAGAGGCATGGTTCCAGCTTGTAATCCCGCCGATCTGCCATACGCGCTGATCTAATAATGGCTGATTAATGACCAACATTGACTACGGCATCACCGATGAAATTGCGGGGAGCCTGATTGCCATTCCGAATGCCGCTGCTTGAGGAGCAAGTCGACCTACATTTTCTTCGCTTAGATACAGAGTTTCACTGTAGAAATACAAACTGTTCTTGGAGTGCCGGTGATCATTGTTTACTGCGGCCTGACCCTAAGATGGCGTCCACTTAATGAATTTCGGGGAGCGCTCCACCTTCCCCGTCGGGGCTGCGCGGTGGGATCTTCCAATCTAAGCAAGTATTTCCGATACTGTACCCGATATTCATAATGAATGAGTTATTGCAAACCTGTTCTCATCAACACGGTGTTTCTCATGAGTGCTGAGCCTGACCCTAAGATGGCGCCCGTGTTTTGAACTTGGCATATTTAATGAGTGACACGATCGTCTGTAACTGTTTCAGGACTGTCACTAACTATTGCTGATACGATACCTGTTAATAATAATTGAGCACCTCATTGTAAGGCTGACTTCTTCACCACGACCTTTTGAGAGCAGTGCCTGTCCCTAAAATGGCGCCCATGACTCAGATCTTAGCACATTCATTCACTGATATGGCCTGGAAACGTTGACCGGAGTCTTCATACCCTTCACCCCTGAGTTATCTTCGCCCAGCTGAGGAATGACAAGTTCCGGAGAGATGTAGGTTTGAGGCGGGTGGCGCCTCCTTGGAACACCGGGACTGGTGCGGCGGATGGACCTTTGACGATGCCCCCTGGGCGGAAACCTTATATGTTATACTGACTGCGGTGCCCGAGCAACATGGCCGATGCCCGGTGGAGCTGTTTAGGCAGCTATAGAGGAGATTGGCCTTGGTTTCACCCCTTTGACCTTCACCTACCCTACACCTACATTGGACATTGTTTTTCCTCGTCTCTCCGTTGCGATTCCTTTCCCTCCCCCACCTCCTCCCTCCTTGATTCTGTAGCTGCCTCCCCTTCCAGCCCTGCCTGACTTTATCTGTTTTTGTCCCCTACTCCCTTGTCTCAATCCCTCCCCCCCACCCACCCTCATACCCCAAGTGTCTCGTATCTGTTTTATTTTATGATCTGGTAACTGATGTAACTCTGTTCAACTGTTCTCATGTAAAGCGCTCTGATACCTCCGGGTCTAGCCAGTGCTATATAAAACTCATCAAATAAATAAATAAAATAAATTGAAGCGCTAGTGAGCGGTGAGAGGCTCTCTAGAGTGAGAGGTTCCTATATTTAGCGAGAGCTCAGATGACAAACTAGAGTGCGTAGAGCGCTGACAATGTACTGCACTCTACGCAGGTTTCACCCAGGAGTAAAATGATGGAGATCATTTCCAAACTGGGATTCTATATTGATTTGGACAGAGATAAAAGAAGACTGAGGTAAGGGGGCAAATCATTATCAGTCAGTACGGACCACAATTATATGTCAAGCTCAAGCAGTCACTTATAAAGGCTGGCATACACTTACAGGGTTTAAGGTTACATTTGAATTGAATGTTTTACACCAGAACAGGTGAGGATAGTGTGCTACTCCAGAATATAACAGCCATAAGTACGGCATCAATAATGTCCTTACCCATCACTGCAATATTATAATTATGCCCTAGAGTTTCCTAAATCTAGTCAGGCACCAGTTAGATCACTATGGACTTTTATTATAGGTTATGTATGAAACGAAAATAGCGCTAGTAGACTTGGACACTATAATGCTGATATGTCTCTCCACATCTCCTTATTTACCAGACAGAATCATAAATTCAAGATGAGAATGCCCTTCATATCACCCACATCCATAACATAAAATCTGGTGTGACACTGAATCATTTAAGTGTAAGAAGAGTGAGGCTTACAGTGTAAGGATGAAACAATCAGACATAAGTGTTTAGCTACTTCTGAAAAATTTAAACATTCCCAAGATGTATGAAGAGCCGCTCAGTTTTCATTCAGTCCACTCACTTTACATGGCGAGTTCAAATGGGACCAGCAACTCAGTGTCATATGACTTTTTTACAACCTTGAGAAGAGATCAAAAAAAGTTTACTCATTTACACCAAGGAAACAAGGCAGCTGTGCATGTAGTTATTCATGATGTACCCAGGCTGCTGTACAAAACAGCAAATCAAACAAGCATGGGTAAAGCCAGTAAGTCTGTCTTTTGCTGCCAAACATTTGCCTTTGTCAATGCTTGTTTTAAAAAATTTCTTTTAAAAGAAAACACTTTGCCACAGAAATCCATGGCACTGAAGACAACTACTTTGTGTGGCTGTGCTCCTTTCAAAAGAACAGAATGCCACCCCTCATAGTGAAATCAACCAATCACTGACCCATTGATGCATGACCTGCTGTGGTAGGCAGTAGGAAAGTGTGAATAACACCACATGCAACTGCTTGTACCAGATACACAGTGCTTTGAATGGGCCTGGAATTCACCGGTACGGAGTATCAGCACTTTTTCCTTTTCTCCCCTTGAGTACCGGATTTTGCCTCTGACAAGGAGAGTGTCGGTACTCCCAGGGGCCTGGCTTTGACGCAGGTGGTGCTGCGCTCATCAGAGCTTCCCGGCAGCACCTTCAACACGTCCTTCACAGCGTGCGTTTCAAACTGGGTGTTACCCTGGGCTGAGGTGGCACAGCTGCTCATGGCTCCAGAACACATGTGTGGTGCTGTGAGTGGTATGAGAGGAGGGGTGCAGCTTCAGGGTGCCTCCTTTATCCTTTTATCATTACCAGTCTGGTCAAAAGGTGATTGTAAAACATGAGGAGCAGGGGTGTTGGCCACATTGTTTAGGGCAGTTCACCTTTTTAGAATGCCCATTGATTTAAATACCTGAAAAATCATCACCTATCAGCAATTTAAATTAAATGTGTTTGCTTGAAAGAAAATACCTGCCCTCTCCACCACTTTTCTCAAAGAAATAAATGTTTATTTTTAAAACCTTTTACAAGATAGAATTTGATAACAAAACAAATATGATAACAACTCTTTACTGGCTTTCTTAATGTTCACAACAGACTGCATTTTAAATATCACCTAGTCCAGGGTACAATGGCACTTTAATAACCTGCGTGGTTAATATATTTGCTGGAAAGTTCTGTGAGCATTCTAATGAAAGGTTCGACTCAGCATGAAATTGCATGGAGGGTCAATGTGCCTTCTGTGAAGCACAACATGAAACAGGCAGATCACACATTTGTCTTTTATGTAGATAGCTCAGTTGGTTACTGTTTTTGTTGCAGAGATCCTTCTGTTACATGCAGGCCTCTGCCCCTTGTCCGCACTGAGGCCTACCCCATGCTCCACCCCCAGTTCACAGATCCTTTTGGTGAGTACTGATGGAGCAAGGAATCACAATGAGACTTGCTCGGATGTAATTCTCTCACAGTATTAATTAATTTGTACTAAAACCTTGGAATGTCTTTATTAACAATGCACAAACACAAAATATTTTATCCAGAAGATGCTTGCCTATGTGTTTTCCACTAATAAGTAATTCTCGTCTAATCCAAAATGGCCGCTAAAACGCGGGAACCCTACTGCGCATGTGTCAACCATATCACGTAGTATCACGTCTTTCTTTGCTTGGAGGGAATCTTTTGCTTCTGCGCAGTGTGTGCTAAAATGGCCGCTTAATACTCTCACATGCTAAAGCTTTCGCATTGCTGTAATTAATAGTGTGTTATACTAAAGCTATTAATGCGGGATAGATATTTTTAAATAAATGGGATTAGTGTAGAAGTAGGAGGTATACAGTGAAAACATTTATTTTTGATTTTAATATGTTTCTTCTTTGACTTTTCTATTAGTTCGTAAATTGGGCCTGGGTTGGCTAAACGGCAGCTCGAGAGTCATGTGATCCGCGCATGCTCTCTGAAAACTAACAAAGCAAAGTGATGAAGTCAACTTGGAAGACGTCCAAGGACATGACCCGCTGATCATCTTCCAAGTTCCACCGAATGTCCTAACAAATGATATATTTTGTATATATTGTGTAATAAAAATTGGTGTGAAATGGGTGGGAAATAAAGCAAATGTATTAATTGTGAGGGGCGGGATTCTAAAACAATGGTCTTAAGAAAATCAAACTAAATTGATATGGTGTGAGGATCAACCCCCTGTCCAATCAGAAATAGTGGGCCCATAATTTTGAAACATTAAGGGGAGGTATATGGGCGTAGAAGGGTATAATAGGTATAGTTTAGTTAATTAGTTAGCACAGCTTGGCTTAGAGACACAGATGAACATAGATGCTGTAGCAGAGAACTGATGCTGTTTCAGAACAGAACCAGAGACTAAATCGCTGTCCAAAGAGGTCCTGAGGTGGGTGCGGCGGACTCTGTTAGAGGAAGACGCGGAAGAACCGAGGAGGAACGAAGTGTCAGAGAGGGGAACGACGCAGGCATCGTTGGTAGAGAGGTCATCTATCCTGTCCTGAATCTGGTCCGGAGGTCTTGGTCTCCATTCTATCCTGGGGACCCTTTCCCAACTCCTTGGCCAAGGGGTTTGGTTTTCACACCTTTAGGTAACTATAAATGTAGTATCTTTAGTTGTACTGCTGTTTCTATCCTCTCCTTTCTGAGGGACCGTCATTTGTGATTAATAGGTGACTATATGAAAGTGCTTCCTCCTTGAGATGCGATTAAGTATTTCGTGATTTGTATTTTACTCTGCTAAATATTTTAGATAAACATTTTAAAACTTCCTGAGTCAGTGGTTATTTCAGGTGTTTTATGAAATTGTATTTGTATGATCTCATTTAAACCCCAGTTATCAAAGGTCCATTGGTAAGTCATTACTTTTCGATCAGGAAAGGTAATTGGTAGCAGGGATTTGATAAAAGAGTACAACTGACCCCACCAGCGGAGATTGCTAATTAGTGTGAATGAATGGGCCCAGGTGAGTATTCGGTGTATGAATGCTTGTTGTTAGTAACCCGCTGGATCAGTTTTCTGGCTATCAGAGGATGGTTATACTTTGTTGACTGGGTAATGAGAATTTTCTTTTTATGAACTAACATCCGTTTTTGTTTAAAGTTTTGTTTTATGTTGTCTAGAAATCCCCGGGGAAACTGAATAGCGGATGGTAAGTGGAAACCATACTGCAGTGAGGTTATCTGTCATGCAGAAATAGTACTGAAAAGTTAAGCAGGGCTATCAGTACTTGTTAGGGACACTGTGCGTGCGTGAGTGACAGCAAAGGAATACGCTGGTGAAATTTTGATGTTATATCATCTAGAAAGGGTAACATTGAAGGAGTAGCAGGTATTTCCGAAGCTTACGTGAAGAGTAAACGGAAGGGTTTTACTCGTAGTATGTGTCTAGTAAACGGAAGGGTTTTACTACGTGTGAGAAGAATCTATCCTTTTAAATTTAGGGAAACTGACACGATAGCGAATGTTTTATGTTGTTATTGAAATTTAATGAAAAGTGTTGAGAAATAAAATTTTGCGTACGCTTTTTGTAAAGGGAGGGTCAGCTGCCGGAGTAGAAGCTGATGTCACAAGCGCCGCGCTGGGATTGGTTGAAACAGCGGGTGTGGAACGAGCTTGTAAAGGAGGGGTCAGTAGTAAGAAGTAGCTGACGTCACAAGTGCCGCGCTGGTATTGGTTGAAACAGCGAGGGACAGAGAAGCGCAGATTGTAAAGGAGGGGTCGTCAGATAGACGTCACAGAAAAGGCGCGCTAGGATTGGTTCCGAGACAATTGTAAGCTGGAATTTGATTGGGTATCAAAATAGAAGTCGAAATATTAGTAGACAGTGGAGATTGTATGTGGAAACGCGATCCGACTTTGACAGGAACTCGTCCAGATAGGAGATTTTTGGGTTTTGCAGAATATAATTCAATAAATAGATATTTACCCAAAATGTCCGGAGAAAAGAGAAAATTGTTATTCTTGCAAAAGATTAAAAATTATTTTAAGAAAGATAAGCCCATCAAAACTAGGGAAGGAATTCTCATTCCACCAGCAAAGACGCCCGCCTCATTCATGATAATGGAGAGGGGTTATCATACTTGTGTATGGTTAGAAAATTGGATAGAATATACAAAAGATGACGGAATACTAGCTTTCCCTGAGAATGGTACATTCAATGGGAGAGTTCTTCAAAATGTAAGAATGAGGATGAATGAATTAGAACCCAGACCAAGATTAACGCAGTACGAAGCCCTAGAAGAATGGGAAACAGAAGCATTTGAGCATGATAGACCCAGGAGTAATAGAGGGTATAGGGGATTTTTCCCTAGACACCAGAATGAGACAAAAGAAAGTCAGATGAAACAGTGGAGAAGAGCGATGCTTACTGAGGGTCTGTATCCAGTATTAATGGCAGATGAGCAGTTAGGGAGCAAATGCAAAGAAAAGACTAAACACTTGACAGGGTTTGGAGAATCTGAAGATGAATTCATGGAAGAAATATTAAAGAACCCTCCACCATACCATGAAGGGCTGGGTGGATGTACTCCAAGTGCACCTGTTTTGAGAACACCGTTAGTACCTCAGGTACTGCATAATCCACCAGTTAATAGGGTACTTCAGGATAAGGAAAGAGAGGCCTTAGACAGAAACAGAGCAGAATTAATACAGAAAATAACACAGTTGAATGTACATCCTGATTCGTTGACTATACCTGTAACAATTGGTCCCGTAGTTCCTTTATACGGAGACAAAGTAAATTGCCCGAAGCCCTTAGTTATGCCTACACCTATGGAAAACCCTAAAAATGAAGTTGTAATAACTGACGATCATATCAGTGATTGTGAATCTATGATTTCACTAATGGATTTGCCTATTCGAGAATCTGCAAATAGCACCCCCAGAAGAGCCACCCCTAGTTGCTCAAGGGATGTAAATATAATAACCTCTTCAGGAACCAAAAGTGCAACAGTAGTAACTCCAGAAGACTTAGAAAGGTGGGCACAAGGAATAGACAAACAGAGTTCAACCCCAAAGATCTTGGACATTTATAAACTAAAAGTCGAATTAGAAGAAATGATAGCAGGTAATGTAGGAGTGGATCATCTAAATAACTACAGTGAAGAAGAACTATTGTTCATATGTAGGAGTATAACTAGAAATGTAAAAATATTCCATGAAAAGTTAACAGATTTGGCCTCAGAAATGGGAATTGAAATAAGGAAATCAAAAGTGTTGCAGAGACCATATAGAGCAGAATTTACTGACAAGGACTTAGAAAATATGAATACCTCTGGTAGAAAATTACAAATTAAAGAATTGATGACAGTTTTGCAGAAATGGGGAGAACTGGATAGATGGAAAACTAGATGGACAAAGAAAAAGGAAAAAGCACGTTCAAATAGAATGACATCTGAATATTTATTGAAAGAAACAGGGAAAGTAGAACAGATGTATCCAATGCGAGAAGTTCCAGGAGGAGGCTATGTCCATGTCCCGTGGAGTAGACAAGACATATTGTCATTTACCAATGATTTCCCAAAGTTGAGAGAAAAACCAATTGAATGGTACAAGCAGGTTGAGAGGTTTGTGAAGGTTTCAAAGGTTTTGTTAAAGGACTTAGATGGTTTGTTTGACATAGTGGTACCTGCCGATTTATGGACAGATTGTAAAATTACAATCGATTGGCCTAGTGAAGAGTATCCTAGGGATCCAAAGACAGGTGCCCCATCAAATGACGTGATGAAAAAGTATCACCAGGTAATCACGTACTTGAAAGGAAAGATACCCCCAAAGGAGACAGATTGGGTGAAAATAGACAGAACTACCCAAGAAGCGAATGAATCGGTACATGCCTACTATGAACGTCTGTTACAGGTGTTCAAACAGTATAGTGGCTTTGAAGATATTGGAGAAAAAATATGAGTCAGTCTGTCTATCGGTTTGTTTATGGTTTAAAGCCAGAGATTTGTCAGATGATTAAGCAACATATGTTATGTTGGCAGGGAAAGCCTATCAATGAGATTTTGAAATATGCTAAATACTGTGGGGATGACATCGAGGACAGGCACAAGAAACTACAAGAGAAGGTAATGTGGGCTCAAGTGAAAATGGCTGAGCGACAGGGAATTAATTTAGATAATCCATCTGAAAATCAGGGAAAAGAATCTGGATCGAATGCAGACACCGGAAATGGTGGAAAGGTAAGAGGACGAATGAGTAGAGAAGAGGCTAAAAAGAAATTTCCTTGTCATGGATGCGGAAAGTTGGGACATTGGAAGAACGAATGTAAGAAGATTCAAAATAATAATGGCCCAAATCATAATTTAAATCCACAGACGCAGATTGACTCACAGCAGGGTGTAAGTCATCAGAGTCAGTTGCCACCTGCCCCTATACAGGGTAATGTAAGCAGAGCAAAGCACGGTACAGAAGTCGGATATCAAGGAGGAAGTGGTAAGAATGAATATGTAACTTCACAGTTTCTTTTGCAGGATGATTTTAATCCATATGATTATCAATGACGGTGCCTAAGAGACGGGGAGAAGGAATGCGTACTTGGCGCATCCTTGCCGGTAGATCAGTCAGGTCCATATGTTGAAGGAAAAGTAAAAGGTAATGATATCACCTTTCTTTTGGACACTGGTGCTACCCGTTCTACTGTAAGAACAGCAGACATCCCAGACCTCCCTCTCTCTGGAGAAGCTATCCAAGTTGTAGGTGTAGCAAATCAAAAGATTAGGACACCCCTTACTGAACCAATGGAAGTGAGAATTGGAAACTTCCGAGAAATGCACCAATTTGTGGTGTGTGATTCTAGTCCAGTAAACTTACTGGGCAGAGACTTACTGTGCAAAATGAACTGCACTATTTTCTGCACACAGGATGGTGTTGCAATACAGACCCCGGACGAAGATCATGTTTACAAGTTTATGATAGCCAAGCAAGGTACGGAGGTAGATGAAATGTTCTCCTTGATAACAAAAGATAAATTAACAGAAGAGTTAAAAACTACAGTGAGTTCAAAGGTATGGGATTTTACTGGAAAAGAAGTAGGTCTGATGGTGAATATAGACCCAGTAAAAGTAACTGTAAAAGAAGGTGCAATTTTCCCAAATACCAGACAGTACAAAATGAGTGCCGAACTGAAAGCAGGAGTTACTGAGGAAATTGGCAGAATGGTGAAGCAAGGTATATTAAAAGAAATCATGAGTAGCCCCTGTAATTCGCCAATCATGGGGTTGAAAAAGCCTAGTGGCAAATATAGAATTGTTCAAGATTTGAGGAAGATAAATAAAATTGTGGTACCTTGTTGTCCTATAGTGCCAAATCCTGCAGTAATCTTATACCAAATACCATGGAATGCAGAGTGGTTTACTGTAATCGATCTGTGCCAAGCATTTTTCTCAATTCCATTGCATCCAGATAGTCAGTATTTGTTTTCGTTCAAATTTGAAAATCGCGTTTATGTGTGGAATCGTGTTCCTCAGGGGTACACGGAAAGTCCCTCTATTTTCAATCAGATACTGAAAAAGTGTCTAGAGAAACTAGTAATGCCCAGAAACTCAGTCTTGGTGCAATACATAGATGATTTGTTAGTTGCATCTAGAACCCATGACGACTTTGTCGCTGACTCAATTGCATTAGTAAATCATTTGGCTGAGGAAGGTCACAAAGTGTCACCTGAGAAGTTACAGTTTTGTACAACCGCAGTTAAGTACTTAGGACACCAAATTGAGAGGGGAAAGAGAAGAATAACCTCTGAGAGAATAAAAATAATCAAACAAATGAAAATGCCGGTAACACAGAGAGGTGAGAATGTTTCTTGGAATAGTGGGATACTGTCGACAATGGATCGTAGGGTTTTCTCTACTAGCAAAGCCTTTAACTCAGTTAACGAAAAAGAAGGCAAAGGACCCAGTTGAATGGGATGATGAAAGTGTCAGCGCCTTTGTAAAATTAAGAAATGCTTTATGTGAAGCACCTGCCCTAGGCATGCCTGACTATACAAAGGAATTTACATTATTCTGCTGAGAGAGAAAGTTGTGCACTTTCAGTCTTAACACAAAGACATGGATTGGACAGGCGTCCTATAGCATACTTTTCTGCTACATTAGACCCAGTGGTTGCAGCATTGCCAGGCTGCTTAAAAGCAGTAGCTGCTACCTGTATGAGCATTGAGCAAAGTGAGTCAATTGTAATGGGACATCCTGTTAAAGTGTTCGTCCCACATGCAGTTGTGATTCTGTTGACAAGAACCAGAACTCAGCATCTTACCCCTAGTCGGATGACAAAATATGAGAGAATAATTTTAGGTGCTGAAAATGTGACCATAGCCAGGTGCACAGTTATAAATCCTGCAAGATTATTACCAGATCCATATTGTGAGGAAGTTAGGGACGATGCAGAAGAACATGATTGCTTGGAAATCACAGAGTTGTGCACCAAGCCACGTCCTGACATACAGGAAATGCCCCTCAAGAACCCAGACAGGGAGCTGTTTGTGGTTGGCTCATGCTTAAGGCATGAAGATGGCAAACTGAGTGCAGCTTACGCTGTATGTGAACTTACTGGAATAGTCGAAGCATCCTATTTACCAGGAGTCAAATCTGCACAAGTAGCTGAATTGGTTGCTTTGATTAAAGCCTCCAAAATTGGGAAAAATGTAAAAGTGACCATATTTACGGACAGTCAATATGGTTACGGGGTTGTGCATGATTTTGGCCAACTGTGGATGCAGAGGGATTTCATGACTTCTTCAGGATCCCCAATCAAAAATGGGCAGTTTGTAAAAGAATTATTGGAGGCAATACAATCACCAAAAGAATTGGCAGTAGTAAAATGTGCCGCACACCAGTCAGGAGATGACTGGGTGGTAGCCGGTAACAGATATGCAGACCTAATCGCTCAACACTGTGCCAGAAATAGAATGGCAGTAAACAGAAAAGTTGAAACAATGGGAATCAGCTGCCAACTTATGCTATGTGCACCACCGGAAACATGGAATGATGTGAGACGATTGCAGGATGATGCTGAAGAGAGTGAAAAAGATGTTTGGATAAAAATAGGGTGTACCCGAAGAGCAGATGATGATGTGTGGGTTTATTCAGATGGCAGACCAGTCATGTCTGATTGCCTGATTTCACAAATGGCCAGAATGTATCATGGAGACACACATGTAGGAAGAGATGCCATGATTAGACTTTTCAGACAAAGTTGGTACAATCCAAAATTTAGGGCTGCAGCAGAGAGCCTTTGTCAGAGGTGTTTAACTTGTCAAATGAATAATCCAGGAAGGAAAACAGTGGTGGGTCTGGGAAAAATTGGAAAGGCAGAAGGCCCATTTGTGAGATTGCAGTTAGATTTCATTCAGTTACCACCATGTAAAGGACTGAAATATGTGCTTGTCATAGTGTGTCTGTTTTCAAAGTGGGTGGAGGCTTACCCTACCAGGAGGAATGACAGCTTAACAGTTGCAAAATTATTATTACGAGAACTCATTCCCAGGTTTGGTTTCCCAGTAACTTTGGAATCAGATAGAGGAAGTCACTTCAATAACGATGTAATTCGAATAATCTGTGAAGCATTTAAAATTGAACAAAAATTGCACTGTGCATACCGCCCAGAGGCTTCTGGAGTGGTTGAACAAATGAATGGCACAATAAAATCGAGATTGTCAAAAATGTGTGCATCCACATCGTTAAATTGGCCAGATGCATTGCCTCTTGTCTTGATGGGACTCAGAAGCATTCCTGATAGAAATACAGGATTGAGTCCTCATGAAATCATCATGGGAAGAGCAATGAGACAAGCCCATGTACCCGGAAATAAACTGCTGAACATAACTGATGATATGGTTCTAGATTATTGCAAAGCATTGGCTGACCTAGTGCGTTCTGTCTCTCACCAGGTTGGAGAAGACGCAGTTTCCAGGCAGGCTGAACAAGAGCATGACCTGAACCCCGGAGACTGGGTGGTAGTGAAGCATCACACCAGAGAAACGTGTTTATCACCCAGGTGGGGAGAACCTTGCCAGATTATATTGGTTACAAACACAGCAGTGAAATGTGCAGGTTTACCTATTTGGATTCATGTAAGCCATACCAAAAGGGTGCCAGCTCCTGAAGAAAGAGAGCCTCAGTCAGCATCAATAGCTGAGGAAGAAGAAGGGTGTACAGCTGAAGAATCACAAGTGATAGATTCAGGAATAGCTGAAGAAGAACAACCGAGCACAAGTCAGGACTGGATACCAGTGGTGGATATACCTGAAGTCTTTATTAAAACAAGAAGCAGAGCTAGATTAGAGGAAATTAGAGAGGACCAGATAGGTGAAGAAGAACCAGCTCAGGATAGGGAGATCAAAATTATAAGTGAACCTGAGCAGGACCAGATAGGGAAAGGAAAATGGGCTCAAACTGACAGCGAAACAACAGAGTTTGAGCAGGGACAGACAGGTTTAGAAGAACGCGGTCAGGCTGCAGAAGTACAAAGTGCAATAAGCCCTGATCAGAACCAGTTAGGATCAGAAAATTATGTTCAGGGAGAAGAAAAACAAGAAAATATCGAACTTGAAGATATCAAACAAGAAAACGCCAATCCTGAACAGGGTCAGTTAGAAGAGACGCACATTCAGGCAAATGAAGAAACCACAATAAGACCTGAACAAGGGCAGAAAGAGAGGGAAACTGAGAACAAAGACAAACAAATTGTGCCACACATTAATGTGAATAAAAGAATAATTGAAAAGGACTCAGAAGGTGAAAGTACAGTGCAAACCAAGAAGGTCAGAAAATGTGATCATTGGCCTAGTGTTATTAAAAGAGTAAAATATCACATAGTAACTCGAAGTGAAGACCCAGAACAAGTGAATGAAGTAACAAGCCCATCTGAATCAGCAAGTGGATCTGCAAAACGCAAAAGCCCAAGATTGAAACTCGTAAATAATAAGTTCAAAGGTCCTGATTGGACTTATGTAATTCTCGAAGACTGTGAAAGTTCAGAGAATAGTGAAAGTGGTGACGAAGGAACAAGTGCAGAGCTGATTTATGAAAAAGAAGTGAGACCACCTTGATAACGTTAAAGCTTTCAAGGAAAAAGTAAAGAAGAGAAATCTTCTTGGTCAAAATGGCTGAGGACAGAGTTGCTGGGAGACCAAAACGGAAATGTTGCAAAAGATGCTGTGCTATATGCATATGTAGTCTTGTAGTGGTGCTTATAGTGTGGTTAGTTGTGATCATAGCAATTCCTTACCTTATGATAATGGACAAACAGAATAACACAGAGACAAAGGGAAGGATAGATCATTTAAGAAGTGGCAAAGTAGAAATAGAAGCAGAAGATGACCCAGATTTTCATCACATTGTAACAGATAACGAAACCAGCTTAAATGTTTTTACTAAACTATTGTTTCAGTACGTAGATACAATGGATGTCAGTGATTGTTATGTCTGTATGAAATTACCCGAATCAGTAGCAGAAGGTCTGACCTACCATCATTTGCCTTTAATTTATGGTATATCATGTAGTGTACTAACTAGTTTATTTTATAGAACAGGGAAACTTCAGTATTATTATTCAAATATAGATGTGATATTTTCAGAGGTTCCTATTCGAAAGAATCTGAACCCAGTGCTTAGTAGTCAAGATGCACAATTTATGGGAGAATTTTTCTTAACAATGAAATCAATAGACATAACACATGCACATACAAGCAATCTAACCTGTTCATTACATGAAGAAGAAAAGGTATTTTTGAACTTAGTTGAAGATAGAAGACAGAATTTCCAGAAGAAAGCGTCTGAGAATAAAGCTCTTCTTCCACCTTGGGCTGAGAAAGAGGGTATTTACACACCTGGCAAGGCTCAAGCTGCTATGGCTCTGGATTTTGTAAAGACAGGGAAAATTTGTCTTCATAGGTTAAAGAGTGACTATAACAATGTTTTCATCAGTACCAGTGAATGTGAACACAATTTCTTAATTCTTGGAGGTTGGGGACTAAAAGGAGGAACAGATTCAGTTTTTCCTGGAATCTATTATGTGTGTGGGAATAAGGCTTACTTTAGGCTTCCTGCACGGTGGTATGGAAGTTGTTATTTTGGAATAGCTTTTCCAAAAATATACCACGTCGAAAGGAACACTGGGAGCGATGAAATCAAAAGTGGACTAACACGTAGTAAGAGAGCTAGTTTTTCAGAAATTGTAGGTGACATATTTGGTGCATTGATACCTTCAGTGGGGTAATTCTGAACTCAAGGAGAATATGTAAATTATCTACAGTGGTTGATCGTTTATCAACGGATACTGCTGGAGGATTTCTGATGATTAATGCGGAGATGGTTGCGATTAGATCTATGGTAATGCAAAATCGACTTGCTCTTGATATATTGTTAGCAAAAGAGGGCGGAGTCTGTAAATTGTTGAAAACGAAACATTGTTGCACGTATATTCCGGACAAAAGTTCAGAAATTGGAACATACATAAAGAATATTACAAAACTTGAGAAGGAACTGAAACCACTGGAAGTTGATAGTGTATGGGAAAAATTAACAAATAGCATTGCGTCAATTGGTACCTGGTTTACTAATGTAGGAAAAGGACTTATAGGTCAAATATTAGTACCCTTAGTAGGGATAGCAATAATAGTATTGTCAATAATGATATGGTGCAAATGTTGTAAAAAGAAGGACACTTATAGAGTGACAGGAAGAGGCAAGAAAAGAAAATTTGAAGAGATTGAATTAGAAGACCTGAGAAGTGAAATTTACAAAAGATTGAAGGAACAAGATAAGAATGGAAAGAGTAAAAATGAGAATGTGACTAAAATATGCTGAAGTTGGCATCTGGTTTTGTAGGTAGTTTTGATGGCTCAGAAACGCCATCAGAGAGGAGATTGATGGAGCAAGGAATCACAATGAGACTTGCTCGGATGTAATTCTCTCACAGTATTAATTAATTTGTACTAAAACCTTGTAATGTCTTTATTAACAATGCACAAACACAAAATATTTTATCCAGAAGATGGTTGCCTATGTGTTTTCCACAAATAAGTAATTCTCGTCTAATCCAAAATGGCCGCTAAAATGCGGGAACCCTACTGTGCATGTGTCAACCATATCACGTGGAATCACGTCTTTCTTTGCTTGGAGGGAATCTTTTGCTTCTGCGCAGTGTGTGCTATAATGGCCGCTTAATACTCTCACATGCTAAAGCTTTCGCATTGCTGTAATTAATAGTGTGTTATACTAAAGCTATTAATGCGGGATAGATATTTTTAAGTAAATGGGATTAGTGTAGAAGTAGGAGGTATACAGTGAAAACATTTATTTTTGATTTTAATATGTTTCTTCTTTGACTTTTCTATTAGTTCGTAAATTGGGCCTGGGTTGGCTAAACGGCAGCTCGAGAGTCATGTGATCCGCGCATGCTCTCTGAAAACTAACAAAGCAAAGTGATGAAGTCAACTTGGAAGACGTCCAAGGACATGACCCGCTGATCACCTTCCAAGTTCCACCGAATGTCCTAACAAATGATACATTTTGTATATATTGTGTAATAAAAATTGGTGTGAAACGGGTGGGAAATAAAGCAAATGTATTCATTGTGAGGGGCGGGATTCTAAAACAATGGTCTTAAGAAAATCAAACTAAATTGATATGGTGTGAGGATCAACCCTCTGTCCAATCAGAAATAGTGGGCCCATAATTTTGAAACATTAAGGGGAAGTACATGGGCGTAGAAGGGTATAATAGGTATGGTATAGTTTAGTTAATTAGTTAGCACAGCTTGGCTTAGAGACACAGATGAACATAGATGCTGTAGCAGAGAACTGATGCTGTTTCAGAACGGAACCAGAGACTAAATCGCTGTCCAAAGAGGTCCTGAGGTGGGTGCGGTGGACTCTGTTAGAGGAAGACGCGGAAGAACCGAGGAGGAACGAAGTGTCAGACAGGGGAACGACGCAGGCGTTGTTGGTAGAGAGGTCATCTATCCTGTCCTGAATCTGGTCCGGAGGTCTTGGTCTCCATTCTATCCTGGGGACCCTTTCCCAACTCCTTGGCCAAGGGGTTTGGTTTTCACACCTTTAGGTAACTATAAATGTATTATCTTTAGTTGTACTGCTGTTTCTGTCCTCTCCTTTCTGAGGGACCGTCATTTGTGATTAATAGGTGACTATATGAAAGTGCTTCCTCCTTGAGATGCGATTAAGTATTTTGTGATTTGTATTTTACTCTGCTAAATATTTTAGATAAACATTTTAAAACTTCCTGAGTCAGTGGTTATTTCAGGTGTTTTATGAAATTGTATTTGTATGATCTCATTTAAACCCCAGTTATCAAAGGTCCATTGGTAAGTCATTACTCTTCGATCAGGAAAGGTAATTGGTAGCAGGGATTTGATAAAAGAGTACAACTGACCCCACCAGCGGAGATTGCTAATTAGTGTGAATGAATGGGCCCAGGTGAGTATTCGGTGTATGAATGCTTGTTGTTAGTAACCCGCTGGATCAGTACCTGCACTTATTTTTTCGATTTAAAGCACTCCAAATACAGCAGCAGGCCTGCTGGGACTGTGCAGCAGTAGGCACACTGGTGGCTGCTCTAGGGTGGTCTTATCCAGTGCTGGTGCTGGAGGAAGAAATGTAGCGCCCTCTTCTGACTTTCACAACACCCAATGTCCAGGCGCTTCCTTCCACACTGGAGCACATGCAGCAGGAATCTTTATAAATTCACATTCTCCGGTCCCTGCAAGGCATTCACTGCACTCCATGGTTATTGTGGCCTCACAGTTAGTATCAATACATTAGAAAACTAGCAGGACTATTGCTGGAACCACCAAGAGTCTGTTTATTTGGGCAGGGTAATCCGCCTTTTGAGAAAAGGAGAAGTTGCAGACCCATGTCTCTTCACATTAATGTAGCTCTTAATCTGTTAATCCTTAGGAAATGAACCCCTGGAAATTGGTAATACCTCTTACCTCGCAAAACTTTTTGCATCTAGTTTAAATAATGAACATCCCACACCCCACTAGTCTAGAAAGTAATATCACATGAGAATGGACTACAAAACTTTTATTCGTTTTTAGAAAGGATTTTATTTATAATAGAAAAAACATAATGTAATGCATACAAGATAAAATCCCTATATAAAAACCATCAAGTTGGTATATGAAGTATAAATGCTTATATGAAAGAAAAATAACAATTGTATACATTTAACTCTTATCTAACCACTGTATAATTATAAAGAAATAACAGAGAGTAAGAAGAAATGAAAGATCAATTGCTAAATATCATTAAAAAAACATACAAAACACAATTCATGGGGTTTAGGCACTTCTTCAATCCGGGGAGCATGAAGACCTGTCTTGTTTGCAGATATATCTAAACAATTTGTAATGGGTAACCATAGAAGATCACGCTTGATAGCGAGGGACACTGGAGTGACAAACGCTCTGTCTAGTCTGTAGTTGTAACAGACACCATACCACCAGGCATGGAAAGATATTGTAGTACCATCCTTCCATGCCTTAGTAATCTGTTGAAAAGCAACTGCCAGGAGTAAATCAATTATGTGGAAATTATTGGATTGTGTAGCCCAATCTTCAGAAACACTACCCAAGAACAGATTACTAAAATGAAAAGGGTTGATTTGTTGCCAAACCTGCAACCAAAAATTGTAGGCATGGGAACATTCAAATAACATATGTTTCAAGTCTGCTGCAGCAGCATTACATGTCCAACAGGAAGAGGATAGAGTGGAGTTCATCCTGTATAGGGAGAGAGGAGTGCACATAAGTCTATTATAGATGAAGAACAAAGACTGAGTAGTGTTAGCTGCCCTATAAGATTTTCTTAATTTAGTCCAGATTTTATTCCAAACAGGAATAGGAAAGGGGGTCTGGAAATCGACTGCCCAAGAAAGCTTCACATCCGTTTTAGCTCGAGTGTCTGGAGGGGAGGTTATCTGTTTATACAATTGAGATGCCGAAGGAGAACTATTTAGAAGTGAACACATATTGTGACTAGAAGATGTAGCAGTAAGGACTGACAAAAGTTGGTCATAGATTGATTGAATTAAAGAAGTTAAGGAAGAATATTGAGGTTCGCAGGAACTAGATAAAGAGAAATGTGCTTGAGCTGAAGGAAAAGAAATACATTTATTCTCATGAAAAAGTTGGTAAACCCAACGAAGACCTCTAGCATGCCAAGCTTTCCAAAAAATTAATGTATTATTAATCTTGAGGGATTTATTGTACCAATAGAAGATTGTAAAAATTGTTCTTTAGGGTCTTGGGAAGAAGTAATAATAGGTTGTAAAATGTTATTAAGGATAGGAAGAGATAAAGATGGGGGTCTATGTGTAAAAGCTATACATTCTTTAAAGTGGAATGGATAAATAAAGATTTTTTCAATATTAGTCCACAAGGGTAGGTTGAGTATATTATCACCTTGCAATAACAAAGAAGATTGTTTGAGGGAAAAAGCTGTATGATAGGAATGAAAGTCTAGAAAACGTACTCCTTCTAAATGTTTGGGATTTTTAAGTTTATGGATAGACAAACGAGCCTTCCAATTATTCCACAGGAATTTAGACAAGATTGAATAAAGTAGCTCATATTGAGATTTAGGTATACTTACAGGAATGTTAGAGATATAAAAAAGTATTATGGGTACTAGCATCATCTTTATAGTGTCTAGACGACCCTACCAAGACACACATAGGGGATTCCATCTAGATGTAAGCGAGCTTAATGTCATATGTAATTACTTAAAGTTAAGAGAGACAGTTTCTTTAATAGATGGAGTAAACCATAAACCAAGATATTTGATTTTAGTTGGACTCCAATGGAATTGAGAAGAGGTAAAGTCAGCATGAAAACATAACTTGTTTAATGGAAGAATTTAACTTTTGTCTGGATTTAATTTATAGCCCGAGATTGATGCAAAAATTTCCACCTCTGATAAAAAAGATGGTAATGAAGTTTGTGGATGTGACATAAATAACAGAGTATCATCGGCATAAGCAGACAGTTGCAACTGGTTATCACTATGATGAAAACCTGTAATTTGGGCATTTAAACACAAAATTAGACAATTGAGAGTCTGGTGATATCCATTTCTTCTTCCATGCAATTAACCAAAAACTGTTGTAACACCGCAGGATCTTCAAAAGTCGTAGTCTTGTTTTTATAAGTCACCTTAAACAAGCAGGGGTGGAAGAGACCATAACGAGCATTCAGATTGCGAAGAGCAGGTCTCATGTCCAAAAACTTCTTCCTCCTATCATCTGTTTCCTTAGCATAATCTTGGGACAAAAAAAGAGTGGAACCCTGCCAAGATATTGGACCTTTAAGCCTGGCTCGCTTGAATAACCTTCAATAGATCAGTGTACTCCAAAAAGTAGATGATAACCCCTCTTGGTTTAGAAGATGAAGATGAAGTACGTGGTTCACGACCCAGGCGATGGGCTCTTTGAATGTTCAGAGATGGGGTGGTCGGCAGATCAAGAATTTTTGGAAGATAAGACTTCAAGTATGCAATAGGATCCGGCCCCTCCAAACCCTCTGCCAATCCGTAAATACGTAGGTTGTTGCACCTGTTTTGATTTTCAAGATTTTCCACTTGTTTCTTGAGAAGAGCAATTTCCAATTGCATAGGGGGAACCTTGATCACCACTGCTTGAAAAGAGTCTGCACGTTGTTCCATTTGCGTCATTTTATTTTCCATGCATAACCATTTATCCTTTATAATATGGAGACGTTTATTGGTTTCCTCCATATAAGGTCGAAATGCTCGGATCTCAAGGAGCAAGTCCATGGAACTAGGTGGAGGAGAGGTGACTGGCGATGGGGAATCTTTTTTAACGCATTTGCCAGTTACAAGTGAAGAGGACATGTTTGTTTTAGAAGCATGCTTGGCACATGAAATAGGGATATTTGATGATGTCAGCATAGTTCCCATAGAAGGAGGTGTAGTATTACATTCAGAATCCTCCATGCCTGTTGAAAGGATACTAAAAGGATTATAATCCTCAAGGGGTACTGATGGCGAAGTAGCTATCGGTGTGCGACGCACAGACTTCGTTCTCCCCATAAAATGTGAAATTAACTTCAATTATAAACAACCAAGGAGAGAAATATAGTCCCCTATTACATAGGAAAAATAAACATGCAGCCAAGTGGAAAATGAAGAAATATATCCAGAGCTACATAATGCACAAAAAAATACGGCCAGGTATCCAGATAATTCCCTGTTTAAACACCATGAGGGAATAAGGTTTGAAATTAGGCAGAAAACAAGTTCTTTCACCATTATTATATCATTATGGTGACTGCCAGGCTCATTGATGAAAAAATCAACTCACACAAGCGTGAGGAGACGCGTGGTGAAACAAAATGCCGCTCCGCGTGACAGGAAAAATGGAGCGGCAGTAAATCAAAATGGCGGGCGCGAGTTTAGGAAAAGAGACGCGCCCACCATAACAGCAATTACCGGCGTTTTCCTTCCCTCAAGAAGCTGTTGTCGAAGTCTCAATAGCTCATGTTGCCACAGGATTCCAACGGCGTGTAGAATATGACACGCAAGCCGCCCGGAAAGCCACAAACCCCCCGTGCCGTCACGGAGCCTCGCTAGCATGCGTCCATCTTCGTAGGTGCCGAAGCCACGCCGTGGGACTACGAACCTTTTATAATGCTGCTGCTCGTAGATATTTCACACATCTGCTCACACTGTACTGTTTGAAAGTTACCACCAGCCTTAGATATGCGACAGAGACTATTAGCATCTTTTATGAATTTAACTGTAAGGAAAACATTGTGCAAATTATAGTCACTCAATTCTTTGACGGCTGCACGAGCAATTCTTCAGGAACTTGGGCAGAACTGAGCTCATGTGGCATGTCTGGCAGCGGCTGTAGGCTGGGGGTTTCTACTGATCCCCTGAGAGAAACGTTTAATGGGTAGCTGAACAGAGAGCATATTTAGAAACCACATTCTCACAGACATGCCCTGGAACTATTCGGAGTATCGCAGGCCCTCCTTGAATCTGTGGCATTGGCACAGCTGAAATCCAAATTCAAGATACTCTCTCCCGATGGTGAGTTGGAAATTAGCTACTGACTTATGTTCACAAATCTAAAAATACAAAAATATTACCTCTACCTCTGCTGTAAACAAATACAGCTACATTTCCCTTTGAATTGAGATCATGGGGTCTGTCATATGTTTTTATTTCTAAGAATGAACCCTTTCCCACTGAGACCGATTAAACGTGAATGGGAATAATTGCCTTCTGAAGATCGAATTTGTGAACTCTGATGGTGGCCTACAAGACATTTTTGTTGCTCATGCTTTGAGTTTTATGCCCCAACAACTTCTGTAACCACTCTGAGAAAAATATGGTGCATCTTCGGCGGAAAAGGCTTGATTACTTACTCTGTTCCCCTAAGAATGAGACTGTAAGTTAAAAAAAAAATTAAGTTTTTTATCTTTACATTGAATTTGTTCTTATTGTTTTATTGATGTATTGTATTGTATTGTATTGTAATTGTATTTATATGTCGCTTACTACTCCTAACGAGGCGTCAAAGCGCTTTTTTGGCGATTAGCACTGTACTCCGGAACCCATAAAGGATTTGTGGTGAATTAGTATAGTGAAATATGAAAGTAATTTGAGTGGTGGATATGTTACTCAGTTAATTGTATTGAGAAGGATAGCAGAGGAATAGAAGAGGGAAAAAGGTTTGCATTTAAATAGCGCTTACTACCCCTGATGAGGGGTTGAAGCGCTTTTTTGGCGGGTAGCACGCTACTACGGAACCCATAAAGGATTAGTGGTGAATTAGTATAGTGAAATATGAAATTAATTTGAGAGGTGGACATTTTAGTCTATTATTTGGACTGAAAAGGATGGTGGAGGGATAGAAAAGGAAAGGATTTAGGCATTTTATTAAATTATTTATTTATTTGTTTGTTTTGGAGGTTATAGCAGTAGGAGGAGGCTTGGGACGAGTAAAAGGGATGTGGAGGGGGAAGAGTCAGAGGGAAGGGTTAAGAAAGGCTTGTTCAGAGGGATCTGAATAGTAAAAGAGGTATGGGATGAAGCAAGGAGGGGTAGAGTAGGGAAGAGTCTAGAAAGGGTTATTTTGGAGATCATAGTAGTGGTATGGGGTTTGGGATGAATGGGACAGTGGAGGTAGAGGAAATATTGATAGCGGTTTAGGGTGAGAAATAGGGTAGTTTATTGGAAAGAGTAGTAGAAAGAGGTTTGAGATGAGTCAGGGAGTTGAGGTAGAGGATATATTAAGAGAGTTATAGGGTGAGAAATGGGGTAGTGCATTGGATATGCTGAATTAGAAGAAGAGTAATAAATATATAGATCTATAAGTACATGGAAGGTATATAGATGCATAAAGGAAGTAAGTATATGTAGATTAAAGATGCATTAAATAAACTCATGCGTTCAAGTGTTGTACTTAAAATGCATTTTATCTATTTATTTGAATATATATATATATATATATATATATATATATATATATATATATATATATATGTTTTGTTGTTATTCAATAGTGAAGCAATTGTAGATAAATAGTTATGATAAAAGATTTACTTATTTATGCAGTCACTTGTATATGTGTTAAAAACATAGAATAATGTAACTATCAGTAATATGTACATTTGTTTCGCAGAACTAATGAATACCTATAGTTTTTTTAAACATAATTGTTCTTTACGTTTATACAAAGCAATACACATATATAGGTACTATAGTACAAATAAATGCTTATATACAACGGGATATGCTGTATATTTCTGTTTGCGTATGGTGGTTATGTGGGGAAGAGCCAACTCTTGAGTAGTTTTCTGAAGATAAGGTGGTTATCAGTGGATCTTATGTTGGAGGGTAAAGAGTTCCATAGTTTGACTGCTTGAACAGAGAAGGATGTGCCACCCATGGTTTTTTTCTTTGTTCTTGGGATTTTGAGGCGAGGTGCCACTCTAGGGCAGAGGTTCCTTTGTTGAATTTGTTTGGTGATTTTATTTCTGATGAAGAGCGGTCCTGTTCAATGTATCGCTTTGTGGGTAATACAAAGCAGCTTGAACATGGATCTACTGGCAACCGGTAACCAATGCATGGCTTTAAAGACAGGGGAGATGTGGTCTTGCGTTTTTATATGTAAGAGTAGTCTGGCAGCCGCATTCTGAATCCGTTGTAGTCTTTTCATGGTTGTTAAAGGTGATCCGTGGTAGAGGCTATTGGCGTAATCGACTTTGGACATAACAAGGGAGATAGTAGCCTGGACCTAGTGTGGAAATCCCAAATGAGGGAAGATTTGTCACAGAGTTTTTATAGTAAAAAAGCTTGATCTTGCTAGTTTGTCCACTTGGGCATTCATCGATAGCTTGGAGTCCATGGTCATTCCGAGGTTTCCTACTTCCTTCAATACTTTAGGCGGTGTTCCCAGATCATCAGGCCAGGCTGCGAGCAGGTCATATTGTTTCCAATCTCCACACGTGAGTATTTCTGTTTTGGAAGCATTCAATTTGAGATGGCTCTACATCAACCATTGATCCACGGCTCTGAGACAATGGAAAATTGGCGAGTTTCCGATGACTTTGGGGCATTCCAGTTGAAGGAGTATTTGTGTGTCTTCTGCATAGTTATAGCACGTGAGGTAAAATTGATTGTTCAGTGCCGTAATGACTTCATGTAGATGTTGAAAAACATGGGCGAGATGATAGAGCCTTGAGGGACCCCTGCTTTTGTGCAGTACGGTTTGGTCGAGAAAGGTGGGGTACGGATAACATTAGTTCTGTTGCAAAGATAGACTGCCATCCAGTCTAGAGCAGTCCCCTCAACGCTGGCTTTGTAGAGTCTTTGTATCAGAGTGTCATAATCAACTGTGTCAAAGGCAGCCGAGAAGTCCAGGAGAAGTAGCGCAGCAACCCTGTTGCGGTCAACTGTGTTCTTCAGGTCATCCCAGATGGCAAGGAGGGCAGATTATGTGCCTCTTCCTGGACAGAATCCGTTTGGAAGTATGAAAGTATGGCATTCTCTTCAATGAATTGTGACATCTGGGAGAATGCTGCTCTTTCTATCAGTTTGCCCAGGAAAGGTCCATTTTTAATCGGTCTGTAGTTGTCAGGGTTCAGCAGGTCCAAGTTTGTTTTATTCAGTAATAGGCGTATGTATGACTTTTTGAGTTCTTCTGGAAATATTCCGGTAGTTAAGGAGTTGTTGATGATTGTTCTTACTGGAGTGGCAGCAGAGGTTGTTAGAGGAATTGTCTTGAAGGTTTGCGGTGGACACGGGTCAGAAGGGCTGCCGGCAGGACTGCTTGCATTGACCAGGTCCATAAATTCATCGTGTGAAATGTCTTAGAAGGAACCGAGAGGCTGGGTTAGAGTATTCTTTCAATGTTGTTTTGTAAAAGGGTCAGTGCTGGTGCTTTGTCTTTGTTTTAAGTATGAGTTCAACGTGTCTGCTTTGGCTGTGTAATGATTTGTCAGTGAAATCTTGAGTAACAGGATGAGCTCCTTCTAGGCAATTTGGTTTACAAAATTCATTGAGTATTTTATAGAATTCTTTATTTGCACATTTGGCATTTTGAAGTCTGTCTGAATAGTATCTTTTCTTAGCTTTTTTGATAGCTGACTTGTATAATCTGTTAATTTTCTGCAGGTGAAGTTTGTCTTGATTGGTGTTTGTTTTGAATCTCGCACGCTGTAGCTTTCTAATTTGTTGTTTTATGCCTTTATCTCTGTATTTCTCCAAGGTGCTCGATTTCTTTTGTTCTGTTGTGTGATTTTCAGTGGTATCAGGATATCAAAAGCTTCCTGTAGCCACTCATATAGTTTTTGAACAGAATTTATTGTTTCTAGATCTGTACTTGATATTAGTTGTGTTTCTAAGTGTTCCAAATTGAGTTCGTTCCACGGTCGATAGGTGGATGCAGGTAAGGTGGTTTTGGGTGTGTCGCTTAGTGTTGTTTTATGTTGGAAAGCAAGCAAATGGTGGTCTGACCATGTGACCGGAGTTATAGTTTGAAAGGTAACTAGTTCGATATTAGCAAAAATGACATCTAGGATTGGTCCAGCATTGTGTGTAGGTTAGTGGACGATCTGATGCAGGTTCAGTGCGTCTAGGCCAGCGATTATTGTTTTCGGATGGGGCATATTCGATTTGTCAAACCAAATGTTGAGGTCCCCAGAACGCCAAGGTTGGAGTGTAGTGTTATCAGGTTTGAAACTGTGTCTAGAAGTCTGTCTGGGAATGTTGTATTGATAGGTGGAGGTCTGTAATGGAGTGGGAATTTACAGGAGGAAGACGGTGTAGGATTGCATCTAGTGAAAGGGGCCTCACAATTTTTTATGGAGACGTCGTCAACTTTAGTGATATGTAATGTTTGCCTAAACACAACTGCTAGGCCACCTCCTTTTTTGCCTATACGATTTTGGGTGATCGTTTGATAACCTAGAGGAACGGCTTCATGCAGGACTGGAGCCATATCATCTCCCAACCATGATTCAGTTATGAATAGTATTTCTGGTTTTGCTTCAGCGAGAAGGTCGTATATGTGATGTTTGTTTTTAGAGAGCGATCAAGCATTTATTAGTAGACAGTTTAGAGAATGTGCTATGGCAATAGTGTGACTTTGTTTTGTAGAGGAGTGAGCAGTGTTTTGTGGGTTTGCAGCAGGTGTGTCCTTAGTGTTGGTATTAGGTATATGATGATAGCAATCGTGTAGCTTTTCTATATTGTGTTCCTCATCCAGCAGGCTAAGAAGTCATTTTGATGGGTCTGCGTGTGTAGGTGGTGGAGATGGTGTTTGAGAGTGAGTTGGTGCGCTGTGTTTTTTTTGTGGTGTAAACTTGTTGTGCAGTAAACATGGAGAAGCAAAGTTGTGAGGTGTGGCATGTTGCTTATTTTGTTTGCGTGTGCTTAGGGCGGAAGGTGTATGAGTTAGGGGTGGTGGTGCAGCATGTGGGTCATGTAGTAAGGTTCTAAATTGCCCAATGGATGAGAGGCCGTTAGAAGAGAGTTGCTGTGTTGCTGTATATGTGTTAGGTGTGGTGGAAGAGAGAAAGCTTGGCATTGGAGTTTGTTGATTTGCGTAGTTTGAAAGGTGGGTGTATGAGGTGATGGTAAGTATTATGAGGTGTTGCGCTTGAGAGATTTTGTTGTGCTGATGTGCGTGATATATTTTGTTTTTGAGGAGTAGTGAAACAAGGTGCTGACGGATTTGTTTCATGAGATGGATTTGTTTGTATACTGTTTGTCTTAGACTTGTTTGCTGCAAGAGGTAAGATGTGTGGTGTAGTGGAGTGTAAGTGTTGTGTGGTTGTGTTATTGCGTTAGAAAGAAGAGGAGAGTGTTGATTGGAGAAATGATGGGAGGCTGAGTATTGGTTTGTTAGTGACAAAAAGGGGTCTGTTAGGAGTAATTAGATCAGGGAGAGTGTGTCTGGATGGGATATAGTTAGGTATGGTGTGGATTTGGGTTGTGTTAGTGATGAGTGGATTGCTTAGTGGTATAGGATGAATTTGTGCACTGTTTGTAGGTGATGGAGGAAATGTGCGGTAGCTGGGATAGAAAGTTGTATAGGTGCGGTTTGTGTGGTTTAGTAGTGGGTGCTAAGACTTTGAATTTTGCATAGGGTTAGTTTGTAGTAAATGAGTGGAGTGCATTTGCTGTGAGTGTGTTAATCTGGATGTGGATGTGGATGGGGTAGGGTGGGAGCTGGAGTATATGAATTTGGGCAGCATTTCTGGCCCTAGGCCTGACCAGTCTCAAACAGGCTCAAGCAGGCAACTGCCTTTGTCCTCTCCACCCTTAGCCTCGACGCCCGGGCTGATTCACCCTGAGCCCTAAGCTTAAATAGCTCTAGTAATCAGGTGACCCCTTCTGCCAAGGGGAACCCTAGCCCCAACCCTAACCAGTCACAATTCTAGCCCTAAGCCCTACAACCAATAGGACACCAGCCTTTTACAGCAAATCACAACCCTATTCCCAGCAGCCAATCAGGCATGAAACCTTAAGCCCTACGTCCAATAAAAAAATCTAGTCTCAGCCCTAGTCTCTGCCCTCACCGAAGCCCTATGTACCAGCAGCCAATCAGACGCGAAACCCTAAACGCTATGTCCAATAGAAAGCCTAACTCCAGTCCTAGTCCCAACCCTAGTCCCATCAGCCAATCATACAGGAAACCCAAAACCCTATGTCAAATCGAAAGCCTAACCCCAGCAGCCAGTCATACAGGAAACACTAAACCCTACGTTCAATCGAAAGCCCAGCCCCAGGAACCAATCCGAACCCTAAACCTATTCACCAATCACATCACTAGCTCTAAGCCCTAAATCAATAGAATCACTGACCCAGGAACCAATCAGTACCCTCAAATACCCAACCAATGAGAACACCAACCCTAATCCAATAGAAACACTAGATGCAACCACCAATCCCTGCACACATGTAGCATCCAATAGCAGACTATTTAAGGTCACTGCGACCTCAGGCAATGTTTGCCGGCCAGGGAGTTGGAAGTTGCTCCTCAATTCAGAATCTCCTAGGAAACAGACAGGCTCAATCCACACTTTGGAGTCCTGCAGGTAAAGGCCTAACAAACTTTGCCCTCTAACAATACTGTTTGTACAAAAGTTTACTCACTCTTCTAGCCAAAAACGAGTGTACAATCCCTAAAAAACACAGCTTCAACAGCTCACAGCAGATTACTGCTGTCTCAGAGCACCCTCTGTTCACTCTCTGATGCATAATATCTCTGTTGCTAAGGGAGAAAGGGGGGTAATCTGGTTTCACTCACTTGCTAACTCAAAATGGGAGCTGGGGGTGGATTGCTTAACACACAGGTTTGAGCACAGAGCAAGGGATAAATTAAAAGGGAAAAACAGGTAGTTACGGGCAATGTGAAAAAACAACAGATTTTGGACTGCAAATCCCACAATTCAACAGGTAAAATGAAACAGTCACGGGCAAGTACAAAACACAAATTTCTAAACAAAACAGGAGATAAATGATGCAATCACAGGCAGGTAAAAAAACCTTCAATTTTTAAACTGTAACAACTACAAGCAAAACAGGTGTAAATGAGGCAATCACGGGTAGGGAAAATCGCTTTTAAAATTTTCAGGAAAGAGACAGCACTAGTCTGCCTTATTATCCTTTGTACTTTATTATGTATGGATCTCTGTGGAGCTTCAAATAAACTTCTGGTAACTTCTAGTGATTCTCACTTGTACATTGGTTGACAGGCCCATGTTTGTACACTCAGCCTATCTTCATTTATTTACACATTCATCCAGACTCTCTCAACTATAAGTCCATAAATCCACCTGCTCTACATCATTCCTGTACGGATTCACCCATCACCGGATATTCATCCATCCATTGCATATTCATTCACTCACCAGCCACCGACCCTCTCTGCCATCTGTGCAGCTCTCACAACAGCTCAACT
Source organism: Calotriton arnoldi (assembly GCA_963921515.1). Classification (NCBI taxonomy): domain Eukaryota; kingdom Metazoa; phylum Chordata; class Amphibia; order Caudata; family Salamandridae; genus Calotriton; species Calotriton arnoldi. Next base: position 4,314 of record CAWUFW010011998.1, on the reverse strand, counting down.
GAGGAAGAGACCTGCACACCTTATGAGCAGGTGTGTTTAGAAGCAGTAAAAGGGTCCCTGAGCAGAGCCACACCACTGGGAAGAATCTACCACTGAACAAGGGTGGGGGGAGGAGAATCTACCACTGAACAACGGCAGTGGGGGGGAGAATTTACCACTGAACAAGGGCAGCAGGGGGGGATAGATACCAGGGGCCTCATTTATGAGGTTTTGACGTATGGCAGCGCCGCAAGGAATCTTGCTGCGCTGCCCTACTTCAAAACAAAAGGGCAGGAATGCGCCGTATCTATGTGATACAGCACATTCCTGGTATTTTCCCCAGCACCGGCGCACAATGGGCTGCTGTGCACCAACGTAGGCACCCTTGGGAAACCTTCCTGCACAAAATCAATCAATTCAGGTGATTTCCTTTTTCTATGTGAGCTGCAGAATGCAGCACACATAGGAAAAGGAAAGCCTGAGGAGAAATTAAAACATTTCTCTTCGTTGCGCCTCCTAAACGCCACCCGTGGGGTGGCGTTCGGTCCTGACGCATTCCCAGGCTTACAATTTCTCGTAAATCTGGGAATGTGTCAAGTTCCATGGGTGTTGCCTGGTAACACCCACAGCAACACCCATGGAACGCCCCTTTCACGCAGTTTTCAATGCGTCACCGGAACGTCAAAAAAGTGACGTTATAGCAGCGCAAAAGTGCCAGTAAGGTCTCATAAATGAGGCCACGGGTCACTAAAGGGAGCACTATAGTAAGTCAAGTGAAAGCATGTGTAATGTCAACACAAACAAACATTGGCAAAGAATCTATTGAGTTGCCAATGGTTTTTAGCCAGGCAGTGCAGCATCCCTGATGCTGTGCAGCATGGCTGAGATAGGGGAAAAAAGGGCAATGGCAAAGTCAGCGGAGTCATTTTGTAGGTATGTGCAACATATATGCATTTGTCTACAAGATGATCTAACTGCTTTTTCTTTACCAGTCTGACTGGGATCAGTAGATAAAGAGGAAAAAAGTTCTGCATTTCTTTTTTTTAAGTGAGTAAGGAAGCAACACAGGGGAGTAACATGGAGGGCAGGTTTGGCAGTAACATGGGGCACAGTTGAGGTGGAAGCAACATGGAGAGCTTGGGTGGGAGAAGAGACATGACAGATAAACAGAGCGTGGGTTGAAGAAGAGAATCATAGGCGAGAGAGAGCAACTGGAGATTGTGGGATAATCACACAGGCGAGAAAGCAAAGCACGAGGATGGAAACAACTGGGCGTGAGCATCACGGAGTGGGATAAGCACATATGGGCAAAGGAGAGCAACACTGAGCCACGGAGGGGACAATTGAAGTACAGGAGGTGGACAGCTGGAAAACACATGCACCCTGGAAGAGTGATTAAACAAAAAGTAAAAAGTAGCACTTGAAAATTAAGCAGTGGAAGAAAAATTATTGGGCCTTGCTACGGAAGAGAGACTACACAAGAGGACGTAAAGACCCCACAAGACAATGAATAAAAGGCAAGCAAATGAGAGTGGCACACCAACCTATGGGGATCAATGGGAAGGTTTTAAGCTCAGAGTAAACCGACAATGGGTCTTTTCACGATAGACACAGTGAGCTGCCTGGTAGGTGAGACCAAAGAAGTAAAATAAACCAGCTAGGAACAAGGAGTGATGTAGAGGGGAGTTGGAAATCCAAGGAGCAAGGCTGTTGAGAAAGGCATTTGTACATGAACAGTAATTTATGGTGCAGATTACAAGGCGAAGCGGACCTGTAATAAGTAGCATTAAAATAAAAATTAAAAACAATTAACGTCACAATTCCATTAATCTTATTCAACCATCTGTTTACTCCTCAATACTCACATCTCTATCCATCTTTTTTGAGTTTGAAAAAAAGAAATTTATTAAGGAAAAATTGGAAACAATTATATACATTTGCTTTGAAAATTCAAGAGTACAAATTACAAAGGGAGAATCAACATACAGTAACTGTGAATGTAATCAAATCGTTGAATATATGAAATAGGTTAGAATAGGGCATATTAAAAAATCAAGCTATATACATAGTAACTATGATAAAAGGTCATAAAAATGAGTATATAAGCAGAAATAAAAGAAATAAAACAATTCAAGGTGGTTTGGGAACTTCTTCCAATAATGGCTGGTGATGAGAAAAATTACGAGCAGAAGTGTCCAAGAAGATAGTTATTGGTGACCATATATGTTCTTTTTTAATAAGAAGGGATAAGGGGGAGACGTATGCACGATCTAATCAGTGATTGTAACATACGTTATACCACCAAGCTTGAAAAGAAAGCTGAGAGGATTATTTCCAATGTTTAGTGATTTGCTGAAAGGCAACTGCAATTAATAGGTCCACTATTGTGGTGGTGCAAGTAAGGTAGTTCCAATGTTTGGAGAGAGTCGCTAGAAAAATATGTATAGGAGAAAAAGGGAAGTGTGTGTTAAAAATAGTATTAATTTGAGACCATACCTTCAACCAAAGTTGGTGTGTGAAAGGGCATGAAAAAAGCATATAGAATAAATCAGCATTGGTATCATTACATGACCAACAATGGGATAAAACATCTGGATTGAATTTATGTAAAATAGTGGGAGTGATCATGAGTTTATTATATAAGAAGAAAAGGGTTTGAGTTGGACTGGCTGATCTTGAAGTCTTACGAAGTTTTAACCACAGTTTGTCCCAAAATACGACGGACCAAGAGGTTTGAAAGTCGTGTTCCCACTGTAATTCAATGTTAGTCTTGTTTCTGTGGTCTGGAGGTTTAGTAAGTGATTTGTAGATGGAAGAGGCACTTGGATGAGTACTTAAAATAGGGAGAATATTTGTATGAGGTAGTGGAGGGGAGATTGTTGAAGATAATGAAGATAAAGAGGAGGATACGATTTGGATCAGTGTAGTAAATCTAGTAGAATACAATTTGAGAAAATTATATAGTAATTGTGCTTCCAATAACGTAAGAAAAGAACCATTTGGGCAAAGTTGATGAACCCAAAGTAGACCTTTAGCCAACCAACTTTTCCAAAAAATAGGTTTATTATACATTTTTATAAGATTATTATGCCAGATTGAAGATTGAAGAAACCGTTCATTATGTGAAAGAACTGAAAAAAGTATAGGTTGAAAAAGTTTATGAGTATTGCGATGCTTAGGAGATAATGATTTATGGGTAAATGAAAAACTCTACAAATGAAAAAGTCGAAAGGAAGGATAGTTCAATATCTTTCCAAAGTGAAAAGGGACCTGAAGGTGAATCAAATAAACATTTAGATAAGTGCTTAAGGAGAAACACAGTATGATATCTTTGGAAGTCAGGAAAATTCACACCGCCTTGTGATTTATTACATTGAAGCATAAACAAAGATACACAAGGCTTTTTATGGTTCCATGAAAAGGTTGACAAAATAGAATAAATATTTCAGAAAAAATGTAAGGGAGTAGTAAAAGGAATCGCAGAATACACAATAGGAGCAAGCGTCATTTTATAGTATCAAGTCTACCCCACCAAGATAAATAAAGAGGGTGCCATTTAGCAGTAGAAGTGGATAATGAGGAAATAACTTGATTTATGTTTAAAGATAAAGGGGTCGATTCCGATTCGGGCCGGAAAAAGCACCGACCGACTCGGAGCCGGAAAAATTACCGACCGACACGTACCAGTGGCGCCCGACACGCCAAGTACGATGCAAGCCGCGATAAATCCGACCGACACGTTAGGAAACCAAGCCGACCGACCGAGCCGCTCGGAAAATAGCAATCCGGCCGGAAAAACACGCGAATCCAACCGACCGACACGCACCCGGAACAAATCCGACCGAATCGTACCCGCCAACTTCAAACCGCAAAGTACGATGCAAGGCGCGAAAAACACGACCGAGTCGGACGGAGGACAAGCCGTACGACCGACACGCATACAAAACCGAGCCGAAGCAACACAATACACCGCGACCGACGCGTACGCAGCATACAAAACTGCACAAACACAGCGTGAACGAAACGGAAAACACCGTACGAGACCAATGCAGGGTCCGACTCGGTCACAAGAACGTTTCCAACATACACAAACAGCACAAAGGAAAAATCAACCAAAAAAGGCCAAACAAGCAATTACCAAGCCAATAAATACTGGGGGTGGGTGGGGACAGAGAACAAAGACACACCCACAACTCCACCTATATAAAGGACACAAATCACTACCATGAGCCTTTGCAAATGCCATTCCACTGCCAGCACCCAAGAGAAAGCAACCACACACCCACAGCTCATCCCTCACACAAGCCACACACCATCAGCACACCAACAAATACC